>OZ010701.1:8688388-9262557 GCA_963932265.1 Thymelicus lineola
ACAATAAATCGGCACCCTCAGTGGCAAAAAGCATAAGTTGAAAATTGCAATTTTACAGGAGAACAAAAAAACTGTTAAAATATCAATAAGTAGTCAAAGGAATTTCCATTACGATTTCTTGCACAAAACCGTCAAGATTAATGATAAAAATTTGAAAAAAATATCATATGCAGCTTTTGTCCCTCTTTCCAAACATATTAATAACTAAAATTCAAAGTAACACGACTTATGCTTTTGCCACTGAGGGTGCGAAACACGAAATATCTATGCAAGTAACATTAAACCTTCTGTCGGTCGATTAAATGCCTAACTAGTTCATATAGAGCATGTTTAATGCCGCTGCGAGTGGGAATCCCAGCTAAGCCGCCGGGAGCATTAGTCTGATGAACTAAACTAGCCTTTGACACAGGCTCCGTGAACCTCAGGTATTTGTGTATGAGATTACCCTGCGATTTGTGGAATGTTTCTGTTCTTGGTATTCCTAACTATTAATCAAGTTCGGTTTTAGTTTCGGGTCTCTGTTTCTCCACATAGTTATTTTGGAGGTGTGACGATATTTGAAGGTATTTTTACTATCAGTAAAATTTTGATATTAGAGTGTTCTGTAAAATTTTCAAGTCGTAGTGATTGCTACTCAGTCTTTGTTCTAAATACAGATATATTTATTTACGAGTCTGGATAGACTTCTGTTAGACTCTGCAACTGACCTTCTTCCAAACATTAGTTTTCAATATTCATCATGAATATGATTTACATTTTTATTCGGAAAATCAGTATTTTAAGGTATTCAAATCTATTTAGTTAACAATGTTCTAATTTCATTAAATCAATGACTTTCAGCCTACTCTGGAGCTCACTTGCTCCAAAGAGTTATTTTCTCCAAACAATTTGTGTTTAAGAAAGTTTTCTGATTGCTTTCTCTGATTACAGATTTCAAAGCAAATATCACTTCTTGTCCGCATCTTTGTACTTTTTGAGATCTTATTAAAACGTCTAGAATTCAAGTCCTCATCCACTTCAGGAAATGCTAAGTTACAAACTATTAACCTATTACAGCGTTTTTCCTTAATCCAAAGTACTTCATCTTGAGCAGGAGTTGACGGGTTGCCTTTAGAGAATTTCGACGCAGGAATCCAATTAAAAGTAGCTTAGAGAGCGTGTGCATCGCCGATTACTAAAACGAACTGAAATATCTATATACAGAGGGAAAAAATTTACGGTAGTTGGAGGAAAAGTACCTTGAATATTGATGATGGCAAATGGCCCATAAATGAATTAAGTATCTTAATAAGTTTATTGTGGACGATAGCCATACGTAAGATTTATTGGATACATATTGGCGGCTACGTCCTGTCTCGCTAGGGTGTTTAATAAGATAATACAGTTTAATCAAAAACAAATGATTACTTGACGTATGATTTTTCTCTCCTTGTCTTGTAATAAGGGTTTTGCCTACTTTCAAGTAACTATTGCAATAAATGAATATCTTTCTAATTTTAACTAAAACTATGTTATTTCACAATCCTTTACTGAAATACATTCCAAGATACACTCTTAACATATAAAATACAAACATTGTTAATTGCGTAACCTAATTGCTATTCAAACTCGTAAATTAATACTCTCGCGAAGTTCTCAACAAGCTCTCTTCAGCGCGTGATAGTAATTTGACCGGAAGTTCAAACTTATACACGGAGCTTTAATCAAGCTTCTCTCCCCCGAGACTTGTAGCAAATTAATATGTACACACGGCCACAAAAAAATGTACTATCCTTCTAATGTTACGAAACTCAAAAGCTTATTTGGGATGAGTTCAAATATTTCGTAAACAAGTTTTGCGATCAGTATCTACCTACATAACTTTTTTGAAATACACTATAATTTATCAAAATAAGCATTATTTGGCGGCCTCAGCCATTAACTAATCCCGTTATGATGGCTACAATGATTATATGTAGAATAAATCGTGAAACAACCGAGTTATATGACTCTATGACTTAACTCTAGAGCACAATAGCGGTTAAGCAGTGTAAATATGTATGTAAATAAATAATTGTTAAATTCTATTACCTACTTCCCTCATCAAAAGTCCAAAAAAAGAGGCGTTGATTCGTGTCATTATTCCCGGTCCCTAATACTTCTAAAAGTATGTAAATAAGCTCTTAATATACATAAGTTTATAAGAAAAATGACGGCCATCAAATACTGCATTAATTTAACTTCAGGTACTGCCTCGAGGTATAAAATAATTCAAATTTATTCACATTTGAAAGTATATCATGAATTTTTGGACTTGTAGACAACAAGCTACGCTATTTATTTTAATTAGTTTATTTCAAATGTCTTGTCAAGACAAGACATGATACGATTAGTTTCACAGTTTAAAAAAAATCTCATACAAAATTCTAGACTTTTTTCTGCATTTTCGCATAGTGGAATATCCATATTTGTTGGGAAAAAATACTGCTGAGTACTGAAAAACCTGCACAAGTTGACAGAATGTATTTTAGTGCACATACTTTCTTATTTGTGTAAACTTGGGAAACTGGCGATGTGCATTTATAGACACATACTATATTTCTAAAATGGTATATGTTAGAATTTTTTATATTTTTTGACATATTTTCTTTAACACCGAAATCTAACAGACAGCAAAATTAACGAATATTTGCAAAAAAAAATCTCTGCCAAGTATAGGCTTAAAATAGGCTTTCAAATAAAGAAATATTGTAATTGCATTTAATTGCAAAATTTCAGGTATTATACTTCTATAAATTTATTTATTACAAGTTACCCGTCTATAACATAGGTGATCATTATGATGTTTCGGATGTCACTGGGCGATAGTATTTATTAATTATTTTATTATTCAAATTTTGCATAACAGTCTAAATTAGTGTTTTGTTAGTTCATGATATTGTGTAAAATTAAATTAAAAAAAAAGCTTTTTTTATTACTTTACAAACTCAACTTCTTGATCAAAAAGTATTGCTTGGTGGTTCGGTTTTTCTAAAAATTTTAATCTTAAAGCAATCTTACAGGAATAGTCAAGCAAATACAAGTACGAAACACCTTTTTTTGCAGTGTAAGTTATTTTGAACTTGTTTTCCACCACACAGCACTACTATTATGCTTACGTTTACGGGAATAAGTACAGTAATAGTTAACTGGCAGGAAGAGAGCGTTTCGCTGTAAGTCGACTTAATGTACACATAAAGAGAGATTTTTACGGTTTCCGCAGCTAGGATAGAGATGTACCTTTAGATCACGTGACTTCAAAAAGAAAAACAAATTTATTATTTATCATAAAGATACTTCGTCGGTTCAGGAGGTTAATCCAAAACGGTGTTTTTAATTTATTATTAGTATTATTACACATTTTTAACGTTATTATTCAGCGGAAAAAGGTAGGTAGATAGGTAAACTTATATTTTTGCTTTAAAATGAAGTCAATGACATACATCATCTAGGTTATTTATTATGAGCCACGTGATGGTTAGTGGTCAATATTGCCCATGGACATCAATAACATGGCATCACCGAAGCATTGCCAATCAAAAGAATTTTTAATGAAAATATCCGGCAAACTAGCAAACGATCCTATAATGGTAAGTGAAAGAAAGAATAAAAAGAAAGAAAAAACTGTCTGAGGAAGGATGCGAGAAACTTTGAACGTTTATTGTTTCATTCGATTTTAAAAAATGGATAGTGCCTCGCCAGGGCTGTTGCATTTAAAAGTACTAAATAAAAAGTATTATGAATTTATGAGTGTTTCATGTCCATTTCTTTGTTTTCCTCCTTTGTTCCCAAAGTGGTCCAGGTGGACCACCAGGTGTCCATGGGAGACTAGACAGGGATCTATTGGCGTGACAAAAAATCAATAATTCAATAATTAACCAATTAATTCACACTTTTTTCGAAAACTACAGACTACTGGAACCAGCTAAATTTTGAAAGTGGTCTAGGAGAAAAAAGTCTGGGAACCTCTGATTTATATTAATCTCTATTAATGTCATAAATTTATATAATTACTAGGAAATCGCCCTCGCTTCGCCTCGGGAAAATAGTAAAAAAATAAAATATAGCTTATGTTACCCGGGGATAGTGTAGCCTCCCAACAGTGAAAGAATTTTTCAAATCGGTTTGGTAGTTTCGGAGCCTATTCAATGCAAACAAACAATCAAATCTTTCCTCTTTATAATATTAGTATAGATATAATATTTAGTGACTCCTACGTAAAAATATTTAAATGTTTTTATTTTTTGCGTAGCCATGCTGGTTAACATTACTTTGTGAGTAATAATTACATTTCCAGTTTTCTCTCAAAGTATGTCGCTACGAACTTAAAAGAACTTCACTGAACTACATTTCTTTACTGAGTCCCAGCCATAACTATCCAAGCCAGAGATTTAAGGCAGTTGAACTGTCGGGAACTCGAGCCGATATAATTTTATTGCCTTACTTTTTATGGGGAGTAAAAAGTAGAATACGTGAGGTGAGAGGTCAAAACTGGAGGCGGAGGAAATGTTGAGTTGAAATTGTCCATTGAAATGTTTTAGGCCAGTATTTTTGTAACACATTTACGTAGTTTGCTTCAGTCGGAACTAATAAGCTAATAGAGCTCTGCCGCGGTTTTCCAGATAAATATCCTAAGTATATATGAATACTAGCAGTTGCCCGCAGCTTCGCACGCGGAAATTATGCTTATCATAGGTTAATTTATATTGAATTTAGAAATTTATAAAGTAAAACCTACGATACAATCACAAATCATTCCTCCGGGAGCGGGTTTTGAAAAATAAACAATATTCACATTAATTTGTTTTTTCTTTTTCATAAAAAAATTTTGAAAAATTCGAAAACATGTATTTCATTAATTAAAGGAGAAACGTTTGTTGCAAATTTAAAGCAAATTGTTGATATTTTAAAAATAATCCATACAAAGTTTCATGTTGTTTCCGGGGAAATCTTTTAATTTTTCTGGATGAAAAGTATTCTAAAACATGACCAAAAGTATAAGAAACATCGAGCACATATTATAAGAAACAATTCAACTAATTTAAGTCGAAAACAGTTCAAGGGTTTTGATGTGATCCAGACAGACAAACAGACAGACAATAATTTTAAAAACAAATTTTTGGTGCTCTCACACGTTATTGAAATGTTATTTATTGATTATAAATTTCAATATTAATCCTCTCCCTCTTTCTCTCTACCTCTTCCACTCCCAGCCTCTCCAGCTTCCTGTCCTTCTCACTCTCCCGCACCCGATCCCTCCCCCGCTTCCTGTCCCGCTTTCTTTCCCTCTCCAGTTCTCTGTCTCTCTCCCTCTCCCGCTCCCGGTCCCTCTCCCGCTCCCTGTCCCTCTTCCTCTGGCGCTCTCGGTCCCTCTAGCACTTTCGGTCCCTCTCCCGCTTCCTGTCCCTCTCCCTCTAACGCTCCCGGTCTCTCTCCCACTTCCTGTCCCTCTCCCGCTCCCTGTCCCTCTCTCTCTCCCGCTCCAGGTCTCTCTCCAGCTTCTTGTCCCTCTCCCCTCCTCTTTTCTCTCTCACTATAAGCTTACATATTAATTTTCATAATGACGAAGTTCCCGAAAAACTTACAATCTCTTAAGGGATGAAATTCCAAAAAACCTGTTACAATTATTTTTTTTCTTAATTATAAGCTTACAATATATCAAATTTTACTTCAGTGTTCAAAAATGACGAAGTTTCTTAAATATTTACATCCCCTTAGTTTTGCCCCATAGGGGATGAATTTCGAGAAAACCATGACTGTTATTTTTTGTGTCTAACTATAAGCTTATATACAAATTTTCACCCTTCTTACTTCAAAACTGACGAAGTTGCCATACTAATTTGCACACTTTTATTTAACTTTTTAGGGGTTGACTTTCCAAAAAAAACAAATAACTTTTAAATTTCGTTTCTAATCATGAGCTAATATGTAAACTTTCATGTTTTCAACTTCAAAAATGACGAAATTGCATACTATGTTACATCGCCTAAATTAACCCTTTAAGGGATGATTTTCCAAAAAAATGTGTTAAAGTTAACTTTTGTTTATTAATATAAACTTACATACAAATTTTCATATTTACACCTCGAACATTGTCGAAGCTGATTTGTATGTAGTTGACTACCAACCCCTATTTTTAGGGGATGAATTTCGAGAAAACCGTGATACAATTATTTTTTGTGTCTAACTATAAGCCTGAATACAAATTTTCACCCTTCTTACTTCAATACTGACGAAGTTCCCATACTAACTTGCGCCACCTTAATTAACCCTTTAGGGGATGACTTTTCAAAAAAACGTAATACTTCAAAATTTAGTTTCTATTTTTGAGCTAATATGTAAAGTTTCATGTTTTTAACTTCAAAAATGAGGAAGTTGCGTACTGACTATTGTCCTCTAAATTAACCCTTTAAGGGATGATTTTCCAAAAAATGTCTTAAACTTAATTTTTGTTTATTACTATAAACTTAAATAAAAAAAATTCATATTTATACCTCGAAAACTGGCGAGGTTAATTTGTATGTAATTGACTACCAACCCCTATTTTTAGGGGATGAATTTCGAGAAAACCGTGATACAGTTATTTTTTGTGTCTAAATATAGGCTTACATACAAATTTTTACCCTTCTTACTTCAAAACTGACGAAGTTCCCATACTAACTTGCGGCGCCTTAATTAACACTTTAGGGGATGATTTTCCAAAAAAACGTAATACTTCAAAATTTAGTTTCTAATTTTGAGCTAATATGTAAAATTTCATGTTTTTAACTTCAAAAATGACAAAGTTGAGTACTGACTGTTGTCCTCTAAATTAACCCTTTAAGGGATGATTTTCCAAAAAAATGTACTAAATTTAATTTTTGTTTATTACTATAAACTTACATAAAAAAATTCATACTTATAACTCTAAAACTGACGAAGTTGGTTTGTATGAAAATGACTTCGGACCCCTATTTTTGCTAGTTAGGGGATGAATTTCCAAAAATCCGTTCTTAGCTGACGTCTCCTTAGCATAATCCATCTCCCTGCCAAATTTCATCATAATCGGTTCGGTAGTTTCTGAGATTTTTTGTTTAATCAGTGGTGTGTCTCTTTTCAATTTTATATATATAGATGTACTCCAAAACCATTTTTAAATATATATAAAACCCCTATACACTACTTTTTAAATGTCCTGTCCATGAAAATTTGCATATTGTGAGGGGGCCTGGTGATCTCTATTACAGGCTTCGGTTTAGTTTAGACACCGTATCTCCCACAAATTACTGTTAATGTATGGACCCTTTTTGAAAATTGTCCAGGTGATGTTTTATGTAATTTGTGAAGATAAATAAACAATATTATTATTATAATTATGTATCTCTTAAGTTTCTCGGGTCCTAGATGTAAGTGGACCCAGTACTTTAGTAGGCTTGTATGGGGACACAGGTCCAACACGCAGAGACCCCTTTGTGAACATTAATAAAGTGCGTGTGTGGGCACACGGTGGATACTATCCTCGATTGCACAATATGATACACCCAAAGATAGTCCCCACCGTGTGCACAGCAACTATTTAGAATCTACAAAAACAAAAAATCTATACTAATACTGGGCTATTGGGATGAAATTCTGAGGGACTGGTTTCTGGGTTATGGGAAACTATGGACACCTGCCGTTCAGACTGTATAACAACTGAAAAATGTCAGGTGGTGGCTCGCCACTCACTAGATGGGCCCCTAAAGCGGCGCATGCCTGGGGGCAACATTGGCGTGAGCAACTAGAGGGGTGTAGAGAGGTGCGGCTCCGATTTCACTATCTAGGGGGGATTGAACCCTCATGAGCGAGTTTCCTAGTTATTACGCCATTAGGCACTTCCACCCCCGAGCATATAGCTCTAGCGACTCCACTCTGGCCGGCCGGTTAAGGTAAGCACAGAGGTGGGGGCCTGTTCCTCGATCCTCACTTGAAGATAAGAAAAGGTCGAACCCCCGGGAGCACTCGGGTCCATGGTGTCGCTACTTACCACAGCTCACCACAAGCTGCCCTGTGGGCTTATTATTATTATTATTATATGTGCTTATTTTCATGAAAATCCTTTCAGTAGTTTTTGCTTGAAAGAGTAATAAAAATCCTCACATTTATCACTGTTATAGCAGTATTACTATTCTCACTGTGAAGTCACAATCTTTTCAGTTTGAGATTCTTTGACGACCTAGTCAGGTGATAGTTACCCTTCCTGCGGAGGACTCTGGGTTCGATTTCCGGTCAGGTCTTATGTTATGTCATGGGTGTTAGCAACATCCTAGTGCGTTGTAAAGAACGTCTATTGCGTCTAGTGCGATATGTGTGCACGACCCGCGTGACGTGATTGTTACCATGCTGGACCGCCGTTCGAAGGGTCCCAGGTTCGATTCCCAGCGCGGCAGAAATAAGAATTATGAGTTCTCGATCTGGATGTGTGTCGCCTTTGGTTTTAGAGACGTACGTAGGATTTCATCATCAATTGACCAGTTTCTTAAAAAAATTCAAAGTCAATCATATATGTCATATGATTATTTTATGTATATTTTACCTACATTTACTCTACCAAAAGTATTAACAAAGTGAACAAAAATTACAATCTAAGAAACAAAACACTGAGTTCGGAAATAAGTACAAAACCAAAATGTATTTCATATTTTTATTAAATAAAACTCAACAATAATTTCACAAAATAACCTAAAAGGAACGATGTATTATTACGATTCAATGGACCATGTGCCTGTTTATAAATAATGCACTTGCTACACCACAGCCAAGATACGAAAGCGATATTGTAACACGAGTACCATAACACTACTATGTTGGAAACAACAAATAGATGTTGAACAGCAACTCGATTCTTAATCTTATCTTACAATTTTGTTTCGTCAGTAAAGTGATTCGTTACTATACTAGTTAGGGAATAGTATCGCGTATAATTTTATTGAAAAAACTAATATGTACTTTGGATAAATATTTTCATAAAGATTAATAAGAATTTTAGAGCTAGTCGTATTGACTTTAACCTGTTACAATTACATTAAATTATAATATATTATACATTTATATAATACGATCTAACAATGAAATAAAATCATCAGATTTCGTTACATTGTATAACTGATACAATTAGCAGTTCCCGTTCTTCTCAGCAATGCCTCATCCTCAGCTATAATGTAATATACAAAAGACTTCGTTCGTACATCGTTTTTCGCTTCATGGGTATAGTGTGACAAGTCCAATTGAACAGCAGGTGTAGCGCGATTTCCTTGTTACAATGAATATAAAACCACCATATTGAAAAGCCATTATGTTTACAGATTAAATTTAACCTACGTGTGTTATTAAGTACAATACGGGCGTACAAAATGAACATAGGACGTTTTTTAAAAAGTAAAAGACGCAATGTACAATTGTACACAATGCGAGGGAATTAATGTCAATAGGGAATTTATATAAAGGGAATAAGCGCAATGCTGCATTCAATCAATGCCATTTTGTTACAAAATGACAAATAAATGAATACATTTTGATTCTAAATACTATCGACTGATTCATACAACAAAAATCACTGGTAGTTGCTTACCTAGACGTAATATTTTATGTTTAAAACCGAATTAGATTGAAGTTTGCGCCCAATCGAATGTTGGTCAAAGTGGGAATTAATTTTGAATAAGAATTTTGTGTTACAAAGTTTATTGTGCTACATTTCTATGGGAAAATAAAATTAAAAAAGAAACCTAATGGATGCCATATGCGATCATGTGTGTGATCATGTGTGTCATATGTGATCAAGTCTGCAGTTTGACTTGCAGTTTGACTTGACGCGCCATCCAATGTGCATGAGATAGCTATATGGCCAGATAGCTTACCGTGGCCATACACGATCAAGTATACTGGATGCCGCGTCAAGTCCGCTTGATGCTTGATCAAATACACATGATCGTGTATGGCCTCGATAACTAATGAAAACTTTATATTACACCTTCTTATGAAATAAGTCTTCAATTTAGTTATTTTTAATGACGTAAGTATTTCGATACGTAACTGGTTTATACACTAAAGTTGTTTGATTTTGAATCTAGTAAAATTCCGTTCTGGCAAATGTATTCAGTTTGACCATTTATGCTGAACGTGGAAAAGTAAAAAGGAGGTATTATAAAAACTACCAATGACTTGATATGTGAATGCAATCGTTATTAATTTTAAAGTAATTTTGGTAGTAAGCTTTTTGGCATTTTCTTAAGTTTTATCCTTATAATGCAGCCGTCAATGACGTTCCTATTAAATAGCCTTAATTATACATTGTTTCTGTTTGAAGTTATAAATATTTAAAATATGCACGTGGAGAAAAAAGTACTTAAATTAGTACAAAATAAAGCAGAAATGCAACGAATTGAATATTAATTTCAAACTTATCCTAAAAATCGACTAGGTTAGTGTAGTCCATATAGTAAAATATCACAAGGTGTAACAATGATTATATTGGCGATAGACTAAATATAAAGTAATATTAAGTTTCGAAAAGAAAGTATAAGTAAGTACGTATTACAAGGTCCGCTGTTTTTATATAAAATTAAATACAAATTAATAAATTACATTAAGAACATTAATAACAAACAATCAGACGACAGAATTAAAAGAAACTGGCTGCAAACTTCGTTCAATTTTTGGTTAAAATTAACAATTTTTCAAATACAGATAGTTCGTTTATCGAATTTTGAGTACACACTTCAATACTATCATCTTAAAGAGAAATTTTAATGATTGTATGAGTAGCCAAAATATAATTTAAAAATTGGTTTAGAAATGCTATATTAAAAAATTAATTTAGCTTCTCAACAGAACTCACGGTTATCCTAAATTTAAGCTTATCATTAAAATTAAATCTATTAATTTAATCCTCTGTACCAGTGATCCATTGGAGGTATTTGAATGATCTGGATTGGATCGGAGTAGCCCGGGATTCTATAGGAGTGACCCATTGCCTTGGTTGTTGGTAAACTTGCTCTCTGAAATAACATGAAGAAATAACGTAAGTAACAGTTCCTTAATTATTACTATCATTAGTTACTAACGGTTAACTTAATCGCTTCTTATTAAAGAATCACCATACAAATTCTGTACTAAGGATCGATTTAAGTGACGTTAATGACTCTGATTTGGGGCGCAAGTCTCTAGTTAATCTTAACCAAGTGACTTTAAAATTCAGTCATTTTATCATGAAATAAAAAAAGTGAAAAGACTAAATAAGACTAATGTTTTTTTGTGTTTTCACTTTTGCCTTTTTTGCGTCACCGTTTTCGTCTACTACTGTTCCGAAAAGTGTCACTGTCTTTTTTTTCATTACTAAGCTTTTTCTGAATCAAACATGCATAAATTACATCAGAAGATTATATATTTTTTGAACCAGTAATCTTCCATTCCTTTTGATGATAGACCATGAAATAATATTGCGATAACGACATGACAAAGATGTAAACCATATTATTCCATTTAGGACCATTTATGGTCTCATTAATCTATCGATTTAATCTATCGAACAGTTCACTTAATTTCGTTTGCAGAATAAGGGTTTCGGGCTTCGGTTTTCGGTCAAGGAAGACATTTATGTGATAGATAACGAAGTATTATTATGGCTGGCCAAAAAAGAAGAATCCATGCAAATAAGAATACTAAGTATATACGTGTTGAGGATATTTTTTAAATTACCTGTTATCAGCTGCGGCACGAGCGTCATAAGAAGGCTGGTTAGGGTTTTGGTAATTTTGCTGCACATTAGGATTCATAGTGTATGTCTGCACTGGGGGATGTTCCGACGAGATTGGTGATTGGTAACTATTCGGATTGTATCTATCCACGGACACTCCCCTGGTTCGTTCAGGGATCGGTGAATCAATTCCGCTTTTAACGTACGAACTCAGTGGCCGACTTCGACCCAAAGTGTTAGTCTTTGGCCATTCCTTCGAAACGTACTCCGACTCAAAACTTCTTTCCCTCCACGACCGAGGTTTCAAGGTTTGACTCCAAGTCGGAGTTGGTGTGTACTCCGTTTTAACATACTTCGGGTCTTCTTCCCAAGGCGGTCTGACCGAAGTTTTTTCAGTTTGAACAATCGTTTGAGAAGTCTTTTCAGTAAATTCCCTTAGTTCCTTGCGCCATTGGGGTTCAACAGTTTCAACTGGTTCATTGTTGTCGTAGTAACATTTCGGCGAAGGGTCAGGTTGAGCTTGGTACTTCGATTCAGTTGGGATATAAGTAGATTCGGGAACAGATATGTAACGTCTCTCGTATTCACTGTAATATGTTTTGCGACCAGGAAGCTTAGGCGGTTCTACGTTCGTCACGTGTTTTACGAATGATTGATTTGGTGCAGGTGGTATGTAAGCTGTAGGTGTTGGTTTGGTATACTTAGGCGTAGGAGGTTTCCAGCCTGATTTAGATCCTGTATTAAAGGCACTGGCTGGAGGAGGTGGTTGATAGGCATTTTGGTTGGCAGCATCCGCAACGTAACCCGGGTCCTGTTCCCAAGGTGGTGGAACGTACGAAGACGAGTATTGCTGGTTTGATGTTTGATAGGTCTCCGTAGAATCTTTCTTTAAGTATGAACTTTGATCACTACTTGTCCAAGTTGTAGGTTTTGGAGAGTAAGTTGGGTACAAGTTTTGAGTATAGTTATTTGTGGTTTTGTAAGATTCATTTTCTGTATAGGAGGATTGCACTGATTGCTGAGGTTGAGGTGTTTGATATTGCGTTGACTGGTACTGTGGTTGCGTTGACTGGTACTGTGATTGCGGTGATTGGTACTGAGGCTGCGGTGGTTTGTACTGAGGCTGCGGAGATTGGTATTGAGTCTGTGGTGATTGATATTGAGGCTGTGGACTTTGATAATGTGGTTGACTTTGGTATTGAGGTTGCGCTGGGCTTTGATACTGTGGTTGTTGCTGTGCTTGAGGTTGAGGTTGACTCCACTGCTGACTTGGTGTTGTTGAAATTGTCGGTGTCACATTATTGTATGTAACATTATCTTTTTTAGTTTGTTGATACCATTGCTGATTTTTTGTAATAGTACTTGGCTTTACGTTGCTAACCGTAAGAACTTCAGATTGAGGCTCTTGCGACGTTTGGCTCTCTTCTGTTTGGGTGTACTGATAATTTGGATATATTTCTGATGGTGTAAGTTGGCGCTCCATACTGAGGCGTTCTAGTAGTAAGCTGTGACGTCTTTCTGTTTGTTCAGGATAAGCAGTTTGATAGGGTCTGTTGAATTGTGGGGAAATTGAGACCGTATCTCTAGCGGGTGCAAAATATGTTTTGACAGGTGGTATAGTTGGCTGCTTCATTTGTTCATAGGCTTGATCTAAGGTCTTAGTGGTACGATTGACCGAAACAATATTTTCAATTCTGTTGTATTCTGTCTGTGTACTGAGAGCACCTGGTTTGTCAACTGAAGTGGTTATGATTTCAGTGTGAGATTTTGTATATAAATCATTCCCCAAACCTATTGGTTTTATTTCAATATCTATAACCTTTTCTAGCGGTATAGAAGGTTCTCTAAATGGAGATTTTGATTCAGGTTGAGAGGTAGATTTTACTTCGTCAGGTTTTTTAAGTTCTTCTTTTGGTATCTCAGAGTCTGTTGTAGAAGGTTCAATTATTACTTTAATTGGGATTTCTTCCGATTTCATTTCGGTTTCTTGAGTTGCGGTTTTCTGTTCAGGTTCTTTTTCTTCAGGTTTATCTTCAGGTTTTTCTTCCGGTTGTTTTTGAACTTCTGTTTCTTGTTTTGTTTCAGATTCTTCCGCTTCTTCGTATTCCTCTTCTTCTTCAACTTCTTCAACTTCCTCTTCTTCTTCTTTTTGTTCTTCTGTTACCTCCTTTTTAGGTACAGGCTCAATTTCAACATTCTCCTCCTTTTCCTCTTCTTCGACTTCAACTTCTTCCTCGTCGTCTTTCTCTTCATTTTCTTTCTCTTCATTTTCTTTCTCTTCATTTTTTAAGTCATTTTCAACTTCTTTGCGTATTTCAGTCTTTTTTTCTTTTTGCTCAACTTCTTCATCCTCTCTGTCAGCTTCTTGTTCTTCTCTTTGTATATTGCATGTTTCCTGTACATCATACTCTTTCTCGATCTCGTGCTTTTCTACAGTCTCTTGCGTTTGACTTTGTTTTTTGTCCTCCTCTTCAACATCCTCTTCTTCCTCTTCCTCTACAACTTCTTCTTCTTCATCATCTGATTGAACAACCACAACTTTTTTTGTTGTTGTTACTTCTTGTCTTTCTTCTTGCTTAATTAATAAATCCCCACGTTCTGTTTCTTTCGATTTTTCTTGTTCCAAATCTTCTTCGCCTGTTTGATTCTCATTGTTTTCTTTTTGATTGGTCGATGTTACAGTTGTTTTTGTCACGACACTATTTTCAGTCTCTGGTCCAGCTTCTTCAACTTCTTCTTCCACCTCCTCTTCTTCAAGTACTGTTACTGCATCAGCTTCTTCTTTTGATAAAGTTCTTTTTTCAACTTTAGTGGAAGTTTCTGTTTTTCCATCAATGGTTGTTTTTGTTATGGTCGTTTTGGTTTCCTCTACCGTCCCATCAGGTAGTATATTATTCTCGATTTGTACTCTTGTTTCCGTCGTTGCTGCTACTTTTTTTGCCGGTAATTTGACGGTAATAGCAGTTTCAACATTTGCGTCCCCATTTTGATTTTCAGTCACATTCACTTCCTTTTTAACCTTTGTTTCCTTCTGAAAAGTAAACGAAATAATTAATATAAAATATTAAGTAATACAATTCAGTAGCTCAAGAATTTAATGGTATAAAATAAAACATAAAATAATATCTCAAGAGTAATGCAGTTTTAGTTACAATATATCAGGAAAATATGTTAGAAAAATGCATATAAACTCACAATATTGATTAGTGTATGTTCTATACTTCTCTAATGTTGTACAGTAAGTATGTGTAACAGACAACGTAAACACACATATAGATATAAATATAGTAAGTATACAGTAATTTTAAATCAACCTGGTCATCATCAGTCGCCATAGTATCTTCCAAAGGCTTTAAAATTTCAATAGGATCACATTTTTCGTCTGTTACTGGTTTTTCCAACACTTCAAAAGATATGTTTTTCTCAGGTTTTATTTCTGATAGGCTTTGAGGGATTTCAAAGTTTTCGTCGCCTAACTCGATCTTTCTAAGAGCTTTTGAACCTTGTGGCGTAACTTGAAAGTATTCCGCATCAAAGCTCTTTTCAGGAAGCAAAGGTACAGTATAACCATCGCTACCATAGCTTGTTTTTTGATCATAAATATTAGTTGGCACTGTATTATATTCATACATAGATGCTGGTCTAGTATTATTTACATAATTGTTGTTGTTTACGGTTTCCAACGAATTAACGTTATTGTTAAAGTTTATTGATTTATTAATGCCAGACTCAGTAGGCTTAAAACTTGTAGTAACTTGAGGAGGTAGAATTGTTGTCCTTGTTTGTGGTTCTTTTGGTTGTTCTGGATGGCTCCTTGTTCTCAGCAAAGATTTAGGGTTTGATGGTAAATTGAAAGTTGGAAAAACTTGAACTGGCAAACAATTAAAATTAGGTATAGCCATGTTCGAAGGCGTTGGCGGCGACTTTAAACTTTGAATCGGTGTTTCAGGAACTCCTTGGTTCATAGCATTTATCATTAACCGTTTCGCCATGCGCTCTGATTTTATCTCGGAGAGGTCGAGTCCCCCCGGGGTATAGGTGAACGGCTTGCGTTCTCTACTCATGGCGCCGTGCAATGCTGACGGTGGATTCATTTTGCTGAAATAGGTTTTTACAATTACCACGTGCCACGTGTCATCTATAATAACGATGAAAACTTCAAGCTTTAGGCCTTGTTTCGATTTGGCAAATTGACAACATTAAAAAATAGATGTGAGATACTCACGAGGGCCGTAGATATAACTTAAACTTCCGTTACCTAAATTATTATTTTTAATTCTTACACAGTACACGTATAGGAACTCTCACTTCTCACATCACTCATAGGCTGGATTGGGTATTTGTTGGAACATGCAGATTATCCGGCCGCAGCGGTTAAATATAGCACGGGATAGTAAATGAGCCGGTACATTTGAACTCAGCGGCTTGCGCGGTCGGCGCGCACGCCGGCAGACGCCTACTGCCGCGCGCGCACTGCCGCCATGTATTTTAGTCGCGACCCCAATATTAACTGACGCCTCGTCTACAATTTGTCTTACAGAGTCGTCACAACAACACCATGCATTTCCTACTAGCTATAATGATGGAAAAATAAACTCATTATACGTCCCTATTAATCTATCAGCCATCATGCCATCAACAGATGTTAGTCAAGGGATTTTACGTAATGGTTCCTGACGGGGCTTTTTAGGGCAAGAATCTCACATATATCGTAAAACTACTAAGAGAAGGAACGAGGTAGAATTTTGAATCTTCTGCGATTACAAAAAGGATCCTTCTCGCGTCTCTTTTCTTCCAAATCGCCTTTCTTCTTAGGCATATTAAATTTGATATTATGTTTTATATTTAAAGAAGATTTTTGCATTTATATTGATGAAATAAAGCAAAACACCTTATATTTTTAATGATATTTTTGTAGTTCTTGGGAACAATTAGATTTTAATTATTGATTTCCGAAGTTAAGGAAATTCTAGTACTCAGGAATCTTTTATGGTAGGCGTTTCTATAAAATATTTATTTGCCATTTATTCATGTATTATTTTTACTTTGGTAAAGTTTCTAGAACACTATACTATTGTTTTCAACTAATTTGGTATGCACACTTGTTCAAATAATGCATTCATTCATGATCTTATGTGTCCCATTCCTACAAGTTTGTTCAAATAAGCAAAACATTCTTTTTACGTCTCTTTTTTATGTAAATATCTCAAAAGAGAAGTGAACCACTTCATGGTCATCATTTTCATGGTTGTGATGCTGATAATTATTCGCAGGGGGTTTGCAGGTTGTCAATCAATATCATATCAATAATACGCGGCGAGCCCAACAGTGGGACAGTTACAGGTCCATTATTATTATAAGTATTCTAGAAAAACATTATTAAGAAAAAAATTATAACAGAGCATACTAAAATAAACGTAACAGTTCAATTTAATTTTGAAAATTGCAATAGTTTGGAATTTTGAATTAAAACCACACAAGTAAAAAATCTTGTGTAGTCGTAAATTTTACAAAACAAAGTAAAAACAAATGGTTATGGAGGATATACATATATACATATTCGTTTTATTTTTTCTAGATATACGTAAGCGTAAGTAGAAATACAAATAGTGTTTATAATTATGTAGTTACGCTATATTTTTCTTTTTAATTTAATTCAATGTACACAACAAAGACCTTCGCGATTTAAGAAAAAAGTATTCGTCAAGTTATTAAGGTCAAGCGTCAATGTTTTGTTAAAGATTTCTTGTGTTTCTAAGGAAAATATTCTGTCCTATTTTATCTTTTCCTCATTATCATTGTATAAAAAATGCCCTTCCTCTCTGTATTTTATTTTATTAAAAATAATACGCTTACAAACGCTTACACATTCATACCCCGCCGCATTAGGTTTTTACCTGTGTCACGGGTGGCATGGACGACACATAACACATAATTTTCATTTGTTTGTGGTCCAAATTTGAATATTTATTACTTATATGACTTAATGATACTTACTATTATAATAATATTCATTTCAAGATTGGAGGTCACAAAACTCATAAACTAACGGTTGAATAATTTTTAACATGTTTTGTTTTACAACTTGTAACATGTGGACTTTCAAAAATTTTTAGTGTTTCCTAAAAGTTTACTGATAACCACTGAAGTATAATGTCATAGAACAGACATCTGGAACAAAATGTGTGTCCCGCCCGGGAGGTTCGATTTTCAAAATTGAACCCCGGTTCTTCTTTTAAAGTGGAACGAATCCATTGAAGATTGAAGCCACGTGGTGCCAATGCATTGGGACATACATGGTGTTCACGGTGTCTGGTCTATACGCTAATAATAATACTTCAATGCTGATAGGTCAAATTTTATCCGATTAAACTCTAACTAAAACTGCATTAATTTCTTGATAATGAAAAACGAATAAAATTAATAAAATACATGTTATTAGATTTAACTTACCTTCACTTCTGTTGTAATTGTTTGTTTTGTGGACGCCATTCTGAAAATTAAGAAAAACCCTCATGAGTCTAGGTATACAAGATGAACTATGATAAATCATTAAACGACAAACGACCTAACGAAACAACTAATGGTAAATGTGCTCATCGGCGCCCTTGGTCATATGTGGCACCAAATCATCTCCAATGCTTTGCCAGCCAAAATGGTAACAGGGGTCAGTAAATTATTATCTAACAGCATATTAAAAAGTATATTTAAAAAAAAATGAGAGGTGTCAAGGGACACCCGGATGGAACGAAGTTCCTTTCGATTTAAGTATTGTTTTGTTGTACAGCGCCATCTCTGTAAAACGTTCTGAATCACTTCAAAAAAAGTGTCGTCATTCGTAAAATCAAAAAGTGTCGTAATTTTCCGTGTAGCCCCCTTTCACAACGCGCGATAAGGAACTTCATTCCAACAAAAACTTCCATTGCCGTTGTCCTACAGACAGACAACATGAAGTTGGTACTTAGAGAAGGTTCCATGGCTTCTAGAGCAACAACGCATTGGCGTCTTTTCCGGTGTTATATCAATGGGCGCTGGTAATCACATGATTTCTGCTTATTTTTCTGCTTCATTAAACATGTCTCTCCTTTATAAAATGTTTAAATTATATTATTTCGCTTTATAGTTAATATACTCTAATCACAAATAAAACATAATACGGACCGTTGATTTCATTAACTATTCCATTCCAAATTAACATAATTATAAGCTTCGTTAATAATCGACTTATTACATTGTTTCACTTATGCCTGGTAAACGATAATATCGATATTATATTATAATATACTATTAGAAAAGTTCGTTATCACATACCAAAAGAGTGAAATGTTCCTTAAAAAATATTCACGCTATTAAATTTTTTTACAACGCTTGTTTAGATATTATACAAATTCCAAAAATGAACAATCTAAAAGACAAGAGGCGGCCTTAGCTAAAAATCTATTGATATTTGAGACATAAAAGACTTTTTAACACTGTAAAAATTTCTTTGGGACCTCAACTGCTATTTATATTTCCATTTCTGCGTATAGTTGACTACAACTTTTTTTGAGATTGTTATTATGCTACAAGGAATTTCTTTTATAATAGAAAGTTAAAGTCATTATTAACTTTTATAATTAACCCCCGACGAAAAAAGAGGGGTTTTTATAAGTTTGACGTGCCTCTATATCTGTGTAACTATATTTCTGTCTGTGGCATCGTAGCTTCCAAACGGATGAACCGATTTTGATCTAGTTTTTCTTGTTTGAAGGATGGCTTAATCGAGAGTGTTCTTAGCTATGTTTAATGGAAATAAAATTGTTGAAGGTTTTTTTTATATTTTAATTTAAGATTAGGGAATTTACCAAAACCACGTGCCTCATTTATGGGGGGGGAGGGGGTCTTCAAAACACCACGATTGATCACAGAGGGGCGGGGGTTTAGGTTTTTGTCACGTAGTCAATATTTTAGCAACCATTGCGCCACAAAGTCGTCGAATATAAGCAAAATTATTATTTTTTAACTCTGTTTTTGCAAAAAAGTATTGAAAACCGTATTTATCAATTACCACGTGAAAACTAGGGGGGAGGGGGGGGTCTTCTCATATACTACGGATGGTCACGAAGGGGGGGGAGGGGGGTAAAAAGTTGGAAAAAATGGGTTACGTGGTTTTGGTATGTTCCCTTATATTATGTACTAGTGGATACTCGGCGTGTTCCACTACGCTAAAAACTTTTCTGATGAGAATGACAGATCAGTGATTTTGTGTTGACGTTGACGTTGATGTGCCACCTATACCTACTTATTATCTTCAAATTGTTGTACGGAAAAAGTGGAAAATCGACTTTATCAATGGACCGAATTTGATTAATGCATTGTTTTAGTGGTCTCAAACCACTTTCGGATTATTGCATTTCAAATGAAACCATTTTGAGGCATTTCGGTTAGATGGTTTCAGACAGACAGACAGAAATTATAAAAAAAAATTGTTTTAGTATACGTACCGTGTATACATCCAAATGCACTTAGTAAAAAGCGGTTATTTTTATATTACAAACAGACACTCTTTCATTTAGTTGTATGTATAGGTAATATTATATACATTACCAGATAAAATAAAAAATCTCAAATCCAAAAATCGAAAAGGCAGTTTATAGTTCCTTAAATAATTTTTAATACTGAAATAATATATATTTTATCGCTCCTCTTCCTCGATACAACAATCCTTTACGCACTCTGAACTAGGAATCGTAATAATGTCAATTTTGATGAGCTAAATGCGCTTCGCGAATGTTCAATACGTTATAATAATTTCTAACAAACTAATATGCTTGTTTGTTAAACTATGAATTATTGTTTTAACATAGTTATAAAGCGAATCATTATGTTATTCGATTAGCAACTGCTGATTTCTAATGAAATCACTCGTCAACCTTGTTACGCTACGAAACTAATCACGATGATATTTCATTTATACATCAGTTACTACAAGAATATTAAATACAAGCTAACTGAATAAAATTATTATGCTTTATATAGTTTGACTGAGTTTACACCACAGTTTACACTGTATGTGACCGGTTCTTAATTGAAATAACATGACAAAGAAGCGAGAACGTAACAGTATGTTGCACTGTGCACATAACGCTGGCAAAGGGTTGATTGACAGACTAATAAATTAATGGTAAAAACATTAATTACTTATTATTACTAACGTATAGAACCGACACCGCGAGCACCATGTATGTCCCAATGTATTGGCGCCACGTGGCTTCAATCTTCAATGGATTCGTTCCATTTTGAAAGGAGAACGGGGGCTCAATTTTGAAAATCGAACCTCTCGGGCGGGACACATTTTGTTCCAGATGTCTGTTCTATGACATTATACTTAAATGGTAACTAATTGTATTATTTGAAATTCCAAAATTAATTAGTCTAATATCCGTAACTGAAACCGGGGAAAAACTGCTCAACTGATTTTCATGAAATTTAGAACACAGATAGACCATGATCTGGAATAATATATAGGGTACCTACTTATTATTTATCCAAGAAAATACAGGTAAAACCGCGGAAAGTGCGCCAGTTAATCATAATTTATATTTTGAAGTACCGTGATCATGTTATTAGTGACCCTGCCTGTGAAAAGCGGGATCCCAGGATCGATTCCCAGCCGGAGCAAATATAATAAAATTAAATAAATGTTGTCATATTTGTGTTATCCATACGACACAGGAATGAGCATAAGTTTGTAAAAGTTTATTTTATCCCTTACATAATCCGCCCCGATCGAGAATCAAACCTGGAACACTTCACTTGACAGCAGCTTACAACTACGCTATAGGATAAACAGTCTATTATCAATATGTTCATAGAACCATTCAGTAAATTTACCTTACCAAGCTCGCTGGTTACACAATACCTTTGACAATATTACAAGCGTTAATGCAGACATTAACGAACATAAATCCGATAACTGGGCGAGTTTATTTTACTATGAAATACTATTGACCAATAAACAGCCAATATAAACTCACTGTTAGGTTAACTCTCACGAACCAGACCAAAACATTTTTTATACATTTTAGTTCACCTCTTAAAGAAGCATAAGCGTGGAAATACATATCGCTCACCATAATACAACGGCATATCTACATTTGTCATATTTTAGAGAAACGAGGACCAAAAATCTTATAAAAATGTTTAAAATTAATTTATGGGTTCTGTTTACGTTTTTTACAGATTGTAAGGGTTTGGTTACTAGTATAGACATTAATACATATTTACCACTATGTAGATTATGCACTTTTAAACAAGTAGGTATACCATGTAAACTCAATTTAGCATTTTTGCAGATGTGCCATTATATTACTAGATGAGCGATATAATGTAATACAAAAATAAATTATGCTAAAAATATCGAATAAGAAATAGATAGAAATTAATCAAGTGAATTTAAATCACACAATGCTCACGAAAGTGATATTTAACGGAAACTTTCTGGGTGCCTGCCTATCAGCTTGGCTGGTAACGGATTTTGATCTAGTTTTTTTTATGAAAGGTGACTTAATCTGTCTTAATCTTAATGTTGACTTAATCTTAATAAATAAAACTGTCAGAGGTTTTTTTTTTAATTTTAATAGTAGGACTAAGAAAGCTCACAAAAGGCTTGCTTCGATTCTTAATGATCGACTAAGTTAAGCATCTAAGTTAAAACCGTTGGTCTCAGTTGTTATCGTGAGATCGTTCAGTCACGTATGAGTAAACTGACCATTTTTTTCGTATCAATGCGCCTATGAAATTTTGTATATATGGAAGAACAAAATACTCCTTGTATTCGACGGTATTGTTTATCTATAGGTACTAATATGAGAGGAAAGATTTGATTGTTTGCATTGAATAGACTCCGAAACTACCGAACCGATTTGAAAATTTCTTTCACTGTTGGGAAGCTACACTATCCCTGGGTGACATAGGCTATGTTATACATATATTTTTTTACTATTTTTCCTAGTTCAATAATATTCCTTTTACTTTGCTCCATGATATATGTATTTCCAGTATAATTACTATTTATACCTAAAAAAAATGATCGGGCGTAATCCCGTACTTTAAATGAATTTGATGTATATTGTATTGAATAAAAGTCTGACCATCTAAAGAACATTGGATAATATAATACATAAAACTGGACAAGACAGTAGCAGTCGGACAGGCATGGGCTGTCATTACTTAATAGATTTGAGATCGTTTCAAATCGCGTATAGCTGAAAACTCTTTAAAAACCTTTTTGTCTACTGTAATCTCCTATATCGATTCCAACCGACATAACTTTTGACGCTGCATATGAACTAGATTTGTCGTTTCATTTCAACGCATAACAGTTCCATTGTCTAGGGAATTCCCCCAACAACGTGACCGTATAAAGCATTTCCGATAAATCATAGCTCTTTCCATCGTTGTTAGGAATACGTCATATCTATGACAATGATTTGTGTTTGGAATATTTTGTACAAATGTGGACAAACGAAATATTAAAGTCAACTCTAAATAATTATACTTTTGATTTTTTTGAATGAAAATATGGTTTTTTAGACGACTCTTTCTTATTTGGTAAACAATCTTGGCTCTGTTTTTTTATTATAATACTTAATAAGTAGTAAAGAGAAAGATTTGGAATTAATGACTATTAATCGGTCTTTAAATTCTTAGCATTTTTAACCGACTTTACAAAAGGAGGAGGTATTCAATTCGACTCTATTTTTGTATGTTTGTTACCTAAAAACTTTTGACTGGAAGAACCGATTTTGACTATTCTCTTTTTAATCGAAAGCTGGTGCTTGTCATGTGGTCCCATTTAAAGAATGAGATCTGAAGAGTATTTTTTAAGTTGTCCCTAATTTGGAAGTCGGTTATTTTTTATCTAGAATTATGTGTCAACCTTATTTATAAATAACAAATTACAATAAAAAGACTGTAAGATTTTTTAACATAAATAGGACTCCTCTAAAAATGGACTACAAGTAAGAGGACACTTGCCCATAGATTGCAACCTAAAGATATTGTGTATGTGTATACTATGTATCCATTCCTAAAAATTACATAGATACTCTTATATGCTAACTATGTAATTAAGTAATCGATGAATCATCAATAATTCATATCATTCATTGTATCTATTCTGAGTTACGCATGAAATTTTCATCCATGGATCTAATAAATACCAATCTAATACCCCGGGCACTGCAATACACTATGAGAGCAACCAACGGGTTAATACCGAAACAGTTGCAGATTTAACACGATAATATCCGTTAAACGAAGGGATTGTGTATCATAACATTGGTGAGCGGTTTATTTTCGCTATAATAAATAAATAGACGTTTACACATACATATAGAGAGAAAGAGAGAGAGAGATCTTCATCTATTTAACCGATTAAACTAGTAGATATAAAAATTAAAAAAAAACCACCTGCTGTCAAAAAGCTATCATGATATACATTTTTGAAATCCTTGTGATGAGTTATTTAATTAATTGATACCCAATACGCATTATTCGAATATTTTTTTATTTTTTGATAGTCCAAACAATTGCATCTCACAGCCATCATATTTTTTTTTAATTTCTTTTATCTAAGAACACTTGGGTTATCAAGACAAATTAAACGATCTCTTAATTATATATAAATCTGTTCAGCGGTTTGGAAGATATGAGGAAATAAAGAATATACAAGATACGCGCGAAAAACAATCCTTCCTGGCAATTTGGTAAAAAACATAGGAGGTTCTGAATTCAACTGTATTTTTTGTTTTATGTGTATTAATTACCTCATAACTTTTTACTTGGTATACCGATTTTGATGATTCTTTTTATATTCGAAAGCTGGTGCATTTAATGTAGTACCATTTAAATTTGAGCGAGATCTGATAAGTAGTTTTTGAGTTTTCCCTAATTTTGAAGTCGGTGATTTTTTTAATGAATTATTTAGGCCAATATTGGGTCTATAAAGTCTGGTGTAACTAACTGATGTCATTGCAAGACGGTGACTATTTACCGACAGGCAGTTTATTACCTCATTTAGAAAGAAAGAAAGAAAGAAAGAGATAATTTTTATTTAGACTAAATACACAACTAAATATACATTTAATTTAGTTAAGCAAGTTGTAGTATAATAAATAGCATTCAATCAAATTTTTTTTTTTACATAAAATAAGTTAATGCTTGACCATAATCCCACCTGATGGTAAGTGAAGATGGGTCTCTCTCAGCGTTAGTATGCTAGTTCTTGTATAGACAACCATCGCTGGTCTTCCGCGAGGCCCGCGAGTGGTATTTCATCTATTTATTTATATAAAACAGAAAAAAAATGTTTGTACGGATGTCTTTTATAGACGTTAAAACTATCCAACCAATATGCCCCAAAATGGTTTCATTTGAAAGACGATAATGCGAAGATGGTTTGATACCACTATAATACACATTTTCGATTTTCGACTTTTTCCATACATTTTTTTTTTGCATAGTAGCATACGCCGCCGTACTAGTTCAATATAAAAAGATGAAAATTTAAGGTCATGCTGTTCTGATCCATGAAGAATTGAAGAAACTCCTCAAATATATTTATAATTATAACTATGGCGACTTAGATGCTCGTACCAAGCATATTTATAATTTTAGAGCCTTTTGCCGAAAACTACCTCGTTGAATTTGGTAAATTTTGGGAAAAATTTTGATTATAGTCTAAATTATTTTTCTTTTCTTACAGAATTATTATAATATTACTAAGTATAGTTATAATTACTAACCATAAATACACAAAAGCGCGCATAACATTTTATCTCATCCAAGAAAGATTATTACCCCGTTAAAATAGACTTATATTGTTAGCATAAGCAGTAAACTTGTAAATTATTATGCATTAGATTAAAAGGTAAACAAAGCAAGCGCCCGAAGGTCAGCCGTAAACTGTACGCGTAAAATTAGTAATTATTCCGAATTCACAAGTTTACGAGCCGTCGGCAGTCGGTACACAAGGCCGTCAATTTGATATTGGATTATTTTTGTTTATAGATTTTCTTGGTTTTATACCTACTATGCTCAGAGTCTTCGATTTGTACTCAGCTTGTAGAGATCGTCTACTTTCAAAATTAACGTGGGGGCTCGTTATATTACAGTCGAATCACTAATCCACTGGACCAGTCTGACATTTAAAGTGTCAGTTTTCGACAGAAAATAAATAGTGTCGTAACAAACCAATTCTTAAATCATTGATACATTATGATTTGAAAAATGTATTTTAGGGACCTTCTTGGCTTATCACTATTACTATTACTATTACTACGGAAAATATATCTTCAATAAATACATTTATTGGGTCTAATCTGCAACAAATTTCTAATAGAGTTTTGTTATGTCATTTGGTCTCCATAAAGCATTTGGATGTTTTTCTGATGTATTGTTCAATCAATTACGAAGACGGTCATTCTCATAATTCACTCTCAAAATAGTCACATGTACAATATCTATTTTTTGATATTTATTAGTGATTTGAGAGAAAAAATAATCACTCTTGTAAATGAATATTAAACTACACCGAAATCGTTATGCTAAGCTCTCAATAGTCTAATCAATCTACCCTAAATATATACTAAAACGTAATTTACTTAAAAAAATACATGGTTGTATACATTTTTCGCTTACCAAAGCTAATACAAAAGCAAACAGACATTAAACTTTGAACAAAATGGAACAACAAGCGTTAAGAAATCCAATTAAATTTATAAGTTTCGCTGCACTATAAGCCATACGAAGACGCGTTAAGCTTCCCGGAAAACAAAGAAACCGGGGCAATAATACGAAACGTAATAAGATTGCAAGGTAACCGGTCGTTATTGCTACTAGTTCCGACATCGCCACTCTATGCACTTTACATTGTCCGACACGGCATCGACACGACACGATACTGTATCCTATGAAATGTTCATGTCTCATTTCATGAAAATATTTTTTTAATATACAGAAAGGGTAACATCACTAGTATCTGTTTAGGAAAAGTTGTTATAGAAAATATCCTTATTTTGTGAAATTAAACATACAAGTGACCGCTTATTGAACGTGGCTAGTTACATTTCTCTCATCTTGCCCTGTTGTCTCATTTTGCCCTAGTTACGACTATAAAAATAAATAATCAGCAGAAGCAGAGTGACCGATACCATATCGTCGACGATGCCGGCCTGATGGCGGCTAAACATAAAAACTAATGTTAGGCCTACATTTTATGTATGTATTGATACACTCACAAACTGTATGTATTGATCACGTCATTTAGTTAATGTATAATTTATTTATTGGAACGAAGTTCCTTATCGCGCGTTGTGAAAGGGGGCTAGACGGAAAAATACGACACTTTTTGATTCTTACGAATGACGACACTTTTTTTGAAGTGATTCAGAGAGTTTTACAGAGCGCTACTAGCGTGATTCAACAATACTTAAATCGAAAGAAACTTCGTTCCATCCGGGTGTCCCTTGACACCTCTCATGTTTTTTATATTTATTGAACGCCAACATGACAAACATTATTTTAAACACATCATTTTCAACAAATAGTAAATTTTTTTAACGTCATGAAAATAGGTGGGTATGTCGTTAAAACCAAAATGAATACATCGAATCAGTCTAAATCCTGATTGAAAGTTAAATTCATTATACAATTCAGATGATGAAATAGAAAATTAAATAAAACCAAATATTGTCAAACGTCGTTCTCGTGTAAATGAATACTAAATTACATTGTTATAGAAATAAATAATGAAGAATAGTAATTAAATAAAGAATCTAGACGATGTCGTATCGTTGAATGCCGTGTTGCTGTTAATCGCTGTCGTGTCGCAATGAAGAAGCGTCCTTGTCGCGGCTGTCTGCTACTAAAGGAACTAAACTACATTTCAGTCACTTTTCTAATTACCAACGCGCGATATATTGTCACTGATATTTTTGAAGAAGAAATATTCATTGGAAATAATTCAATCGTTGCAGCTATATAATTAACTAAATGGTTTTCTACAGCGACTCCAAAGGCAAGACTCTTCGTTCCCAAAACTTCTTAGGGAGAGAATATTTATACAGCAACGGATAATGAAAAAAATATACCGTGTCAAAACAATTAGGCAACTGTCCAACAGAACCATAGCCGTTATCAACCGTCTTTACATTACACACACAACCACGAAAAAATCATGTCATAATAAACGATAGATAGACTTTTCGCGAAAAGAATGTTAAAATAGAAGCACGCTCTAGTAAATCGAGCAGTAGACGCGGCACTATTTTATACCGCAGTGGACAAGCAGAGATTCGCAGTCGGTTTTTCTCAGTTTAAAAGATAACTTGATAAAATATGGCTGGCAACGGAGAAAGACACCAGTATAAGCTTATTTAGTGGTCACGGAATATGTAACAAAAGAAGTGACATGTTTTTTTGTGACTGATGTGTTATTTTATGTGAATATCCGATAAAAATGCATATGAATCAGCTGGTAATCGTTGCCCATGGACATTTGTAACACCGAAGGTATCACCGATGCGTTAATGGGCATTGCGTGCATGAATGAATGAATGAATGTGCAGAAGAATGAATGAATGAATGACCATGATGACTACTAGCAGTTGGATGGACATCAGTAACACACAAATAGATGCGTGACCGGGCAAGAAAGAGGAGAGGAGAAAGGCAACAAAGAGACAGGCTACTTCAAGTTAAGTTTTAATACCATGACCATCAAAGCGTGACCAAGAATTCCTGTTTGATGATGCCATGATGTACTTTAGTTCTTGAACTTGTTATTTAAATCGCATTAATACTCTTCGCACCTGATGTTAGAGAATAAATAATAGAGGAATCGCAATTGACCACGTAAGTCAACGCACTGTCACGACGACCTGATGACGGGATAGGTTTAATTGGATTGATAGTTAGCCGTCGCTACTTCTGTAATAAAAGCTATTTAAAGAGTTAAGAGTATCCAGGGAGATTTCTGCTTCATTGACATCCGTTTAAATATGTACGTGAATACACTACTTAGGCCTTAAAACCTTCAGTATGCCGTATGAGTGGAATGAAGTCCAGGTATTAATAGTGATGAATTGCCCAGCTGTGGGATAAAACCACATACTGTGTTTTCTAACACGTCGTTTGATCAGTACAACACAAAACACTTGATCTTATACTATTTATTTTGTAAGATCAAAGCGACGTAACTTAAGGAAAATAATGGAGGAGCTTACGTAAAAATATCTGGTTTGAAAGGCAAATTCCGTTCGCAGATAAGTTGATATGGTTAAGATTTCTGGCAACCAACATTTCTGCGTGATATCAGCGTATATTATAGTGGCGTTTCTTTTTATTTGCCGTCGTGTTTAAGCGACTTTATGTCAGACATTTTGTTTTCTGTTTATGATAGTATTTTTTGGTTTCTGTGCATGAAAATGTAAATGCTTACTTGAATTTATTTAGTGCTTTGGTTTATGGGTTACTAGGGAGTACAAAAATAATAATAGAACTTTTGTCATGTGCAGAATAACGTAACTCATCAAGGGGTTTATCATCAAATAATATGTTTATTACAATTTTAAAAATAAAAATTCACGATATCAAAAGCCATGAAAAAGGAATAAAACTTGAAAATTTAATTTAGATTAACTATACATGTTTCATCTATATAAACAAGCCCTGTACCTTTAGAACCTTTACTCACGAAAATGCGCTTCAAACTTATCCAATCCAAGCTATTTCCTACACCCTGATTTTTCTATCAAATTTCATTTTCGTTACAAATTCCGTAAAATGTGACAGCACTTGCTCTGAGCAAAATAAAATCAAAACCCATTTTGTTTGACATACCTATTCGACAAGGTAATAAAATACAAACGGCTGGATAACGAAGTTAAATTGCCTTATAATGAAATACATAATACATTATTAAAATATGAAAACTTATCTACAAGTTCAAATAAGTTTAAGTGAAACAAGGTTAGTTTGGAGAACTTCTTTGGCGTAGATATTATTCTTCAAAGCCAAGGATGGCCTTGTTTGGTTGTATCGTTTGAAACAACGCCTGCCTTTGTAATTAACCATTGTAATAATTTTAGCTCACACAGTGAAAAATGAATAAATATCTCATCGTAATCATGTAGCCGGCAAACAAAAAAAATTTGTTTTTTTTGTTTCACTACTTTCTTTACTCTTGATGTAAATGATAACCACAAATCGATAGTAAATTCCATAATCGAAAAATTGCTGCACGTCCCAAACTCCCAATCAATGCTCTTTAAAATACATATCTAATAGGTATTTTAGCTTTTTAATTAGATTCACTGAAGTACTAGAAATTTTATAAACCAAGGTACGACTAGTATATTATATACAGTATATCTTCCTCGAAACAATAATAATAGTACCTATCTAGAAAATTAGGGGGTAGGTAACGAGAGATTGATAATTCTACTGACATTTTCCAGCCTCAAAAGTTACAATAACAATCGGAGTGATTGAAAAACATGCTATTGGTTATGATTTAATGGCAGAATCAATAAAATGTAGACGAGAGCAACGCCAGTATTGTGTTTGGCAACCGCGCGGTCTTTCGTAGAATCTAAAACAATATTACGATGCTTGTTCTTGAAGAATCTTGTGAAACTAGTCTGAAAAGTTTACGACTTGTCGACCATCTTGTCGACTTTGTAAACTTTGTTGTAAAGTAATTGTTATGACAATCATTAAACCATTGAGTTGCATATATTATTGCAATTGCAATTTTACAAATGTAGCCTTTAAAAATCCCTTAAATCTGCCATAAGTCTCTGAATCAGAAGCGCAGGGCATAAAAGGCATACACAAGACATATAACCAATCTAGTGTCAATGTCAGTCAGCCATCTTGTTTACATAATTTGCTAGTTTTATTAAAATGAACATTAATTTTCCGTTTGAATAAACTCACAGAACATCAAATTTCCTTATTTCGAACGGATGAATAAAACAATAATTACGTCAGAATTCCATCCATCCATCCATCCATCAGCCCTTGAAGGTCCACTGCTGGACATAGGCCTCCCCTAATTTGCGCCACTCTGACCGGTCCTGAGCCTTCTGAATCCAGCGGATGCCCGCTGTCTTCTTCAGGTCGTCGGTCCATCTGGTCGGGGGGCGTCCTGTACTCCGTTTTCTGGGACGCGGGCACCATTCGAGGACCTTTCTTCCCCAACGGTTATCGGTCCTTCGCACTATGTGGCCAGCTCATTTGCCACTTCAGCCGGCTAATTCTTTGAGCTATGTCGGTTACCCTTGTTCGTCTACGGATCTCCTCGTTTCTGATGCGATCACGTAGAGAAATACCGAGCATAGCCCTCTCCACAGCCCACTGTGCTACTCTGAGCTTTTGTATTAGGCCAATAGTGAAACACCACGTCTCGGATCCCTATGTCATCACTGGCAACACACACTGCTCGAACACCTTCGACTTCAGGCACTGAGGTAGTGTTTTGGACGACAAGATAATTATGACGCAGTTTCCCGAACGCAGCCCATCCGAGTTGGATTCTACGAGTGACTTCTTTCTCGAGTGAATACAGAATTATTCCATATTAATTAAGTAAAATAAATTGAAATTTTTTACTAAACTTCACTTTCCGATAGACGTCAAAATCATCACAAGATGGCAATTTATTATCCCAAATTTTTAAGAGATAGACTGTACAAAAAAATGTAACGGATATTTTTATAATTATCTATTTCCTCACAACACTTGATCACACGACGATTCTCCACAACATAGAGAACTAAATTAATGCAATATTGTCAAACGGAAAAAGCGTTTCGCTTTCGACACATCGTGACTTCCTTTTAATTTTTCATCGCGTATAATTCGCAACGACAGTTTATAAAATTTGTTTGTGACTTTTTAAAATGGCACTCGAATTTTGAAATGTGGAACATGTTAAAAATATTATATTCATACATCATCGTTCAGCGAAAATTCATTTAAAGTTCTGCTTATTTTAAATACTAACACTTAGTAGGTTAGTGAAGGACACAATTCGTGGAAATAAATAATTAATAGTTAAAAATACATTTAAAAACAAGCTTTTAAATTTTGTGTTTGTGCTGTTTACCGCTGAAGAGATATCTGGTATGAAGCCAATACAGAGCGCGGTACGTAGGTTATGATTGAGTTTATAACGAGCTGTCCTTTTTGATAAAAACATTTGTGAGTTATTTCAGTTCAGTTACATTAAGAAACACCGAGATTGTTTAGTAGTCGTTTCTATCAAGGACGTGGCGTGACCGACATTTAGATCGTAGAAATATGACGTGATGAGAGATCTAACATTAAATTCCGAAATAGAGATTATAACAAGTATGTACTACAAAATGTTACTTGAATTTTAAGAAGCCAGTATCTAACTAAAGAATAACAGCGGACATAGAAACGTCAATTTTTGTACTGTGTTTATACAAAGTAGAGGATCACTAAAAATGTAAAATTCATCCCCTACTAAACTAAATGGAGGACGAACAAAAATACTTATACAGACGAAATCACGAGCACCAGTTAGTAAGTAAAAAAAACTCTCACGTTCCCTAGCAACCGCTAGCTCCCTCTAAAAGCGCTGAAAAATGTAACGTCACAATTTACCACGACCACAGAAGAAACATTTACCACTTCCTTAAATATCAACACCGACCTAGAATCGAAGCCGGAACCCCTTTCTCGGCAAGATCACTACCAACTGGCCTTAATGTCTGAAAACACCAAAGTATTATACAATATAAAAATTCCCATTAAACTCGTTAGGTAAATAATTTGGTTAAGTCCCTCTAATTCCTAAATGATCCATCCATGAATGACGCTTTTCAAAGTAGCCTTTGAAAGATTTATACTTGTTCTGGTCGACACATCCGCAGAATAACAAAATGCTAAATGGTAGTGCAATTAGGTCAAAAGATTTGAAATGCAACCAGAGGAATATGAGTTTAATGGTATTATAAATAATCCGGATAGACAGATAATGCATTATTGTTTAAATGAAGCGTTTAGACTTGGCATAACGCCGCATATTTATTCCTATTTGTTCATGGCTATCGTCTAGGACACACGACACAATCGTCACAACAGAAAGCGTTCAGAAGTATTTATTTGCGTCGAATATTTTAAAATACGCGATCTTGAACTGTCCCGTTAGAAATAAATATGAAATTCAGACGAAAATAATAAAATGGAGAGTTGTTAGTCTTTCTTTCTGAACTTTGTTTTCATGCTTTGTGTCGATTTCATTGTTTCATTTTTATGGTTTCGAAATAAAATCGGAAGTAAAATTTTTTTATCCATCTGTCCGTCCGTCTGTCTGTCTGTCTGTCCGAAGCAAATCGCCGAGTCCCTTAGTGCTAGAAAGCTATAATTTGGCATGCACATACATATTTATTAAAACTCCAGAATCGTAAAATAAAATATTGAAAAATATTTTTTTTTCAGGGTATCTCCCCTACAGGTAACGTGAGGATGAATTTTTTATTCGTCGCGTACCCTATAGTGTGGGGTATCGTTAAAAAGGTCTTCCAAGAATATTATGGGTCCTTTAAGACCATTATTGGATTTAGTAGTTCGTTTATGAAATATTTGGCTTTAAAATGCAAATTTTGTATAAGTCTTACTAAACGATTGGAGTTGGACAAATGAAAAAAATCTCAAAAATCAATTATGTGATGAATCTACAAGGAAAACTATCACGGCTATGTTAGCATAAGTAATAGTCGATAAACTTACTACTTCAGGACCCTACTATTGCGCGTGGCCTGACACGCACTTGCCCGGTTTTTATTCATAACATGGATGCCTTTGATCAACGAACGACGTTTTGACGTCAGATCCTTTTGTGGGTTAGTAGGTTTTATGTTTCCAATTGTTATTCTAACTTTATTTTCTCTTGGTAATATTTTTGAACTAGTTAATTTTGACAACTAGTATGAATTGTTAAGTTGTGTATAAGTTGTAACTGCATATTGAAGAATAAATAAATAAATAAATAACGCTTCACACTCATAGCCCCACACTAGGATTCCCTGTGTCGTGGGTGCCATGGACAACACACAAGACAAGAACACTCACACCCAAACCGAGAACAGAAATTCAAACTCATCATTCAAATTTCTGCCTCGCTGGGAATTGAACCCAGGACCCTTGGTGCGGCGATCCGGCATGGTAACCATTGCGCCACACGGGTCGCCAAACAAACAACATTAATATTATGTAGGTTTTTCACTTTCCTAACCTTAATATTGCTTGTGATAAAGCTCCCTAAGCGAAGAAAAGTTAGTAGTAATATGACCGTGTACCATAATGATGCCTATCATTTACCCCTCAGCCAGCTTACCACAAAACAAATCCACAAATCCAGTTATAACCAAACCGGATCCTAAACACCAAAAAATGTCATGAATATAATTACACTTGGACACAGCACCAAACATAATTCTAGACAAAACGAATTATCACAAAACATTGTACCCGAGCGAAAATAAGCAATAACAATCAATTTACAACGAAATATGAGGAGAACACTACACATATCAGCGTAAACCGCTTTGTTCAGTGCTTCACGATCTGAGATCACAATTACATTATGTTTACGAGCGCACCGCGACAGTTTATCATATAAGGGAAACGGAATTCTGTACGCCTACTACTGCTGAAACGGATTAAGAATTATGGTTATCATTAAATCATACAGGATTGTATACTTATTATACAATCTCAAAACATGGCCTCCAAAACACAAAATGGTTAAGAAATATATGAATTATTGGATTAATGTCAATTGTCGTCTGTCACCCTGTTAGGAATGATAGAAGACATTTTCATTTCCCACTTCTATACAGCATGAGTAAAAATATAAATATCAGCGGTACTTCATAAATACCCATATCATTGTGACGTGTTTCATTGATTGTATTAGTACCTTAACAAATTCATGGAGTCGTTAATGAAGTGAACAGAAAACAATATCACAAAGAGTCTGAAAGATGCACCAGATAAATGAAGCGAATCAGCTATATCTTATGTTACAAAACAAAATAATAGCTTTGTTACATGTCAATCGTTTTTGTGTGCAAGGGTTAAAAACATCCATACGGCCTCACACACTTTCACATCTATATCTGTCTGTGTACTACTCGTATATAAAAAGCAAAAGTGATTGACTGATGTATCAACGCACAGGCCAAACCCTTAGGGCTAGAAACTTAAAATTTCACACACGTATTCCTCTTATGACGTAGGCATCCACTAAAGAAGGATTTTTCAAAAATCAACCCCCAAGGGCGTTAAATAGGGGATAAATACGATTAACATAATTTCCGCGTGCGAAGCTGCGAGCAACAGCTATTTATTTTATTATAATATTAGTAGAATGACGAAGATTCTCTACTTTTGATCATAATCTCCTTAAACAGTACCCCAAGTACAAATGCACGCTAAAATTTTATGTACACGTTTACTATGTGATGCAATTACATTGAGTTGAACAATACTTGCCTTATAAGTTGCACCTGGCCTCTTGTCGCAGTGTGCGAGTATTATAGCACTTGGAAGGATCCTGAAAGCTTTCTCCGTCGTATATCTATGTCTGTGATAGTTACTGCCAAATATTTGTGTTACACAAATGCTCCGCATTTTAAGTTTACCAAGAAAAGAATGTGTGTGTACTCGTATATTTACTGCACTGCTCTGTTACATTTATTTTGTTTACCATAGAAACAGTAAGCTTTTCTTCTTGCTCACGGAAGCGTTCTTTCAAACGGAATAATTGTTCACGATCTGAGATGGAGATATTTTCTAAAGAGTGAAATGCCGAAAATGAAACAATAACTTTGACTAGTAACTAACCAGTTACTAAATGAAATATACTATACTTTAGTATTACTAAAACTATAACTCCTAACACCATTTGCCGTTGCCGCTTGCTTATGCGTTTATCATCACATCCTGTGTCAGGTTTACCTTGCCAAGGGCGTTTTCCCTAAAGTTATTTGCAAACCGAAATATCCTCTTACATTGGTAGGACAATACATTACATGGTATGACAGATTTATAGCGCACACGCAAGGTAGCAAAATGTCAGAAGGTTAATTGCATATTGCTGAAAAATCTTTACCAGGCTGTATTTTCAAAGTATTTTTTTCAATTAAAACTGATATATATATACCAAAAAATACTGAACTCTCAGGTCGACTTTTATAATCAGCAGATACACGCTGTCTTCTTTAGGTCATAATGTCCACGTTGGAGCATTTTTTAGGGGTTTAAAAGGTGTGGAAGATAATTCCCAGCTGAATGAAAATAAGACCAATGTGCTAAACCTATCGTGTAACAGATTCATGTAACAGGGTGGCTGTTTGATTCTTTTGTGTTGAACAAGGTCATCGTCGATGAACATGGTACATTACCATTATGTTTTGGTTTTGCATCTAGAAAAAGAAATTAATCTTTAATTATTTTACGTCTTTTCCGGCAACTCTGAATAAAGAGTGAATAGGCAAAGAGTGAATAGGCTTCTATTAAGTTAGTGCGCTCACCATCCTGAACCACATCTCCACTTACCATCAGGTGGGATTGTGGTCAAGCATTAACTTATTTTAAGTAAAAAAAAAACTCTAATGTTCTTGATGCCCGCTCATAATCAAATATCTGCATTATCGTTGCTTAAAAAATTATAGCTTGAAATAAGTTAGAGAAAGAGGCAGCAAATTTACCTATGTTCCATTTAACGATGAATGAAACTATTCACACGCTGATTCGTTCACGTATGCTAGGTTTTGAGTGACCATAAATCTCTTGGAAATTGCTTTAAAACTGAGGTGTGCTAAGTTCATTAACACTTGGCAAAGTTTATTGAGAGGATCACCTGGATTACCTTGCATCATAACGTCATAGCTGGCACTCCGCCAGCCATGGATCTGTTGTCCATTTAGTGAATGAAACGGTTTATATTATCTGTGCAGTCTAACGAGATATGATGAATGGTTTTTTGAGATATCTGCATCCTGCGAACCGGAGATGGTAGGCAATTGAAATACGTTTTTAAAGGTTGGAATGTTTTTATGTCAATTTGTGATTTTGTGTTTCACGAACTTTCAAGTTAGGTCAGCTTCGGACTCCGTTTTAACGCAAATGCTTGACGGATTTCAGAAACTTGTATTACCTACATTACTCTGTGAGAGAATTTTATACATATTATAAGTGACAGACTTCAGATTAAAGAAATAATAATCTGAGTAATAGACATATTCTGTTGAGAAGATAAAAAATTTCATGAAAAGTTTACTGCTCTTGTGATACAAAACAAAAACAAAACTAAAAGCAAATTGAAAGATAAGGAGCGACCTGAGAGCTGACAGCTTATTTACCTATTCAGCTTATTTACCTAAGCTTTACAACGAATAATTGAATCCACTATCTTGGGATCTTGGGTCTAGTTTCATGGTCTGGTTTAAATTTTAATCAATGTAAATTTTTAAAAGTTTTTTTTATTTAAATTAAGATAGGGCATTCATTACAATTAATGTTTAATTTTGAAACTATTTTATACATGACACAATAAAATTAGTAAAAAAATCACAGACATCATAAGACTATTCTGTCAAACACCTCGCCACAGATGAATAATAAAAACGCACACTCAAAAAATATTGGAAAAAAAAACAATTTCCGAACTGCATAAAATTTATAGTAATTTATCTCACTGTTTCAGGTTTACATGAACAACAGAATATAATTAAAAACGGAGCAGAAATAACTTTGGAGTAACCGCAGTGACGCGATGAAAGCAAAACATTGCGGGGCGTAATTTGTTTCAGAAAAGTAGCTTACAGTAGAATAATGCAAAAATATTATTTTTATTATATGTTCAAAAATAAAGTTAACGTAGATTTGTTTGGAGGAAGCGTAGAGGTCTTTTAAAAAATACAAAAGACTAATTACGAGACTACTGTAATCGGCGGTTAACAATCGACTGACTTATTCTATGAACAAAGGATTTAGTTGCAAAAATGCAACGTAAGATGTCTCGTTCTGTGAACCGAGAGTGGGATACATTACTGTTGAGTGTAGACTAAAGTCTAAACATTAAAGAGTGACTGAGAGGTCGATGTTGGTGGTATAACTACGTATGTTATTGTATTATGGGGAAAACATAACTGGATTTTTTATTTTTACATCATTAATAGCTGCTGAAACTTGATTATACTAATTATTTTGATTTTCAACCTTGCTAATTAATAGTAGAGTTTCGGGCATGAATGGTGTTATATTTTTTTACCTATTTTTCATTCCGCTATAATTAAGCGGTATGGGATCAACGGTAACCTCTGTTTAACATCTGTATTGCAAACGGTTCGTCAACACTTTTTTGTGTTCGCAAGTAGGTAGTTACATGCAATGATATTATAACTAAAAAAGAGGTAGATATGTCACTAGCGCACCGAAGATGAAGATCGTAAGAGCGGTTAATTGACCTCTATCTGCTCGTCGTTGCTCTGTCAATACAAGACGATACGCACGCTTTTGTTGTCAGAAGTGCTGAAATTTGACATACAACGTTAAAATGCCTTCGTATATTATTGTAGTGTGATTGGTGTAGTGAAACAAAAGATAAACGTGTGGTTATTTTGTAGGGGCAAGACGTATCTATATTTTTTTAAACATCATTGCCTACATATTCTATAATATGTTGTATTAAAATAATAGCCTATCAAATATTTAACCAAGCTTTGAACTTCCTTTTTAGTGACTTAAATATAATAATAATGATTTTCAATTTTCGGAAGTTACACATTTTATATTTTCTTATACGCTATTTTCAAATACCTAATGCTTTATATAACTGGTATGTTCTCCGTGATATTCCAGAAGCGTGCCAATAATCAAACTATATTTAGATGTAATTTGAAAGTTCATGAAACTGAAATATTATTTCGTAATTACATTTTATCTGGGTTAGAATTTGGGATTATTCCCGAAAATAAATACAGCAAACTTGACGCAAAATTAAGATTTTATATTATTTTATGTATCATTAAACTGTCCGCATTCAATAACTGGCCACTTGTATTGGTATTTAATTTTACAAAATAAGATTTTATTCCAATTTCCTCCAGTAGATAATAGTGATATTAGCTCAAACCGAAACCCCTGACCGTCTTGATACAATGTATCTTAGAAGCAAAATCTCCTTGTGAGAGCTCTGATACCCATAATACAAGTTGAATCTTATCATGGAGTTCAACAAAACTCCTCTATGACTGTATAAGTTACATTGTTTTTGAAGTTATACTTCTTTTGGCGCGATGGTGAAAAATGATGAGAGTGAATTTCTGCGATGCGCGCGCACACCGACACCTAAATTCTACAACGTGAAGTTAGCTAAATTCTGTATTTTTTCTGTATGCAAAAAAGTTTTCACAGTATTTACCTCATTACAAACGATTTTATAATCGATTGAATTGATTCATAATAATCGATTGATGGAATATAATAATATATTTTATGTATTATTTGTTAATTATAATTATAATATTAATTTATTTCTTACATGTTTTCGTATTCCATACATATTAAAACTATGTAATATATTTAGAATTACCATTCAATCGTTACGCTAATTTTATTAAATTACATTTCGAATATTTTGACATCGATTAATCGATTGACAACAAAGATGATGTAATCCCTAATAATGTCATTTTGGTAACCATAGTATTTATAAATAACACCACTGTACTGTCATATTTGTCATCGATCTTTCATGTTTCTACGCGTGGTTTTTTGTATTTTTCTATTAAATATTTTCAGCGTACCTATTTGGAGTCCTATTTACTATTGAAACTCATGGACACGCACACAGTTATTTTAATTTACTGTTGTATTCGATTTCGTACTTGTGTTTTGGTAAATGTGTTTTCGCAGTTTCGCTACAATTTCTGGCAAACCAATACTATATGAATATGGACTACTTAATCGCCTGTTTTGTGACTGACAAAGGTTCAGAATAAGTCCTGAACACTGGATAACGTACCCTATACATCTTTAGAAGATCAGTAGTTTGCTGTGGCCATACTTACAATGAGTATGTTATGGTATCTTGATTGGGCAAGGTACCAACGAAATATAGCGCCTCCTGCACAACTAGACGAAATATTAATATAAATGATAACTAATAAAATCTCTTGAAATATGCAATAGCTTTTATTATACAACCTTTTTATGACATTCGTTTTGGGTAAAAACCATTTAAGTAGTAGATAGTATAATAGACACCCGCCAACTTAGTTTTAACCATTAAACTCGTAGATTCTATTGGCAAGCCACGTATTAATTTTGGGATTTTATTATAGAAATGTACACCAAGCCCTATGAAAGATCGTTGCACTTTACTTTGGCGGAACGAAGGCGTAATTAATTGATACATTCTTTTTGTTTGGCGATTATTAATATCAAAATTTTGTTTATACTTACGCGATAAATATTATTTACTAGGTTGATCCAAAAGTAACGATAGTAAAAATGATACACGTTCAAATAAAATAATGTATTATTTTACAGTCTCCTAACTAATCAGTTCACATTCTCGGTAGTTATATTAAAATTACAACAAATTGAATTGCTTTAAATTGGGTTGGCATACGAATGATCCAAACGCACGCCTAATGATAAATAATCACTATCGGACGAACATGAATCATCAAAACTGCTCTCAGATTCCGTATCACACTGTAAAAATATATATTCTGGTTGTTAAAAGAATAACAATAAATGTGTATTACATGTTCGCCATGTCTTTCCACGGAAAATAAACCCCAACAAATTGGTAGCAGAGCGTGGTTACGTGGTTACGTGGTTCCGTGTTTCCGTGGTTATAAATAAAGGGTAAAAATATGGCATCGACTAGTTACCGAAATATCGAACCATTGTCTAAAGAAAATTACGATACTTGGTGCCTACAGGCACAAGCCGTCCTGATTAAAAACGACTATTGGGATATAGTAAGCGGCACGAAAATATTGTCATCAACTGCGGCGCAGGAGGAGAAATCTGCGTTCGAAAAGGAAGACCTCAAGGCAAGAGCTGAAATTTTACTTTTGCTGTCACCTTCCGAACTAAAGCAAATAAAAACATAAAAACATGCAAGTCGTCGAAATCAGTATGGGACAAACTTAAAGCTACATACCAAAGCACCGGACCTGCACGTAAGGCAACCTTATTGAAACAGCTAGTTCTCAAACGTATGACAGCTGATGAGGACATCCGTGATAACTTAAATAATTTCATGGATGTGGTCGATAAACTCGCGGATATGGACATAAAAATACCACCAGAATTGTTCAGTATAATACTGCTCTACAGTTTGCCAACGTCATTCGAAAACTTCCGAATAGCCATCGAGTCAAGAGATACACTGCCAAATCCTGACGATCTGAAAGTAAAAATACTTGAAGAATACCAAGCCAGGAGCGGTAAAGAAGCACCTCATAGTAGTGAAGCATACCACTTCAAGAAAAATAAACTGAAGTTGTACTGCAAGAACTGCAAGAAGAAGGGCCATACTACCGAGTCATGCTGGGGAAAAAAGGATCGCTCAAATGAGAAGCCTAACAGAAGCCAACCAAAAAACTTCAACGTCTGCCTGAGTACTGCAAATTCAAGCACCAATAAAAACACGTGGTGTTTAGATAGCGGCTGCTCATCTCATATGTGTGGCGACAATACAATGTTTTCGGCTCTGACCCCTGAAAATGGAACCCTAATGTTGGCGTCAAATAAATATACGAGCAAAATTGAAGGCAAAGGAAAAGTTACAGTCAGCAAAGAAAAAATAGACTACAACTTAATAGACACGTTATTCGTTCCTGATGTGTCAGTCAATCTACTATCAGTGAGCAAAATAACTCACAGAGGACACAAAGTCATCTTTGAAAAGGACAAAGCCTATATCGTAGAAAAAAATGGCGAGGTGTCACTGACAGCACAAAGAAAAGACATGGCGAACATATAATACACATTTATTATTATTCTTTTAACAACCAGAATATATATTTTTACATGACAATATAATTTTATTTTTGAAGTATCTTGTCACTTTTCTTTTCGAACGGAGAACCGTAGACAGTGCTGTGTCCAGTACTCACACTCCTCTTCACGGCACTATTGTGATGATTAGGACAGTCCCAGGCTGCTCCGCAACTTCATCAACCGCGGACCAGCTAAAGCCTTGGTTAGCAGGTCTGCCTCCATGTCTTCGGTTCGCAGATACTTGACGTCGATTGCTCTTTCTTGGACACAGTTCCTAATGAAGTGCATTTTCAAATCTATATGTTTTGACTTCGACGTCACCATTGAGTTTTGGCTCAATTTGAGGGCTGCTTGATTGTCTGTTAAGACGACAACTCGTTTGTAGTCAGCTCCTAAATCTTTGAACAGATTTTTCAAATGTATCGCCTCCTTTGCAGCTTCGGTTGAAGCGACGTATTCCGCTTCTGCTGTCGAAAGGGCGAAGCTCTTTTGTTTTCTCGACATCCAGCTTATAGCCGTGCCAGCATATTTGAAGCAATAGCCTGAAAATGATTTTCGGTCGAGTTTACAGGAGCCCCAATCCACATCAGCCATACCGTACATGTCTTGGCCGGTCTTCGTGAATATCAAGCCGACATTCTTTGTCGCTTTGAGGTATCGAAGTACTCTTTTGGCGCACTTAAAGTGCTCTTCCTTATAACAGTCATTTAACTGTGATAGGTAACTTATAGCAAACATAATATCAGGACGTGTCGCCACTGCCAGATACATCAGCGTGCCTATTAAATTTTTATAAGGAAGATTAAGATGTTGACTTTCATCTCTTCCACATTTTTCAAGTTTGAGGCCTGGCTCCATTGGTGTTGATATAATTTTGCAGTCTTCCATTTTGAATTTCTTTAGACTGTCTTCTATAAATTTCCGTTGGTAAATTTTAATTCCATCCTTATTAAATGTTAAATCTATACCGATGAGCCGTTTCGGTCTTCCCAAAACTTTTAGTTCGAACTTTGAATTAAGCAGGTCTTTTACTTCTTTAAGTTTTCTAGGACACGAGTAGGCAATTAATAGGTCATCGACATAAATAACCATTATAATTTTAACTCCTCTTTTCTCTAGTATGTATACACATGGGTCAGCTTCTGATGCTCTGAAACCGATGTGTTTTAGTTCTGTGTCGAGCTTCTTGTACCATTTTTGAAGTATCTTTTCACTTTTCTTTTCGAACGGAGAACCGTAGACAGTGCTGTGTCCAGTACTCACACACACTCGTCTTTCAATTCTATAATAAATTTATCAATTTCCGCGTCTAAGCTTCCATCCATTTTACAAAACTTATCCTCAATATGTCGCACATGTTTTATACGCAGTCGGGTTTTTTGTATTTTTTAATTTTTTTGTGTGTAATAGACCTATCATTGATTCAGTTGGAAACCATATTAGAACACGATTTCGTGAGCCATGACCACGTTGTATGCTATAACATGTACCTACGTTTGCCCAAAATTCTTCTGTATTTTCATTGAGCGACTCAGTTTCTTTTGTTTTTTGTATTTATAACACTATTTTCTATTTTAATTTTCAATATTATATTACATTGGTAGAAAATGCAAAAAATCGGGAGAAACGGTCGCTAAAACGGGATATCGGGAGACGATAACCAAAATCAGTAGATCTCCCGATAAATCGGGAACTTTTGCAACACTCGTCACTTGACAGCAAGTAATGCTAATCTAATGGGAAGGTAATGACAGCTTGTCAGAGGTAAAATAACTGTGAACGGACTGTAGTAGTAAATAGTACTTGTCTTTGGGACTAGGAGCACATTCTTTTTCTCTCCTTAATCTGTATTAAAGTTTAATGCCTGTCGGAAAATAAATTATTCTTCAACTGAACTGAATAAAATCTTTCATTCCCTCCCCCCCCACAAAAACTGGTTTTACAGCATGGTATCGTAATAGTTCTCGTAATAGAACATAGATGGTGTTTTTACAATTGTAAAAACAGAAAAAAAAAAGATTTACAATTGATTTGTTTTTATTCTATTCTATTATTATTATATTCTAATATTAGAATATACTACAAAATTAATCACAGATGGCGCTTAACACATATAGTTTGGCTATATTCGTAATTCGTATATTCGTAAATTAAATTATTTCAAAATATTATTTCATTTTTATTGAAGTTATACTTCTTTTGGCGCGATGGTGAAAAATGATGAGAGTGAATTTCTGCGATGCGCGCGCACACCGACACCTAAATTCTACAACGTGAAGTTAGCTAAATTCTGTATTTTTTCTGTATGCAAAAAAGTTTTCACAGTATTTACCTCATTACAAACGATTTTATAATCGATTGAATTGATTCATAATAATCGATTGATGGAATATAATAATATATTTTATGTATTATTTGTTAATTATAATTATAATATTAATTTATTTCTTACATGTTTTCGTATTCCATACATATTAAAACTATGTAATATATTTAGAATTACCATTCAATCGTTACGCTAATTTTATTAAATTACATTTCGAATATTTTGACATCGATTAATCGATTGACAACAAAGATGATGTAATCCCTAATAATGTCATTTTGGTAACCATAGTATTTATAAATAACACCACTGTACTGTCATATTTGTCATCGATCTTTCATGTTTCTACGCGTGGTTTTTTGTATTTTTCTATTAAATATTTTCAGCGTACCTATTTGGAGTCCTATTTACTATTGAAACTCATGGACACGCACACAGTTATTTTAATTTACTGTTGTATTCGATTTCGTACTTGTGTTTTGGTAAATGTGTTTTCGCAGTTTCGCTACAATTTCTGGCAAACCAATACTATATGAATATGGACTACTTAATCGCCTGTTTTGTGACTGACAAAGGTTCAGAATAAGTCCTGAACACTGGATAACGTACCCTATACATCTTTAGAAGATCAGTAGTTTGCTGTGGCCATACTTACAATGAGTATGTTATGGTATCTTGATTGGGCAAGGTACCAACGAAATATAGCGCCTCCTGCACAACTAGACGAAATATTAATATAAATGATAACTAATAAAATCTCTTGAAATATGCAATAGCTTTTATTATACAACCTTTTTATGACATTCGTTTTGGGTAAAAACCATTTAAGTAGTAGATAGTATAATAGACACCCGCCAACTTAGTTTTAACCATTAAACTCGTAGATTCTATTGGCAAGCCACGTATTAATTTTGGGATTTTATTATAGAAATGTACACCAAGCCCTATGAAAGATCGTTGCACTTTACTTTGGCGGAACGAAGGCGTAATTAATTGATACATTCTTTTTGTTTGGCGATTATTAATATCAAAATTTTGTTTATACTTACGCGATAAATATTATTTACTAGGTTGATCCAAAAGTAACGATAGTAAAAATGATACACGTTCAAATAAAATAATGTATTATTTTACAGTCTCCTAACTAATCAGTTCACATTCTCGGTAGTTATATTAAAATTACAACAAATTGAATTGCTTTAAATTGGGTTGGCATACGAATGATCCAAACGCACGCCTAATGATAAATAATCACTATCGGACGAACATGAATCATCAAAACTGCTCTCAGATTCCGTATCACACTGTAAAAATATATATTCTGGTTGTTAAAAGAATAACAATAAATGTGTATTACATGTTCGCCATGTCTTTCCACGGAAAATAAACCCCAACAAATTGGTAGCAGAGCGTGGTTACGTGGTTACGTGGTTCCGTGTTTCCGTGGTTATAAATAAAGGGTAAAAATATGGCATCGACTAGTTACCGAAATATCGAACCATTGTCTAAAGAAAATTACGATACTTGGTGCCTACAGGCACAAGCCGTCCTGATTAAAAACGACTATTGGGATATAGTAAGCGGCACGAAAATATTGTCATCAACTGCGGCGCAGGAGGAGAAATCTGCGTTCGAAAAGGAAGACCTCAAGGCAAGAGCTGAAATTTTACTTTTGCTGTCACCTTCCGAACTAAAGCAAATAAAAACATAAAAACATGCAAGTCGTCGAAATCAGTATGGGACAAACTTAAAGCTACATACCAAAGCACCGGACCTGCACGTAAGGCAACCTTATTGAAACAGCTAGTTCTCAAACGTATGACAGCTGATGAGGACATCCGTGATAACTTAAATAATTTCATGGATGTGGTCGATAAACTCGCGGATATGGACATAAAAATACCACCAGAATTGTTCAGTATAATACTGCTCTACAGTTTGCCAACGTCATTCGAAAACTTCCGAATAGCCATCGAGTCAAGAGATACACTGCCAAATCCTGACGATCTGAAAGTAAAAATACTTGAAGAATACCAAGCCAGGAGCGGTAAAGAAGCACCTCATAGTAGTGAAGCATACCACTTCAAGAAAAATAAACTGAAGTTGTACTGCAAGAACTGCAAGAAGAAGGGCCATACTACCGAGTCATGCTGGGGAAAAAAGGATCGCTCAAATGAGAAGCCTAACAGAAGCCAACCAAAAAACTTCAACGTCTGCCTGAGTACTGCAAATTCAAGCACCAATAAAAACACGTGGTGTTTAGATAGCGGCTGCTCATCTCATATGTGTGGCGACAATACAATGTTTTCGGCTCTGACCCCTGAAAATGGAACCCTAATGTTGGCGTCAAATAAATATACGAGCAAAATTGAAGGCAAAGGAAAAGTTACAGTCAGCAAAGAAAAAATAGACTACAACTTAATAGACACGTTATTCGTTCCTGATGTGTCAGTCAATCTACTATCAGTGAGCAAAATAACTCACAGAGGACACAAAGTCATCTTTGAAAAGGACAAAGCCTATATCGTAGAAAAAAATGGCGAGGTGTCACTGACAGCACAAAGAAAAGACATGGCGAACATATAATACACATTTATTATTATTCTTTTAACAACCAGAATATATATTTTTACATGACAATATAATTTTATTTTTGAAGTATCTTGTCACTTTTCTTTTCGAACGGAGAACCGTAGACAGTGCTGTGTCCAGTACTCACACTCCTCTTCACGGCACTATTGTGATGATTAGGACAGTCCCAGGCTGCTCCGCAACTTCATCAACCGCGGACCAGCTAAAGCCTTGGTTAGCAGGTCTGCCTCCATGTCTTCGGTTCGCAGATACTTGACGTCGATTGCTCTTTCTTGGACACAGTTCCTAATGAAGTGCATTTTCAAATCTATATGTTTTGACTTCGACGTCACCATTGAGTTTTGGCTCAATTTGAGGGCTGCTTGATTGTCTGTTAAGACGACAACTCGTTTGTAGTCAGCTCCTAAATCTTTGAACAGATTTTTCAAATGTATCGCCTCCTTTGCAGCTTCGGTTGAAGCGACGTATTCCGCTTCTGCTGTCGAAAGGGCGAAGCTCTTTTGTTTTCTCGACATCCAGCTTATAGCCGTGCCAGCATATTTGAAGCAATAGCCTGAAAATGATTTTCGGTCGAGTTTACAGGAGCCCCAATCCACATCAGCCATACCGTACATGTCTTGGCCGGTCTTCGTGAATATCAAGCCGACATTCTTTGTCGCTTTGAGGTATCGAAGTACTCTTTTGGCGCACTTAAAGTGCTCTTCCTTATAACAGTCATTTAACTGTGATAGGTAACTTATAGCAAACATAATATCAGGACGTGTCGCCACTGCCAGATACATCAGCGTGCCTATTAAATTTTTATAAGGAAGATTAAGATGTTGACTTTCATCTCTTCCACATTTTTCAAGTTTGAGGCCTGGCTCCATTGGTGTTGATATAATTTTGCAGTCTTCCATTTTGAATTTCTTTAGACTGTCTTCTATAAATTTCCGTTGGTAAATTTTAATTCCATCCTTATTAAATGTTAAATCTATACCGATGAGCCGTTTCGGTCTTCCCAAAACTTTTAGTTCGAACTTTGAATTAAGCAGGTCTTTTACTTCTTTAAGTTTTCTAGGACACGAGTAGGCAATTAATAGGTCATCGACATAAATAACCATTATAATTTTAACTCCTCTTTTCTCTAGTATGTATACACATGGGTCAGCTTCTGATGCTCTGAAACCGATGTGTTTTAGTTCTGTGTCGAGCTTCTTGTACCATTTTTGAAGTATCTTTTCACTTTTCTTTTCGAACGGAGAACCGTAGACAGTGCTGTGTCCAGTACTCACACACACTCGTCTTTCAATTCTATAATAAATTTATCAATTTCCGCGTCTAAGCTTCCATCCATTTTACAAAACTTATCCTCAATATGTCGCACATGTTTTATACGCAGTCGGGTTTTTTGTATTTTTTAATTTTTTTGTGTGTAATAGACCTATCATTGATTCAGTTGGAAACCATATTAGAACACGATTTCGTGAGCCATGACCACGTTGTATGCTATAACATGTACCTACGTTTGCCCAAAATTCTTCTGTATTTTCATTGAGCGACTCAGTTTCTTTTGTTTTTTGTATTTATAACACTATTTTCTATTTTAATTTTCAATATTATATTACATTGGTAGAAAATGCAAAAAATCGGGAGAAACGGTCGCTAAAACGGGATATCGGGAGACGATAACCAAAATCAGTAGATCTCCCGATAAATCGGGAACTTTTGCAACACTCGTCACTTGACAGCAAGTAATGCTAATCTAATGGGAAGGTAATGACAGCTTGTCAGAGGTAAAATAACTGTGAACGGACTGTAGTAGTAAATAGTACTTGTCTTTGGGACTAGGAGCACATTCTTTTTCTCTCCTTAATCTGTATTAAAGTTTAATGCCTGTCGGAAAATAAATTATTCTTCAACTGAACTGAATAAAATCTTTCATTCCCTCCCCCCCCACAAAAACTGGTTTTACAGCATGGTATCGTAATAGTTCTCGTAATAGAACATAGATGGTGTTTTTACAATTGTAAAAACAGAAAAAAAAAAGATTTACAATTGATTTGTTTTTATTCTATTCTATTATTATTATATTCTAATATTAGAATATACTACAAAATTAATCACAGATGGCGCTTAACACATATAGTTTGGCTATATTCGTAATTCGTATATTCGTAAATTAAATTATTTCAAAATATTATTTCATTTTTATTTTTAGTATTACTGTTTTTGAATATTGTATTTTGAACAATGTTTTTTTAATATTGTTTTTTGATTTTTTTTTCATGTCAAAGAAGTATAACTTCTCACGCGCGTACAAAAGTACACGCACCCTTTTTTTTTAGTATTACTGTTTTTGAATATTGTATTTTGAACAATGTTTTTTTAATATTGTTTTTTGATTTTTTTTTCATGTCAAAGAAGTATAACTTCTCACGCGCGTACAAAAGTACACGCACCCTTTTTTTATAAGTACCTACCTATGTAAGTGAAGAGTGTTGTACAATTTTTATGCAGAATAAATGTTTATTTATTTATTATTTATTTATGTCATGTGATCCATCTTTAGGTACCGTCAAAGTGTGGCCTCCAGGTGGAGATATGAGCGTCTTAGTATTTATTTATTTATTTAACTTTTTGCACCATACATACGTACAATAGCAAAGGCGGACTTAATATCGCCCAACTTAACTGGGTTGTTGACTAATTTTAGGATTCAATTGTATTTCATTGATAGAACCTTAATATTCATGAAAAAAATATTATAAAAATAATAATTGAAGAATTTAAAAACAAAAATTGATAAATAAAAATCATTTTCTCCCACCAAAAACGTCACGTGACGTCACTAAACTACGTGTATATTCAATACTATCCGTGTACTGAAGTTTGTTGAACTCCCTTAAAACATAAAAAGTACAATGACGTCATATTCTCAAAATAGCGTTTGAGGTCATGTGACAGTGAGTACTATTTTTAACATTTTAAATTAATTATGTTCAATTTATTGGGATTGATTACGACAAAAGAATAATATTATAGGTTTTTGAATGTTTCCCTTAACACTTTAAACATAAAATATTAATTTACAGTTAGTGTCAACATCCCTATTCAGATGATACTCCTGCATGGTGGTAGTATTTATTACTTGCATAGCTCTGAGCTATCACATTCTGTCGTCAATCAACCGTGAAATATTTTAAATCGATTGGTAAGAGTTTTCTGCTTATTTATGTCATGGATTTGAGGAGTGGGAACGCCCGCCTAACATCAAAACACATCTTGATTGACAGTTGTTTAAAATAAAAGGGAATGAATCGATTAGCACTTTCATATAAAAAGTAATATTTCGAATCAGCGGTCAATTTTATTTGCGACTTACAATCTCACCAATCGATTTCACCAATGATATTTAAAATATATAGATACGTCATGCCCTTACAAATCAACCAAAAAATCTGTTCGAAAAAGAGCTACAACACACACGTTTATCTTTTGTTTCACTACACCAATCACACTACAATAATACACGAAGGCATTTTAACGTTGTATGTCAAATCTCAAGCATTTCTGACAACAACAAAACTGCCGTCTTGTATTGATAGAGCGACTACGAGCAGACGAGGTCAATTGACTGCTCTTACAATCTTCATCTTTGGCGCGCTAGTGACATATCTACCTCTTTTTTACTTATCATAATATGATTGGCGACTTATATTTTAAAATAACTTGGTTTCATTAAGGTTAATGTTCGGTGCATGCAATTTATATAATGTACTTTACAAATACACATTACGACCGCGGCCGACTGATGAAAACGTTCCTAAAGGACGCGTAATTTATTTCGAAAACCGCACTGGTACTGATGGCAAAATGCTACCAAAGTATATTAATTTTAAATGTAAGCAATTTCTTTTCATTGTAAAATCAATTCCATTGATTAATTATTTTGTAAGCGGCTTCGTAATCGTTTTGTATAATGAAATGATAGATGACTGTATTTGTATTATGTTGTTGGTTACAGTTTCTTTTTTTTTGTTATTGCAAAGATATAATTTATAAAACATAATTATTTTGCTACTTATTACACATTTTATTTTGCCTGCAAAAAGATATAAAAAATAATGAGAATTAAAACACCATAATATTAAATTAAATACACAATAATAGTAAATCGATTGTTGTGACCAGAAAAAAAAATTTTTGAAGTTATACTTCTTTTGGCGCGATGGTGAAAAATGATGAGAGTGAATTTCTGCGATGCGCGCGCACACCGACACCTAAATTCTACAACGTGAAGTTAGCTAAATTCTGTATTTTTTCTGTATGCAAAAAAGTTTTCACAGTATTTACCTCATTACAAACGATTTTATAATCGATTGAATTGATTCATAATAATCGATTGATGGAATATAATAATATATTTTATGTATTATTTGTTAATTATAATTATAATATTAATTTATTTCTTACATGTTTTCGTATTCCATACATATTAAAACTATGTAATATATTTAGAATTACCATTCAATCGTTACGCTAATTTTATTAAATTACATTTCGAATATTTTGACATCGATTAATCGATTGACAACAAAGATGATGTAATCCCTAATAATGTCATTTTGGTAACCATAGTATTTATAAATAACACCACTGTACTGTCATATTTGTCATCGATCTTTCATGTTTCTACGCGTGGTTTTTTGTATTTTTCTATTAAATATTTTCAGCGTACCTATTTGGAGTCCTATTTACTATTGAAACTCATGGACACGCACACAGTTATTTTAATTTACTGTTGTATTCGATTTCGTACTTGTGTTTTGGTAAATGTGTTTTCGCAGTTTCGCTACAATTTCTGGCAAACCAATACTATATGAATATGGACTACTTAATCGCCTGTTTTGTGACTGACAAAGGTTCAGAATAAGTCCTGAACACTGGATAACGTACCCTATACATCTTTAGAAGATCAGTAGTTTGCTGTGGCCATACTTACAATGAGTATGTTATGGTATCTTGATTGGGCAAGGTACCAACGAAATATAGCGCCTCCTGCACAACTAGACGAAATATTAATATAAATGATAACTAATAAAATCTCTTGAAATATGCAATAGCTTTTATTATACAACCTTTTTATGACATTCGTTTTGGGTAAAAACCATTTAAGTAGTAGATAGTATAATAGACACCCGCCAACTTAGTTTTAACCATTAAACTCGTAGATTCTATTGGCAAGCCACGTATTAATTTTGGGATTTTATTATAGAAATGTACACCAAGCCCTATGAAAGATCGTTGCACTTTACTTTGGCGGAACGAAGGCGTAATTAATTGATACATTCTTTTTGTTTGGCGATTATTAATATCAAAATTTTGTTTATACTTACGCGATAAATATTATTTACTAGGTTGATCCAAAAGTAACGATAGTAAAAATGATACACGTTCAAATAAAATAATGTATTATTTTACAGTCTCCTAACTAATCAGTTCACATTCTCGGTAGTTATATTAAAATTACAACAAATTGAATTGCTTTAAATTGGGTTGGCATACGAATGATCCAAACGCACGCCTAATGATAAATAATCACTATCGGACGAACATGAATCATCAAAACTGCTCTCAGATTCCGTATCACACTGTAAAAATATATATTCTGGTTGTTAAAAGAATAACAATAAATGTGTATTACATGTTCGCCATGTCTTTCCACGGAAAATAAACCCCAACAAATTGGTAGCAGAGCGTGGTTACGTGGTTACGTGGTTCCGTGTTTCCGTGGTTATAAATAAAGGGTAAAAATATGGCATCGACTAGTTACCGAAATATCGAACCATTGTCTAAAGAAAATTACGATACTTGGTGCCTACAGGCACAAGCCGTCCTGATTAAAAACGACTATTGGGATATAGTAAGCGGCACGAAAATATTGTCATCAACTGCGGCGCAGGAGGAGAAATCTGCGTTCGAAAAGGAAGACCTCAAGGCAAGAGCTGAAATTTTACTTTTGCTGTCACCTTCCGAACTAAAGCAAATAAAAACATAAAAACATGCAAGTCGTCGAAATCAGTATGGGACAAACTTAAAGCTACATACCAAAGCACCGGACCTGCACGTAAGGCAACCTTATTGAAACAGCTAGTTCTCAAACGTATGACAGCTGATGAGGACATCCGTGATAACTTAAATAATTTCATGGATGTGGTCGATAAACTCGCGGATATGGACATAAAAATACCACCAGAATTGTTCAGTATAATACTGCTCTACAGTTTGCCAACGTCATTCGAAAACTTCCGAATAGCCATCGAGTCAAGAGATACACTGCCAAATCCTGACGATCTGAAAGTAAAAATACTTGAAGAATACCAAGCCAGGAGCGGTAAAGAAGCACCTCATAGTAGTGAAGCATACCACTTCAAGAAAAATAAACTGAAGTTGTACTGCAAGAACTGCAAGAAGAAGGGCCATACTACCGAGTCATGCTGGGGAAAAAAGGATCGCTCAAATGAGAAGCCTAACAGAAGCCAACCAAAAAACTTCAACGTCTGCCTGAGTACTGCAAATTCAAGCACCAATAAAAACACGTGGTGTTTAGATAGCGGCTGCTCATCTCATATGTGTGGCGACAATACAATGTTTTCGGCTCTGACCCCTGAAAATGGAACCCTAATGTTGGCGTCAAATAAATATACGAGCAAAATTGAAGGCAAAGGAAAAGTTACAGTCAGCAAAGAAAAAATAGACTACAACTTAATAGACACGTTATTCGTTCCTGATGTGTCAGTCAATCTACTATCAGTGAGCAAAATAACTCACAGAGGACACAAAGTCATCTTTGAAAAGGACAAAGCCTATATCGTAGAAAAAAATGGCGAGGTGTCACTGACAGCACAAAGAAAAGACATGGCGAACATATAATACACATTTATTATTATTCTTTTAACAACCAGAATATATATTTTTACATGACAATATAATTTTATTTTTGAAGTATCTTGTCACTTTTCTTTTCGAACGGAGAACCGTAGACAGTGCTGTGTCCAGTACTCACACTCCTCTTCACGGCACTATTGTGATGATTAGGACAGTCCCAGGCTGCTCCGCAACTTCATCAACCGCGGACCAGCTAAAGCCTTGGTTAGCAGGTCTGCCTCCATGTCTTCGGTTCGCAGATACTTGACGTCGATTGCTCTTTCTTGGACACAGTTCCTAATGAAGTGCATTTTCAAATCTATATGTTTTGACTTCGACGTCACCATTGAGTTTTGGCTCAATTTGAGGGCTGCTTGATTGTCTGTTAAGACGACAACTCGTTTGTAGTCAGCTCCTAAATCTTTGAACAGATTTTTCAAATGTATCGCCTCCTTTGCAGCTTCGGTTGAAGCGACGTATTCCGCTTCTGCTGTCGAAAGGGCGAAGCTCTTTTGTTTTCTCGACATCCAGCTTATAGCCGTGCCAGCATATTTGAAGCAATAGCCTGAAAATGATTTTCGGTCGAGTTTACAGGAGCCCCAATCCACATCAGCCATACCGTACATGTCTTGGCCGGTCTTCGTGAATATCAAGCCGACATTCTTTGTCGCTTTGAGGTATCGAAGTACTCTTTTGGCGCACTTAAAGTGCTCTTCCTTATAACAGTCATTTAACTGTGATAGGTAACTTATAGCAAACATAATATCAGGACGTGTCGCCACTGCCAGATACATCAGCGTGCCTATTAAATTTTTATAAGGAAGATTAAGATGTTGACTTTCATCTCTTCCACATTTTTCAAGTTTGAGGCCTGGCTCCATTGGTGTTGATATAATTTTGCAGTCTTCCATTTTGAATTTCTTTAGACTGTCTTCTATAAATTTCCGTTGGTAAATTTTAATTCCATCCTTATTAAATGTTAAATCTATACCGATGAGCCGTTTCGGTCTTCCCAAAACTTTTAGTTCGAACTTTGAATTAAGCAGGTCTTTTACTTCTTTAAGTTTTCTAGGACACGAGTAGGCAATTAATAGGTCATCGACATAAATAACCATTATAATTTTAACTCCTCTTTTCTCTAGTATGTATACACATGGGTCAGCTTCTGATGCTCTGAAACCGATGTGTTTTAGTTCTGTGTCGAGCTTCTTGTACCATTTTTGAAGTATCTTTTCACTTTTCTTTTCGAACGGAGAACCGTAGACAGTGCTGTGTCCAGTACTCACACACACTCGTCTTTCAATTCTATAATAAATTTATCAATTTCCGCGTCTAAGCTTCCATCCATTTTACAAAACTTATCCTCAATATGTCGCACATGTTTTATACGCAGTCGGGTTTTTTGTATTTTTTAATTTTTTTGTGTGTAATAGACCTATCATTGATTCAGTTGGAAACCATATTAGAACACGATTTCGTGAGCCATGACCACGTTGTATGCTATAACATGTACCTACGTTTGCCCAAAATTCTTCTGTATTTTCATTGAGCGACTCAGTTTCTTTTGTTTTTTGTATTTATAACACTATTTTCTATTTTAATTTTCAATATTATATTACATTGGTAGAAAATGCAAAAAATCGGGAGAAACGGTCGCTAAAACGGGATATCGGGAGACGATAACCAAAATCAGTAGATCTCCCGATAAATCGGGAACTTTTGCAACACTCGTCACTTGACAGCAAGTAATGCTAATCTAATGGGAAGGTAATGACAGCTTGTCAGAGGTAAAATAACTGTGAACGGACTGTAGTAGTAAATAGTACTTGTCTTTGGGACTAGGAGCACATTCTTTTTCTCTCCTTAATCTGTATTAAAGTTTAATGCCTGTCGGAAAATAAATTATTCTTCAACTGAACTGAATAAAATCTTTCATTCCCTCCCCCCCCACAAAAACTGGTTTTACAGCATGGTATCGTAATAGTTCTCGTAATAGAACATAGATGGTGTTTTTACAATTGTAAAAACAGAAAAAAAAAAGATTTACAATTGATTTGTTTTTATTCTATTCTATTATTATTATATTCTAATATTAGAATATACTACAAAATTAATCACAGATGGCGCTTAACACATATAGTTTGGCTATATTCGTAATTCGTATATTCGTAAATTAAATTATTTCAAAATATTATTTCATTTTTATTTTTAGTATTACTGTTTTTGAATATTGTATTTTGAACAATGTTTTTTTAATATTGTTTTTTGATTTTTTTTTCATGTCAAAGAAGTATAACTTCTCACGCGCGTACAAAAGTACACGCACCCTTTTTTTGAGCAACTTTATTTCGTCTCTTTTTATTGAGCTGGTATATAGAATAAGTTTGTATAAAAATGTGTAAAAGTATAAGAATGTGTTTTGTATGTATTACTTAATACTTAATACTTGGCTTAGAAATAAAAAATAGGGAATAGTAAGACATTGGTGTTCATTTATTTTACCTTTTATATATTTAAATTGTCAACAATACTACTTAACCATTAATCAATCAAACTGTCAATATTTGTCAGTTGTCAGTGACAATCATTAAAGTATAATGTCATAGAATAGACATCTCTAACAAAATGTGTGTCCCGCCCGGGAGGTTCCATTTTCAAAATTGAGCCTCCGTTCTCCTTTCAAAATTGAAGGAATCCATTGAAGATTGAAGCCACGTGGCGCCAATGCATAGGGACATACATGGTGTTCGCGGTGTCGGTTCTATACGCTAGTAATAATACTTAAATGGTGACAATACTGGTTTTTACTCTGCGGAGTTTTCCCGCCCTTTTTTGTTTTTTGTTTCATACTCTGCGCTTTTGACGCTTATTTTGATTTCATTCTAAATATTTTATTTGTATCGAACAAGCGTGTTTTACAGTGATGTATGTAACCTACTTATATTTTACGGGTTTTTATACGTTTCAAGTTTAATTCACAGCTATAAAATAGATTAAACTATACGTAGGGTACTTAGTAACATTCTGTGTAGGTAACCAGTCGCGCCCTACAAAGCCTAGATTTTGTAAGGATTCTGTGTATATAGCGGAACTAATGTGATCTCATCATAACGAAGTCTTGCCTGCTTGAGTTTATACCTAAGTACTTGACCCAAATTTAATTAATTATTCATCGCTATGGCATATTAATGTGTTATTGAAAATAACGTTTGTGTTGAATGATCTCTTTAATTTATATTATGAATTTATGCCAAATAATAAGTATAATTATTATTATATTTTTAATTTGAAATAATAATTAATACTAGTGGTCGACCAGTGACGAAAATTAAACTTTATTGATGTTCTTTTGTCACAGAGTCAATAATTAATATAAATGCGGGCAAAGCCACAGGCAAAACGTTCTAACTAGAAAATTCTATTTAATTTCTAATTCTAAACATCGCTGTAACTAGAAAATTCTTGACAAAAAATAACCGACTTCAAAATTAGGAATATTAACTCAGAAACTTCTCGTCAGATCTCGCTCAAATTTAAGTGGGACCACATGACAAGCCACTAGCTTCGACTAAAAAACGAATCGTTAAAATCGATTCACCCAGTCGAAAGTTCTGACTTAACAACATTACTTAACAAACATAAAAAAATACAGTCGAATTGAATACCTTTTCCTTTTTTGAAGTCGATTAAAAATAGCATTAGTTATGATTCGATACAACTAGTCAACCAAATCTCTCGTCTCGGAAAAAGGAGCATAGGACGCCCCCCGACCAGGTGGACTGACGACCTGAAGAAGACAGCGGGCATCCGCTGGATTCAGAAGGCTCAGGACCGGTCAGAGTGGCGCAAGTTAGGGGAGGCCTATGTCCAGCAGTGGACCTCCAAGGGCTGATGGATGGATGGATGGATGGAAGTCAACCAAATTACTTACTCGTAACAACGTACTTAATAGGTCTTCATTGCAGTACCTATCTAGATTTTGGCGTACAGCACAGGTGTATCTTCGACCAATTGCATCAATTGCCTCCAAGAAGTGGAACTCTCAAGGAATTTACTATTCCTGTGATCAGTTCAAAGTGTTCAAACCACAGTTCATCCACTACCTTGTACGCTATCTTGCAATTGAAGTGATGCCATGTAGGTAAGAGCTATTTTGTGTCAGAAATAAAGCCAATTCCGTAAAGGGAAAGTGTTGTTTTGTAATTTGCTTGGTTCCAGGTAATAACATCCATAATTTCTATACTTCAATAATAACACGATAGCCCAGTTGCGTGTTAGTGACCCTGCCTATGAAGCGAGGAGTTCCGGGTTCGATTCCTGGCCAGGCATTTATGTGACAGGTGGGTGTTAGCGATGTCTTGTTTGTGTTTTATGCCATGTACATACACTATATGACACGGAATCATAGTGCTGGAGTATGAGTGTGAGCGTATATAAAGAAATCACAGTTATAGAAAACAAGTAAGAACTCTATTTTTATTTTTATCTGGTGTTTTATAACTACCTTGTTTAAATAGGAGACTTAATTTTATACTTATTCGAAATTATAGAGGTGATGTAATCTATACAGATTATCACAAACCTTTGATTACTGTAGCACAGTATAATTTTGTATCCTTAAAAGAAAATATACAAAAACTTTTAATTATATAAATTGTATATAAACAAGTTAGTTTTGTACGCAGTTGAAATGTATTTATTATAGAAACTCGACGACGCACCAAAGTTATTTCTCGCGCAATACACGAACACGAACTATATAATTTCTCTTTGAGAATTTCTAGTTCAATGTTCCGGATTTAAAAGCTCAATTATATTTAGTTCGGTCGAACGACCATCCGCCGTGCTTGTGAGATTATTCGAGAATTTATTGCAAACACAATATTGGCTTTGCTGTGCAACTTTTTTTGCAATAGATTGCGGTTAAACGTTCATCTCAAAGAAGAAATATGCATCGTCTTAATAACTGGTATGGGGCTATAAACGTCCTTAGATTTAAAGCAACATCCCCTACGGCTCTAAAATGAGACATTGGTGCCGTATTGTTTCTGTTGAAGATCCCTGGAATATATTTTAATTATTTATTTATTTATAAACTCTTTACGGTGTGTAAATATCATATTAAAAATACACAGAACTTTTACTAATAAGCACAATACAAAGGGCGGCCTTATCGCTTACAAGCAACCCAATTTACCCAATACAGTGTTGCCAAGTTAGCCATTTTTTGGCTAGATCTGGCTACATATTTAGCCACAATTTTAGCAACTTATGACTTGACAAGCTAATAACATGTAATTATTAGCGTTAAAGTGGCTAACTTGGCAACACTGCCAATATACTACCTATTGTAATCCCAATGTAATTGTACATGGATATAAGTGCATCTTACAAAACCTTTTTAATATAGAAGACTATTTATATTTACATCATTAACACGAATGACTATTCACCATTGAGAAAGTCAGTCAACTTGTTGCCGGTTATTAAATATAATGATCGATGTTGATAAATGATCGATCGAGTTTGAGGAAGAAATCCTTTGGGCGTTTGGGTGACCTCTGGTAGCAAAATTACACACACGCTACGGACACATGCTACGGATCAATCCCTCAGTTTCGTATGTTATTGTGAGATAACTGTCTTTAAGCCGGACTCCGAAGGCTGTGTCGGGTATCCCCCTTATTCATAAAAACAAGAAAGCATAGTTACAGAACGCGTATAAAGTAGTTTGTTTCTTTCACTCTTATGAAAAACGATAAAGAATAATTTAAGTATATATTTTACCTATACCTATTTCTCTATTACGAGAAGACTTGAAGTAAGATGAGAATATTCAACATGGTTCCAAATTACCTCCCTTATCTTATTCTTACCACTTTTTGAAATAAATGTAAAAACCACAGATTACATACAGGTATACTAGCTTTTGGCCGCAGTTTCGCCCGCGGTAGAGTGGTTTCGAAACGAAATTTTTAATTAATTAATTTAGATTTATAGAACCACAATAAAAAAATGCACCTATAAGTAAAATGATGGATTAGGATACGTCATAATATTAATTATTAGATGATGCTTGTGGCTTCACGCGCGTGGATATAATTTTTTTACAAACCCGCGGGAACCCTGAACTTTTCCGGGATAAAATGTAGCCTATGTATCATTCCAGAATATAGGCTATCTCCTTTCATCCATCTCAGCCAAATCGCTTAAGTAGTTGCGGCGTGTTTGAGGAACAAACATCCAAAAATCTTCACAAACTTTCACATCTATACTATAATATTACTCAAAGTGTTTGTCTGTCCGGGCATCACATGAAAACCCTTGAACAGATTTCGATGAAAATTGGTAAAGCTGTTACTGGTACCCTGGATCATATTTTAGACAATTTTTCATCCCGGAAAATTAAGAGATTTCCCGGGAAAACAGGATAAAAGTTTGAATAAGTTAAAACATAATTTCCGTATGCAAAGCTTCGGGCAACAGCTATAATAATAATAGGATTATTAGCTTGCCCTGTTTATTTGTTAGGTTAGTTTGGGTCAATTCTTACAAGCCTAATTATACGTAGTTCCACTTACCCTAAGAAGTTGAAATTTTACATATAGCTTTAGTTCTGATGACAATATATTTTTCTGATAAACTTGACCTGATACTACACCTAGGTTTGGCTCCAGCCGAGGGAACTCCTTAACGGTTATCAGCACAGTCCCAATTTTTTTCTGTAGTATCTACATTGACACTATAAAACCGTGTATTTAGTTATTTAACTATTAACTTGTTTTATAGCTATTACCAAAATACGTCAGGTAAAGCTGCTTGCATAATATCCATGTATGTCTCGTTTTTGTTGAGGAGTTCACTATGTTTCCTAAGTTTCACGACTTTTCTTCACACAAATCAATTGGGTACCTACAGTTCTAACTCTCAACAGTTTGGGAAATAATTGTAATGGTAAGCGCATTGTAATTGTACACAAAAAATTATGGAAACTGTTTGAAATTATTCGTACTTGCCAACCCTATTCAAATGACGCAATGTCTGGCCGCTTTCGGCATTTCTACCAGCGTTAGAGACCATTGACGACTGTGATACATTATGATGACAGCAAGCAATATCAGTCTTATTTATAATCCTTTACCCTGGGAATACACGTCCGATTTTGTTTCCGATTGTCTGATCAGACTATCTGATCGTATTTACTCGATACACGTCCGATTTTTGCGTCAGACTTTTTCTGAACACAGTCGTTCTCGAGCTGTGAGAGCGGTAAGTGCTTGCTTGCCACTCTTGCCAGAAAGAAAAGATGGATGGCGAATGAAAATTATGGTTACTTATTGCATATTTGCTCGTGTTAGCGCGAAAGAAGAAATAACGTCGCTATTGGATTCAATATTCAATTTCAGTGTATCAATCTGACAAGACTTACCGAGAGTAATTTCTACTTAAAACATCCAAAACTACTGAGATACCCCGAAAAGTTTTTTGATTGTTATAGAATGAGTAGGTATAAGCTCTTTTAACGTACTTTTGTACTTGAATCATTCTGGACAACAAAATAACTTACTTCAATATAAGGGATGAATCAAAAACTACTCGTCAGATCTCGCTCAAATTTAAGGTGCTTGTCATGTGGTCCCACCACATGAAAAGCACCAGCTTTAGAGCGAGAACTTTCTAGCGTCGATAGTTTCGGAAATAAGCCCCTCCCTCCCTTTCCCCGCACGAGTGATCCTATAAGGGTTCCGTTTTTCGTTTTTTTGTGCGGAACCCTAAAAATACAGTCGAATTGAGAACCTCCACCTTTTTTTGAAGTCGGTTAAAAATTGGAATAGTTAGCAGCGTGTAGGTACAGATAGCAGAGCATAAAAATAAAAATTTTTAAAAACCCCCCGTATCAGGCTACTGCAGCGCCCTCTGGTGGCCTACTGCCATAAAACATATAATTATAGGCCCGCTCTTTAGTGATACCTTTTGGATGCAAAAAACTGCAATGAAATCGGCCCAGTAGTTTTCATAAAAACGGTAATATACATACATACAAACTAACAAACAAACAACCTCTAACCCCTAATGCATATACCGCCTTCGTTTCGTTCCGTCCATCGTGGGTAAAAATTAAAATGAAAAAAGGGATAGATACCATATAGGAATAAAATAAGGCACAATGTATGGAGTATGAGTATTGGTAGAAATTATTATACATTTTAAGAATTAAACATTAAAATAATAAAAATAAATTAAAATATTCATAATAATATCTTAAATTAAAATAAATCTTGCATGTCCTTTGGTTTCCTAAAAACTAATGATCAACAACGCAAAGAAGTTTACGACTTCCTCGTGACCTACTTAATTACTTAACCATTTTAGTAAATTTTAATTAAATTTTAAGTAAAAAGTGCCCGTCGAAACGTGTTAAGTGATAAGCCCCGCCCACCTACTTAACAGAAAAATTTCTAAATTACTTATTTACTTATGTACTAAATTACTTATCTACTTAACTACTAAAATGATATAACAATGCGACGCGTGCGTTCACTGTCACGCTAGAGAGTAAACTGGCAAGTCGGAAGGAGGAATCGGACGTGTATTGGTCTCTGTAGAAAAGTATGCAGACCGCACCTTCAGACAATCGGATCGGCCATAAAATCGTAGACGTCTTGGCGCTGTTTCCGACTCGGACGTCCGATCCTACAATCTGGTCGGACGTGTATTGTGTATTCAAACAAATGTATGGCACGAGGGCCTTCAGATTGTCTGATCAGACTATCTGATCAGACAATCGGAGAGAAAAATCGGACGTGTATTCCCAGGCTTAATCTAAGGGTGAGATATGTAAAGCTAACTTCGACGGCTGACACATTGTTAATTTACGAAAAAAATAAAGAAAACCTCCTAAAAAGGCTAAGTAAACCTCCTAAAAAGGCTAAGTAAAGGTTGATTTTGGACCATTATTTTTGTTCGCAAATAAATGAGTAAGAAAAAAATTAAAAAGTCATGTGAAACGATTAATGTTAAGATTGATTTAGGACCATTTTTGTTCGAATAATTTTAGGTCTGAGCAAGGCCTAAACAAGATTTATAGATCTCACACTAATGCCTATGTTAAGCAAGTGATTAGAGGGATTCAAGTTATTATCTACTGATTGTTGGTTTGAGCAAGTATTTTTAATGTCTGCCATATTTCAAAAATCAACCGAGTTTACTTTTAATTATATTATCATACCTTTAAAAGAGCAATTATTGTATATATTATGTATATATATTTTCTGAATCTCGGAAACGGCTTCCACGATTTTCACGAAATTTAGTATGCAGGGTGTTTTGGGGCCGATAAATCATTCATTTTTAGAAAAATGTCGTTTTATCCGTGTTTTCAGGCAATGAAAAACTGCTACAATATACTTTTCCTGACATCTATTGGCGAGTAGCAACACTAAAGCTACTTCATTAGATAGCGGTATTAAACAATACTAAACCGAGCAAATCTCGGTCATCCGGGTACTTCCAACTAACCGGTAACACTTACCTAAAGTCCTTTTACACATCCTAGTGTTATCAAATGGATTGACTTATAGTCCAAAAAATAAAAAACGTATTGTACAAGCGAATAAAAGCGACATATTTCTTTTCCATCAGAATACATTTAAAACTGTTATTTTAATATATTTTACAGAATAATTCAATGAAAGATAAGTCGTTAATCCAATTATAGAAGTCCGAGGCTTTGCCAAACAAATCGAGAGCTCGTATACGAGCGAAAAAGGGTTAATACATTTTTCATATGAACTACCTATAAGTATTGTTGTTAATAGTTAATACACTTTTTAACCCCTGACGCAAAAAGAGGGGTGTTATAAGTTTAAGTCTGTCTGTGTATCTGTATATGGCATTGTACCTCCTAAATGAACGGACCGATTGTGATGCGGTTTTTGCGTTTCAAAGCTAACATGATTGAGATGGTACTTAGGTATGTTTAGTGTAAATCAAACTGGTTTATTTTTATTTTAAAGTGTATAGATATGTTCCTATACCATGTTGTGAATTTCGTGTTAAAGGCATAACATTTTTTCATTTAACTTCAGGAATATGACAAGGCAATATTGAAGTCATTGTATCAACCTATTTCATTAGGAAATATCGACGTACATCCAATATTTTACTAACCCCGCGGCGCCAAATCGTTTCGAATGACGCTTCAAGGACGGCACTCGAAATACATTCGTATTTAATTTTATACTGCATTCATGTTGTGACAACATAATATACAGAAAAGTAGCAAAACACGGCCGCCCACGATATCATAAAAATACCGTTTATTAACGTCTAACACCGAAGCGCCCTAATGAACGCAGTTTATGAGTTACAGAAAACATTTCACGCGTAATGAACTGTACCAAGTTATTAATTATCTTAAAATGAAGTTGCGAGCACTTCACAGATTATACACGAAACCCACAACCTCGCGAGTTGTTGGAAACTTAGGAAACTATTATGCTCAAGTTATAATAGGTTGCAAGTTGCATGCACTAAAAACTTTAATGTATACGAAAAATAATTACGCCGCGTAAATTGGATTAGACTTAAACGTAGCGAAGTTCACGAAACTTTGCGGCGTAGGCATTAGGCAACACACACACGGAAAACTAAAATCGCTGATTAGCGTCACGGCTAATTACCTCGCACACGAGCACGACACGACAACTTTTTTAAAATAGATTTTTTTCACTTGTCATTTTTTCGTGCCAAAGAAATGTGATGGGCGCGGTCGCAGCTTGCGATGACTGAAGCACGAAGCTTTGTTATTGCGAAGTGTGTATTATAATAATAGTGATAATGACATTGCGTGAGGTAAAACAGGTGTGTTACAGACCTGGTAGCAGTCGTGTGATGATACGCGCGCGCGCCGCACGCCTCCGGACCTCCAGACTGGTACTAGCGCCCGAGCAACCCGTCCGCCGTGCGCCCCAACTCTATTTTTAAACGAATCGCTTATAATTTTATTGTTTGAGCGAAAATCTAGCAAAACGACAAGCGAGCGCGCCGGACGCAACTCTAATGCCAACGTCTCCCTAGCCGAGAATCCCTATAACTCGGTAATAGGTGATAACGTAATCATATTATATTCCCATTCTCTTAATATTGTATTTCATGTTTCCTGCGTTTTTTAAAGATTACAACAATTAGTGCAATTGCTACGCAACGGCGTAGACATCTAGCATAATTTACGACTAGCTCTGACCTTGAATTTATTTTTACATAAAACATCTTCAATAATGTTAGACAAACACAGGATGAGTGAAAATGCCAGAGAACATCGAAAGAAAAGCTTTTATTCGCATGGAACATCGCATAGGTGACGTACTTGCTTCGGTTAAGGAAGTGTTAGGATAGGGATGACCGCCATGATGACCGCAAATAAATGGCATGTAAGCATTGAAGTATAATGACATAGAACAGACATCTGGAACAAAATATGTGTCCCGCGCCGGGAGATTCGATTTTCAAAATTGAGCCTCGGTTCTCCTTTCAAAATCGAACGAATCCATTGAAGATTGAAGCAACGTGGCGCCAAAGCATTGGGACATACATGGTGTTCGGGGTGTCTGTTCTATACGCTAGTAATATCTGTAGTACTTCAATGCATGTAAGCCGTATTCTCGTTTATTGACGACCGGATCTCATAACTGTATCTCCGACAATACTGTACGATCCGTTTTGTTTGTTTGTTTTGCCGCTTTGCTAAATGAGATTTCATTCTACATTGACCACCACTAGAGCAATTTTATAGGTAGTAAGTAGTGTGTTTCTATATTATTGTGGGACTTGTTGATTGATAATGTTACAGCTACTTTAGTATGATAAATCACTGCCTGTTTCTCCGGTTTGACAACATTATTATTGTTTATTATTATTATTATATTCTAAAGCTCCCAAGGAGATAGGAAATTACAAGCGAGAATAAATAATTTGGTGAAGTCTTGCAAATTTTGTTGCTATGGTAAATTAGTAAACGTTGCCACAGTGAAGCATGGGAGTGCTAGTTATACAAACTATAAACCGACCATAATATACATATATTTAAAAGGATTATGGGAGTAATTTCTGCTTCTACGTCGTCCCAAAAAGGTGCTTCAAAATTTATAATTTTAATAAATAAAAATTACTGTTATTCGTCAGTATCATTGTACTTAAAGGGTAATTTCGTATTTTCCTCTCTTAAATATTTCAGCGTTCTAAATTCGTAATGGAGTGAACATAAATAAACTTTTTAAGAATAAAAATGTAAGTAGGTACCTACCTCGCTAATTCTAAGTTTCTTTTTCGTACCCTATTACGAGAATAGAACACTATATTTGGCTAATGGCAGAATTACATTTTTATGAAAATGCCGGCAAACGAGCTAACGATCCACCTGATGGTAAGTGGCTATCGTTGCCCATGGACATCGGCAACACCAAGGCATCACTGACGCGTTTCCAAGAAAAAGAAAGAAATAACTGGCTCGGAATCCCCAGCCGAAACACGACGAGTCGTTTTGGAGCAGACTCAAGCTAAAGGGTAGAAAAATAGCTAGTAGCACTATATAGTGCTAAATATTGAATATTGATAATGCAATTCTTACGTGCAGTCTTCCCACATTCAGGGGACTTCTGTCGCCTCTTACGACACCCTGATTTACGACTATCTGCGTGGCATTGGGGGTTAGAATTCTAGGGCGTCCTAATTCGGCCAAAATCCTGTTTTAGATTTATATATCGTTATATAAATTATGTAGGTATAATATAATGTATTTTTGTATAATCTGGCGAACACAAGCCAGTAGTTGCCAAATCCAATAATCTTTATAAATGAAATTAATTAAAATGTACCCACATACCGATTAGCACCGTCTTGGTCAATAATGTCATTGTTTACAAATAACCCTTTATTGTTCTCATGCATTTCATTAAATGAAACGTGAAAGATGCAAAGAATGCAACACTTGGCTCTATTCATTTAAAAGTTTTCGGTACTATGTCTTGAGACTTGGCTCGATTTACAACGTGAATTAAAATTATTTCGAATACTTTGTGTAACTTTGTATTTTTATTAATTTACTATTGAAAGCCTTCGCTTTGCTTCGGTAAGCTTTTCGGTAACGGTTCCGATTTTACTACAGAAGCCTAAAAAGATCACAAATTAATTCAAAGTGAAATTAAAAAGTTCCCTCCTACCTAAAACATCCCTTACAATGACATTCAATTAACTCAAAGATAATAGGAAGAAAAGAGGATTCCCAACTTTCTAAAACAATCGTCCCCGAACCTATAAGGAAAGGCGCGGCATAATTCACAGTTTTCTATAAATCGTCGAATATTGGCCTGCCAGGGGCAGTTGCCTGCGCAATATAAGACAGACACAGCAATTTAAATGCCAACTACACTGGGGCAATCACTCTTCTCAATTTTATGGCAGTTTAGTTCATAAATTTTATACAACTTATCTGTATGAGTAATAGAAGTAAAAATCTTTGAGGAAGTATTTTACTTTTTTACCAGTCTAGCTAAAAATAGCCAACATAAGACCACACGAGTCCATATCATGACCATATGGACCAAGGAAAAAACAACGCCAATGCATTACTGGCCTAGAAAGAAAAAGAGGAGGAAGGAAGGTTTTTTGCAGTATCGAACCAAGATTGTGGATTACCTGCTTCCTTAGTTAGTCGGCAACACGTCGGTTACGTCTTACGGTGAACCTCTAACGTATTTTCTTCAAGTGTAGTTAACCGACTCCCTTGATATAATTGGTGATAGTGACCACATAGTCAGGTAACTCGTCTGCTCTGAGTCAAAAATTGACGCCACATTTATAATATTCAGAGAACGAGATGATATAAATTTTAAATCACATTGAAGTATTTTTATTAATTTAATTTATGTACAGACAGAAACATTATTCTTAGACATTACGTTACAATGACGCAAGCGCCATACGCGATTTGAAGTGTTAACTCTTCATAAACCGGCCGAATAGATACAATACGGTTTTATAAATCTCTCAAAGTTGTCTGGATTGAAGCGGCAATAACTTTAAACTACTATAATTGCTATGATAAGATATATTATTCTTGTGTAAATAAACAATTAAATAAACTCAAAAACGGTTTTTTCTTCATGATTTCCAATTATTTTCGAGGCACTGATAATTTTGAGCTTCAAACCCGAAATTCCGGGACCATATTCATAAGACTGTCATTAAAACTACTAGACTTTTATTGCTTCTTTATTTATTTATTACTTTTAATGAAATTAGGATCCTTGCATTTTACTTATGAAGCCATCAAAAACATAAAAGCACCCATGACCCAAGATAATTTTAAAACATTTAGCTGTCACATAAAGTGCCCATCAAACATTAGCTACCCAAACGGGAAACGAACCCGGGATCCCTTCGCAGGCTGGGATTCACCAACTAGGTAACGAGGTCGGGGCGATCAAGTTCAGATAAATTCATCCTTTTATAGAAGATTAATAATAATAATAATAATAATTTATTTATTTGCTCTCACAAAAGGTTATAACAAAATTATGGCTTAGTGTAATTTACATCTAATCTCAAACCTAAGCTGTGAGAGCCTAGTGCCTGAAGTAGGTATTTTATAATAAAAACCTGTGATACAGGTCACCAGTGCCCCCTCCGCAGAAGTTTCGATATATTATGTCTATATTAGTTTCGCTTTAGTGAGAATATAATATTATAAAGTTGATTATAGTTGAGCCTACCACACATTCTCATCGTAACCAAGGGTTGACTGGTAGAGAATGCCATTAGGCATTAAGTCCGCCCATTGTATTAAATTTACAATAAAGGATTAAATAAATAAATAAATAAATAAATTATACTAAGTACAATAGTAATAGGACAGAAAAGAGTTTATGATTACACAGCAGATATAATTAGCGTAGTATGATGTAACTATTTGTTTATGTGTGTGATTGTGGTGTGTTGTCTGTAGTGTGATGTGATTGTGTGTTTGTTGTATTTTGCGTGTGTTGTGTTCGTTCGTGTGTCAGGGCGTTTGGGGTCATGTTCGGTTTTGTGTGTTTGTGTGTGATTAGCTTTGAATTGTGTAGGAGGAAAACAATAATGGCTGATTGGGTAAACTAGATATGTAAGATGTGAAGATTCATTGTAGACTGAATCTTCCTTATCCATTCGAGCATCTTCCTTATGTAAAGACAATTGGAAAGTTCTGTTAGGAAACTTCAGGTCATTATCATAGAAACTTTTATACGCCTCGTCACAAGACTAAGGTTGTTAATTGTCATATACTTCAATAATCGTTATAGGCAATGTTGTCAAACGCATGATCTGAAGAATTCTTCAAATTACTTGGCAAGCGTAACGCGCTAACGAGACGACTGTCAATCCTTGTCGACTTGAATCACGCGGCTACTACTGACTACCTGTGACCTGACCTTCAGTTTCTATGGTAGTATTGATTGCAAGCAGGATTGATTTAATATGTACTCTTTTTGGTTAAAGCTTGTGGTATCACCTAGACTTGGTACATATCACATTACGTTATCACACACATTCATCTCTGCACTTGGAATGTTTTCGATGGCCCAAACAGAATGAAGATGTTCATGGCGACTTTCAGGTTGCGTTTGCTCATATGACGGTAGGTAAAGGAGAACCCCAGTTTCCATAGAAACTCAGGCCTAAGTAGACAAGACTGGAAATTGGCTGTCAATTAGATTATTGCAAAAGGTTCAATTTCTCCAATTTTCACGGCTGCCAGCAATGGCCAACTAAGGAAATCCTAGAATGAATCACCTTAATTATAGGTTATGATTATGTCATACCTACTCGTGTCACAGTGCTATTTAATATGTATGTTACACTTACTATAGACCAAACACCTAGGAGTAATCATTACAAACGTAATAAAAATGAAAGTTTTTCACAAATACTAACACTTAAACTACGAGTTTAATGGCTAAAACTAAGTTGGCGGGTGGCTATTATACTATCTACTACTTCAATGGTTTTCACCCAAAACGAATGTCATAAAAAGGTTGTATAATAAAAGCTATTGCATATTTCAAGAGATTTTATTAGTTATTATTATAATATATTAATATTTCGTGTAGTTGTGCAGGAGGCGCTATATTTCGTTAGTACCTTGCCCAATCAAGATACCATAATATACTCATTGTAAGTATGGCCACAGCAACTTCCTGATCTTCTAAAGATGTATAGGGTACGTTATCCAGTGTTCAGGACTTATTCTGAACCGTTGTCAGTCAGAAAACAGGCGATTAAGGAGTCCATATTCATATAGTATTGGTTTGCAAGAAATTGTAGCGAAACTGCGAAACACATTCACCAAAACACAAGTACGAAAGCGAATACAATAGAAAATTAAAATCACTGTGTGCGTGTCGATGAGTTTCAATAGTAAATAGGACTCCAAATACGCTGAAAATATTTGATAGTAAAAATATACAAAACACGCGTAGAAAGATGAAAGATCGATGAGAAATATGACAATACAGTGGTGTTATTTATAAATACTATGGTTACCAAAATGACATTATTAGGGATTACATCATCTTTGTTGTCAATCGATTAATCGATGTCAAAATATTCGAAATGTAATTTAATAAAATTAGCGTAACGATTAAATGGTAATTATTATAATTATTATTAATGGTAATTAATAGTTTTGATTTATATGGAATACGAAAATATGTAAAAAATAAATTAATTTTATAATTATAATCAATAAATAATACATAAAATATATTATTATGTTCCATCAATCGATCAATATCAATCGATTCAATCGATTATAAAATCGTATGTAATGAGGTAAATACTGTGAAAACTTTTTTGCATTATTTAGTTCATTTGGCAAGAGCAGCTGAAGCTAAGATTTAAATATGTTTATCTTATAAATAAGACGATTTTTTTGGTATATAGTTTACACTTGTCTAGTCCGATGTTCTAGCACAGATTACATATGGTTCGAGGCCGAAAATTGGGGATCTCCTTTAAGTAACAAAACTATATTCTATTATTCCATTTTTCAGTAAAGAAAACCAAGAACAATACAGATTGACTAGACTCCACGATGAATAGAAGCTTTCTACACCTCATCAAATTGAAAACAAGCCTTAATACATGCTTAATATCAGCGATACACAACATAAATAAAACTTTGATTAATCGTTATTCAACTCAATATGTGCCGTACTTCCGCAAGTATTAAGTTTACACCGTTAAACACACAGCACTTACTACAAGTTTGTGTTGGTAACGTGAGTCGTAGCATCGTAGCCGGCGTAGGCTGCAGGCTGCAGAATACATACACACAGAAGGATAACTTCATACATTATAGCGTACTCGAGACTTGCACACATACCCATATTAACAAAACGATCTCTATTTAAGCGCGATCTCAGGTCATACAAATCCATACATCTATAGATAAATAAAATTGGAGTGTGTTTGTAATACAAAAATAACCGCTTTTTACTAAGTGCATTTGGATGTATTTACGGTACCAAAATATTTTATTTACAATTTTTGTCTATCTGTCTGTCTGTCCCTCTGTCTGTTTGTTCCGGCTAATCTCTGAAATGGCTGGATCGATTTTGACGGAACTTTCACTGGCAGATAGCTGATATAACAAGGAGTAACTTAGGCTACTTTTATTTTAGAAAAAAAAAATATAATAGTTTTAGAAAAAAAATTGGATCAATGAAAAATTTAATATTATAAATAGGGAAGTTGTGTACATAGGTATCTATATTTTTTCTATATGTCAACTGAACAAAAACTTTTTTGTTAAATACCACGCGGACGATGTCGCGGGTAACAATAGTCTCAAATGTAACTTTTGCATACCATCTGGCATACTTCAGCATCTCAAACCAAATCTTGAGATCGCAGAGGTCTTAATATCAATTTGATAGATATGGGCCATAGACTCCGTTCATGGAGTTGAAACATAAGAGTATTTTTGTGCGACAAAAATAAACTATTACGACTGTTCTCACGTTCGGTGCGGTAGCGGGTTGATTATATCCGATGGTCATCTTTCCTCCGGTGCGGGGCAAAAATTACTGTTCCAACCGCTGGTGCGGGACATATATCTTTGGTCTCCGTATGAATACGAATGAGATGGTTAGTGTTTTGGAATTGCCTTGTTAAATAGGTAATATAAATACGAAAAAATTACATCGGGTTCTTACGACCCGGTGCCGACTGAAACGAAATTTTTTACGTCTAGTGCGTTTATCGGTTCTTAACGACCCGATGCCCGATGACCCGGTAGCCGCACTAGATTACATGCAAGTTGGACTAGTGAGGTCCCTGTGGTTAGATGAGTTTTTATGCAAATATGAAGAGACAGTTAATGTAACATGAAGTGATTCAGGAAAATGTTGTTAAGTCATGTGACGGGCAAAAACCCAAGAAAAATAGATTAAGCAAAGGTTTCCCAAAAAAATTATAACTAGTCCAGCCATAAGTTCTGTTACAAATGAAAATGCTTTTTTTTTAAATGAAGTAAATGTAATATTAATAAAATTTATACCTACATATTTATTAAAGTCTTACCAAAAAAAAAATATTCTATTGGAAATTTTTTTTGGCCTTTGGCTTTTATACAGGCCTTTAATCTGTTTGGCCACGAATCTATGGATTTACGCACTGTTTCCAAGGGAAATTTCGCCACTGCTTGCTCCAAAGATTTTTTAAGAGACTCAATGTCGCCGTGTCGTTTAGAGCAGGCCATGTCCTCTAAAACTGACCATAATTTGAAGTCTAAAGGGTTGAGGTCTGGGCTATATGAGGACCAGTCTTCAGCTCATAAACTCCGGAACATTGGTTTCATGCCAGGCTTGGGTAGTTCGTGCCTTGTGACCAGGTGCAGAATCCTGTGGGAAAGTCCACGGTATATTTTTAAAAAGAGTATTGCTGAGAGGTTTCACAACATGATCCAAGACTGTATCTTGATACACTTTGGCTGAAGTTTTCACTCCTTTTGCACAAAAATGCAGTTTTGTGACTCCTTGATAAGACACGCCCCACCAAACCATCACTGACGCAGGATGATGACAACGTTGTACCTTCCCGACCACTTGAGCAGCTTCTTTAGAACTGTGAGCGTACACTTTATCATTTTGCTTATTGTAGTGTTCTTCAATCGTGAAATTTTTTTCATCGGTAAAGAGGATATTTCTGTGCCTTTAACCTGCGTATCGCGACAGAAGGCGTTTTGATCGATCCACTCTCTTTAATTGTAAAGATTGATTTAGGGCATGTCCTGTATATCGACGATAAGCACCGAGCTTCAGGTCTTGTTTTATAATACGCGACAGAGTCCTAGCGGGAATCTTCATTTTCTCATTTTTTTGCTTCCTAATGGGGTTTCGACGAATTCTGGCTTTAACAGCATTAACAGCCTTTGTAGTTCTAACAGCACGCGGCCGCCCCGATCTTTTCTGGTCTTCGACAGACGAAGTGTTGTTGTATCTGTTGATTGTACGATATACGAACATACGGTTGATACCAAGCTTTTGAAGTGTCTGGAATATGACCGACGGCTTCATACCCACTTTGTGCAAGGCGATCACTGCAATCCTATTTTCTTTAACACCCCATTCCATATTTTAATTTGATAATGAGCACGAAAAAGTATGTGAAATGGCGCGAAATCGAAAGAAGTTTTTAAAATAATATACGTGTTCCAAATTCAAAATAATTAAAAAGCTGAAAAAAAGAAAAGTTTTTATGTAACAGTATTTATGGCCAGACTAGGTACATAATATCTGATAATGTAATATACTACCCCGTCAAATGGTCACACATTACAAGTCCTATGAATTGCAGACATCAACTTCCAGCCACCAGATTTACCCACACCATTAACCAGTATAGCTCATAGTGATTGAATACAAATATTGGTATACAAAATTATTCAACCAGCATTTATTTTATCGCTATCGATGTTTTTTTATCATCCACAACACTAAAAATTTATCGACACTTTTACTAACCAGTGCGGATAACGGGTTGTAAAGAACCGACAGGTAATCCCTTTCTTTGCAAACAAACCATTCAGTGCATCTACCTACGATTCTAGCCTTTTATTGAGTGTTTATCTGTCAATATATTGCTATAAAAGAATATGCTATAATCATTATACCTATAAAGAAAAGTCCTCCTAAACAGATGCAAGTCAAACGGGTCTTTTCGACCCAGCAACGCACCAGGGCCAACTCGTGCTTCGGATATAATAGACCCCATACCGCACCCATTGAAAGTCATCAAATTTGACTAACGCAGTGAGCGTGTTAAAATATATTTGATAAGATCTGCACGTATAGCAAACGAACTGAATGACTTCCCCGAATTTGATTTGTTCAATACGTCACTTGTAAGAATAAGGAACAAACTGTCTTCTATCTGGTTTGGTGAGAAATCGTCAATATCCTCATAGGTTAACATTCATTTACTTATTGACTTCCTTGCTTTAAATTTTAAATAACTGTATTTTTGTACCTTCAAATTCTCTACAATTATAAAATAAGTTATATTCCCAGCTTCATTAAAATTACTTTTTGGAAGTTTTTTGATAAAGATCCTTGTATAATATTACTATGTATTTATAATTTGTAACTAACAAGCATTCGAGTTTTAGTTTCAATATGCGAAAGCAAGTAAATGGTGTTTAGATTTATAAGTATGTGTTTGTAAGTAGTTAAGTATCACTGTATGCTTTCCCAATAAAATAAAATAAAATAAAATAAAATAAATAAAAAAATAAGTTACTGTGAGAAAAGTAGAAGATAATCAGTTATAAAAATTATAGGGCAGTTGTTTAATCTTTCGGCGGTTCGTAAGTCAATGTGTCAGTTAAACACGAACAGTAATAAATATAAAATTGGTCAGTTATTTCAATCAGTTCAAAAATCACTCAGGCTGTGCCAATAATTTAACTGGCGGCAAAAAAATGATGGAATTGGCAGTTCGATAATAATCAATTGGGCAGTTCACAATACACGGTAACGTTAACGTTAATGAAAGAAACAAATCGTTGCAAAACTGAATCCACATAGTCTTGTTAAATATTTAACTGCCCAATTTTTAACATCGTATTTATTAACAAGCATGCATTTTTGAATTTTTAATCTGCTGAAATACAATATACATCCGTCGATTTAAAGCGGCCAAGAAGAGTGCCAAAAGTGTCAAATAAATATACCGTAATAATATTAAGGTGTATGAGGTTAAGGTTGAAAGGCATGCCACATCGCCAACTCTGTAGCTACGTTGAGCTTCATTGAAATTTCAACCTTATTCATACAATGGTATATTTATTCTCGTGACAAAAAATGCCTATGCATTATGCAGTCGCCAGTGGACACAGATCCTAAAAGTGATCTGCACAATGCTCCTTTTCGCGCTTATTTTTCATGTCCATACGGTGTTTAATATGTAAATATCCGGATGACAGACCTTAGCTAGGTTCAGTATTGCTTAACAACGCCATCTGCTTTAGCTTTAGTGTAGCTACTCGCCAATAGATGTCAGGAAGTGTTTATTGTAGCCGTTTTTCATTGCCTGAAAACACGAATAAAACGACATTTTTTAAAAATGAATCCTAGCTAGATCGATTTATTGCCCCCGAAACCCCCTGCATACTAAATTTCATGAAAATCGTTGGAGCCGTTTCCGAGATTCAGAAAATATATATACAAGAATCGCTCATTTAAATGTATTAGATTATGTGCGTTTCTCGAACGCACAGTGTAGAAGTGAGTGTGTGGAGTTAAACTTCTGTTGTTTTTCTATTTTGTGACTACAGGCTGCAAAATATCGGCTTTCTGTTTACACTTCGACGCCTTCACGAGTGCCGATTTATAACTATATTAATTTTGTACCTGCGTCGCTTTGGAAGTCATCGTAAGATGTAAAATGAAATGAATAAAATTAAATATGTATAATTCATTAATGGGAGCGATTTTGTATAAATATTATTATTTTTAATGTAGATAGGTTTTGTTGTCTATAAAAATGATCATGACTTCCCATCAAGCTTGCAGCGAATGCCAACGAATATTAAGCAAGATTTTACTAATTATGTACTATCATGCATCGTTTAATACGACTAGCTCAAATAAAAAACTCATTTTGATATAAAACTAAGCAGAACGGGCTCAAAACCCTATTGAGTCATATTATAGATGCCTGCTAGATATCCATCCATCCATCCATCAGCCCTTGGAGGTCAACTGCTGGATTACGCCTCCGCTAACTTGCGCCACTCTGACCTATCCTTAGCCTTCTGAATCCAGTGGATGTCGGCTGTCTTCTTCAGGTCGTCGGTCCACCTGGTCAGGGGGCGTCTTTGCTCCTTTTACTGAGGCGTGATCTGGTAACCTCGAAGACCTTTCTTCCCCAATGGTTATCGGTCCTTCGAACTATGTGGTTAGCGCATTGCCACTTGAGCCGGTTAATTCTCTAAGCTATGTCGGTCATCCTCGTTCGTCTACGGATTTCTGATTCGATCACGTAGAGAAATACCGACTATAGCTCGTTCCATAGCCACGTCTCGGATCCGTATGTCGTCACAGGCAACACACACTGCTCAAACACTTTCGACTTCAGGCACTGAAGTAACTTTTTGGACGACAAGATATGACGTAGGTATTTCCCGAACGCAGCCCATCCGAGTTGGATTCTACGAGTGACTTCTTTCTCGAATTTGAACTGGGTAAGTCCAACTTTAGATCACTTGTCCCAGATATTCGTCTACAACTTGGAGAGCAGCGCCGTCAACAATAACCGGTATGGGTAGGGTTGCCACGGTTTTTGAAGGTAAAATAGTACTTTTCTCAAAACATTGCAAAAAATATAGAACTATTGGGAAATTCAAGGAAAAAACAGTATATGTATATAGCAGAAGGAGGTATTCTATGATGTTGGTTATGAAATGATATTCCTTTTACTTTGCACCATGATATATTTCCAGTTCTCTTAACGTTTACATCAATATTCCAAAGTACTTCAACACTCAAGCTCAGAGTAGCGCAGCGGGCTATGGAGAGGGCTATGCTCGGTATTTCTCTACGTGATCGAATCAGAAATGAGGAGATCCGTAGACGAACAAGGGTAACCGAGATAGCTCAAAGAATTAGCCGGCTGAAGTGGCAATGGGCTGGCCACATAGTGCGAAGGACCGATAACCGTTGGGGAAGAAAGGTCCTTGAATGGCGCCCACGTCTCGGAAAAAGGAGCATAGGACGCCCCCCGACCAGGTGGACTGACGACCTGAAGAAGACAGCGGGTATCCGCTGGATTCAGAAGGCTCAGGACCGGTCAGAGTGGCGCAAATTAGGGGAGGCCGATGTCCAGCAGTGGACCTCCAAAGGCTGATGGATGGATGGATGGATGGACTTCAACACTACGCCATCAATAATAATCTGTCCTACATTCTTGACAATTCCCTAATCTAAATATGACATGACATTTCTTATATGCCAGCCTCTGCATCAGACAAGCGTTGTAGAATAAAGAGGTCCGTCCCTGGACCTTCACTGGAGATTCATGGCCTCACCGATATATACATTTATTTTTACTAATTGGCTTCAACCCATTAATGGCCCACTACTGGGCACGGGTCTTCCTCAAGGCCTAGAGCATACTCCACCACGCTGCTCCAGTGCGGGACCGGGACCGACGGCTTTACGTGCCCTCCAAAGCACGGAAACGCTCAAGAATTTTTTTACCACTAGCGATCACCCCGGTCCAACTACCGACCGCACCCGCTGTTGCTTAACTTTGTCGATTACTTAAGATCGACGGAAGCCGCATGCTTGCATTTTTACTAATTATTTATAGTATTTTTCCATGTGTATTTGTTATTAGCTTTGGTTAACAAAGTCTTGTTATTTTTAAAATAATTATAGGAATCTGAGTAATTTAAATCCATGATCCAACAACGTGAACGCGTTTCGTTCTGAAATTCCCAATGCTGCGTTGCTGGTGCGTTTCAGTCACAGTTAAAAAAGATCGACATCTGAATTACCGATAAAAATATAGTATTATTCGTACTATATTATTTTTCTATAACATAATAGTACAACTGACTAAAACATAGCACGATACTATATAATATAGTACGGGTGGCAACCCTAGGTACGGGTGTGACATGGACGTTCATCTTAAGACCTACTAGATATTATATTCATCCACAACAACATTTGATAACAATTGATAATTAAACAATTGAGCCTATTTAAGAACTTTAATTTATTAAGCGTTAATTTTGAAAAAAGCCCGAACAACTTGTATTAATGAGAAGAATGTCTAATTCCAGATAATGGTCTACTATAGTTTTTGCTTGTAAGAGCAACAAACATACATGATACAAATCTTCACATTTATAATATTTGTAGGATTTGGATGAGCAATTCGGAATCGACTGTGTCACATTGTACACATAAATTACTTCAACGTTAACAATTCTACCGTTAAGACAATTTGTAAGTACGTCCGACCAGAGCTCGCGTCCTGTTTGCCAATAAACAGAATACTGCAATGCTATAATTAGCTGATGATCAAAAACACAGGAATATTCTAGTTGTGTATAACAACTTCTATGTCTATTATTATGTAACTATAAACTACAGCCCTCGAACAATCAAACAGATCTCCTGATGACAACCGTCATTAGTGAACTTAAGTACTACTAAAGGTAAACTACATTCTTCGCTGAAGGAAATATCATGAGGAAATCTGCACATTCAGATGTGTGCGAAATCTGCCAATTCACACTTGGCCAACACGGATAACTATGACCCCTTTTAATTTGAGACGAAACTCTTAATGGTATATAACCTCTATGTTATAACCTTTAATATGCAACTCCATAAGAGGAGAGTGTATAGGCTTTTAATGCTACTGCCAATAGGCGAGAGCCTATTGCCTATGACTTAGTGACATTTGTGCCTTTGATCGCCGCTTGTCATCCTGTAAGATATTTTGTCAAACATATAGCATAACATCATTGAAGTACTATATTAACTAGCGTATAGAACCGACACCGCGACCACCATGTATGTCCCAATGCATGGGCGCCACGTGGCTTCAATCTTCAATGGATTCATTTGATTTTGAAAGGAGAACGGAGACTCAATTTTGAAAATCGAACACACATTTTGCTCGAGATGTTTGTTCTATGACATTATACTTCAATGCATAACATATATGTTTTGCGATGAATTCATACACTCAATTTGCATTTCATCAAAATTTTATTTATTATTAGGTTTTAATCCATTAGGCTTGTTTACAGCGATAGAGTTAATCTCTATGATGAAAAATATATCTAACGTCCTATACTAAAATAGACAGAACGAGTCTCCTGACCTATTTTCGATTTTAATCTTTTCACTGTGCATAATCACATGTGTCTAAAATAAACACTTTTATTTGACATGTTGGATTATTTTAATAATTTTACCATTTGATACTAATTTCTCAATTAAATTAACTATAGAAGAATGATGTATTTCTTGGGAATATTTCTATCTATCTTACTTATCTTATGTTATGTTACTAATATTACAAATGTGAAAGGATAGGATACTCGTTATCTCGGAAAACGCAGGCCTAAGCTGCGGCTGTATTTCTAACTATTACAAGCATTCTGCACGCGGTTTTGCTTTGTTTTCCGGGATAGTAGATACCCGATAACTTAGGATAATAAGAAGTAGGATTTAAAAGTTTGTGAGATGTATGGATGTTTTAGTTTATAATATTAGTAGGAGTACGATGTAGAATAGCCATCGAAGTAATGAAATACAGTATTTTAACCTCAGTATTTCATTAACAAAACTATCGTCCAAATTCTGTCAAGGTACTTACGGTATTTAATGTATTAATTTTATTGTCAGAATGCTACGGATAATTTCGTGTAATGGTCGGTATAATTAACGAAATGTGTAAACAGATAAATCAGTTCTGTAGACGTTTAATAAATTATTTTATAATTTTATCCCAGCCAAACACAAAAGCTAAGAGGCACGAGCTCTCAAAACATATTACACCCTTACCTTTTAAAAAAGTCTAAAAGTATAACAGGCTCCCGAAACTTAATTTAGGTTTTCCTAAAAATAACTTGACTAGAACTCTGACGTGCGGGTGGAAGGGAACAAACTTTGAGATTGTGTGCTTGTATTATGTATTTGTATATGTATTATATATGCTTGTGTATGTATTCAAAAATGTATGCAAGTGTGCTCAACTAGCAAGTTACTTTCTAGCGTGTGAATCTGTCATTAATACTCGTATATGTATAAAAATCTCGTGTCACGGTGTTTGTCACCCCTCCGAAACGGCTCGACCGAGTTTTATGAAATTTTTGTGTACATTTGGTATTATGAGAATAGATGATAAAGTACATATATTTCATACCGCTAGGCAATCCCTATCCAAATTTTTTTTAGAAGAACGTTTGCCTAGTCAGCTAGTAACTTTATAGATATAAACCTTTTTCAAGTAGTGACTGGCGAATGTCTTTTGTAGGAGTATAATTTTCCCGTTTATATTTTACAGTCTTTTCAAAAACTAACGCATTATAGAGAATAATGGAAGCGTTGTACAATGTACAGTATGCTGTTAATGAGATGTTATTTTTAGCGTTTAATGATGGAATAAATTGCTTCGCGCTTTTAAAACTGTTAACATTGAACGATATTAATTCAATTTTTCCACCATTGTAGTGAATTCCATGGGAATACAATACGCTATAGTTATTGGCGTTTACGAAGAAATTAACATGCAAAATAAAATTCAGTTGCGATGCTTCGCTCAATATCAGCTGCCAGTTATATTATTATTTCTTAATAAAAAAAAATATTACTGCTTAAAATGCATATATTAGAAATTTAGTGTTACTCTTAAGGAATAATTTGTCGTATTAGGGAACTAAATTGAAAGCGATAAATGTAAAAACATATCCACCGCTTTGTTGTGAATTTCCTTTGAAAATCGTATTATTTAAATGTCCACAGTGTCAGCAAATAAATATATTTTGTGGCAAAAACATTTTCTTTTATTAACCAGTGGTTTAGGTACTTTTGGTAGTACTTAAAGTAACACCGGATCCATAATAAAAATATTTACAACTCGCACCACCATTTGCGGTGTGTAAATCAAAATAATTGCTATGAAAAGCTTGTTTTGATTTAAAAAACACTGACAACGAAGAGAAGTGCCGCCGCGAGAGATTTGCATAGAAATTATTTCCCGCCAAAAAATATAAATAGCAAATGTTTGCATTTCGTGTCGTTTCTAACCGGCGTCGTTGCGTTTATTTGGCAATACTGCATTGTAAACAGTAGTTAAATAAAATTCCATTGTAGTAAAAGCTTTTGTTTAAGACTTACGAAAATATTATAAAGATTTTTGCTAGCATATTCCTTCACAGCTCGTAGTTCTTTCTTTGTTTTTGATGTGATTTATTGTCTTTTTTTGTCTGTTGATTTGATAAAATGTTTCATTTTTTTGGTACGAAGTTCCGTAACGCGGGTTGCGGCAGAAGTCGACGTAAAGACGCGAAGCAAAAACTTTGTACCCCTTTTTACGACAATTACGCGGACGGAGGAGTGTGAAATTTGGCACAGTTAAAGTTCTCATGGAGAAGAAGTGCAGAAAGCTATTTTTGAATAATGTGCATCACATAGAAACACAGAAACACATAGAATTAATACAAATAAACATTACCTGAATAGCACGACAACATTACCCCAAAAGATGAGAAAGGGAGGGAGGGGGATCTGGCAACTCCAGGTGGCAGGCGAAACACGACAGTCATTTCAGGACTGATTTACACTGGAGGGTGGTAGGAAGCCAGTCAGGCCATAAGGCCTTACCACCGCATAAATATTATACGCACTGCATATTAATTTAATATCATTAAGTAAGCCAAAAACTGTTGCATCAATAGTATCACTCATCTATCTATTTGTATCTGTATTATATAAAGGCAAAAGTGATTGGATGATGTGTCACAGGTCAAACTTTAGGGCTACAAACTTAAAATTTCACATAGTATTCCTCTTATGACGTAGGCTTCCACTAAGGAAGGATTTTTCAAAATTCAACCCCCAAGGGGGTGAAATAGGGGATAAATATGATAATCATAATTTCCGCGTGCGAAGCTGCGGGCAACAGCTAGTTGTACAATATTTTTCCTCACTGACTGTTTTTGTGCCACACGTCAAATATTTGTGACCATTCTATTATTTCACAGAATATTTGTCTCATTCAAAGTTATTATACAAAGCTTTGAAAACAAGAAACAATATTTTCGACATGCAGAGCATAAAAAAACAAACCAACCGATCTATCAGCGTCGTCATCAAGGCCAAAGCGTGTCGCGCGGGAAATGTCATATTTCTGGCGGCCGTTACGCAACCGTGCCATCTTTGTTACGTTTGAATTTCGAACTCGATAATTAGCAAAGTGTACTTCCGCTCTTCCGTCACTTCCGTGTTGTCAGTTTACACGAAGATTAAAGGGTTAGAAACACATTGTGGAACTGGAAACACAGATTATTTTACAAATTGGGAAGAACTGTCATCTCTGGTAACTATAGTACGTTTCAAATAAGAGTTCATGCCTATTATTGATATGGTAGTAACCACAGAACATCTAACTAATTATTAGATGTTCTGTGGTAGTAACTATTAGCGAGGGGATATTTTGAAATATATACAACAAAAGCGACCTTTTGTATCTTTTTTAGGGTTCCGAAAGAAAAATCGAAAAGGTTGCCAGTTGGTCGAGATTCGTCTGGATTGTTCCGACATTTCACATGATGTCCAGAGTCCCGACAACATACGAAATAACCCGACAATCCACTCGATTAAACAGAACGCGTTTACCGCAGCGGCGTCGTCTGCTCGTTTGCCGACTATTTCAAAAAAAAATGTTGTCCCGACAAATCCCGACTTCTTGAAGTTTTCTCCAGATATTTCAGTCTTGCCATCTGGCAACCCTACCTATAGGATCATTCGTGTCGTGTGTCTGGGCAGTTCGCTTTTATTTATTGATTTGATTACAAAAATTTTACAAAATATATTTATGATGAGGATGCCCGGTAAAACGTTCTGCTTCCTTCTCAGAATGCAATGGATCTTTCTTTCTTTTTCACCCCTCTTTCTTGGCCGGCAAGGAGTGTCTTTCGTGTCATTTGTGTTGTTGTTGTTGTTGTTTGTGTTGTGCTTTTGGGTGCCACTGATGTCACTCAGGTGAATCGTCAGCTTATTTATTGCTACTTCCATAAAAAAATCTGTAATTCCTAAGTTGTTACCAACACCACGGGTGACGACGACCACTTAAGAACCATCAAGCAATGTAAAAAAGAGGTAGATATGTCACTGGCGCACCGACGATGAAGATCGTAAGAACAGGCAATTACTCTCGTCTGCTCGTAGTCGCTCTGTCAATACAAGACGATACACACGCTTTTTAACCGACTTCAAAAAAGGAGGAGGTTCTCAATTCGACTGTATTTTTTTTTTTTTTTTTTATGTTTGTTACCTTAGAACTTTGGACTGGGTGAACCGATTTGGATGATTTTTGTTTTAATTGAAAGCTGGTGCTTGTCGTGTGGTCCCACATAAATTTGAACGAGATCTGACAATGGCATCCATGTGAAAAGTACAATGTACTTCATTTGAAGTCGGTTAATTTTTTGTTAAAATGTTAGATTATGTCAGAAATGCTCGATATTTGACGCTGTATGCGTTAAAATGCCTTCGTGTATTTGTATAGTGTGATTGGTGTAGTGAAACAAAAGATAAACGTGTGTATGTGCTGTAGCTCTTTTCGGAACAGATATTTGGTTTATTTGTAAGGGCATAACGTATCTATATTTTTTAAATATCATTGCCATCAACTGGTAGTTCAAATTTACCAGCTGTGTACATAATACTGTCTATTTGTACCACGTACTATTTTCCTAGATGTCAAAACCGCAGAAATCGTAACGTACGGGTTAATAGATAAAGTGTAGTGAGGAGTCGCCCACGCGAAGTCACAAGCAATTCGGATGGTGGGCGGCCAGGACTGTTGGCATCCACTAGTTAATTATTATTAGAATCGCGTTATCTTATAAACTACAGCTGTATAAATCATTAATGTATTGTGTTACGGTACATTAATAAAGAATTATTGGCACCTATCTGAATCTGTTCAGCTTCTGAATTCTGGTTAGCGAGCGAAGGATGAAGGAAGGCAAGCTGCACAAAAAGATTAGAATTTAGACCAGAAATAATAATCATGACATACTATTATAAGATAACAGTCGTTAAGCCATGTCGGAGGCCCTCAGACAGCATGAAAACTTACGACACTTGGACTGACTAACCCTTCCATCAAAACGCACTGGAACAGTATAGTCGAGAGTATACTCTAAGTCGCCTTAGAGGAGAAACTCGTGCTCAATAATAGCCCATCAATGGTCAACTCGGGCCAAGCCAAGCCATTACTTATATTGAAAATTATAATCCTTACCCGAAGCCCTATTACAACGCTGGGGGAATAGCTTCTACCGCCTCTTACGACACCTTTGTGATCATTAAGTTCAACTGAACTGAGCATTTAAGTTGAGCAATGAAGAAAATGGTCCGACCATCTCTATCAAAAATATATCGGCAGTGAATAGTCATAGTCGCATAGATAGCATTAATCCTAGCAGTAATAATATTATAATAAATAATAATAAATAAATGTTATAATCCCAGTAGGATATAGCCCGATAAATTTGTAGGAATAAAATTGAATAGAATCATGGTGGCCATATTATGGCTTCCTTATTCCTCCTCCTACTTAACATTCAGTTCGTGTAAAACGTTTTTACGTATTCGTTACGTTGAGAGGCAAAGATGAAAATAAATTTTTGCGCCTTTAGTGCAAGGTTTCTTATAAAATACGCTTTCAAGATTATATTATATTATAAGATTATTTTCTTCTAATATTATTATTGCAAGCAGAGCCGGATCTAAGCGAAGTCCTGCTGCTACAGAATAGAAAATGGCGTCGGTAATGCCATTGGTTACAGGTTTAGGTTACCAATGCTTTCAAAAGAATGAAGCCGCCAAAACATGCTTATTGTGTTGAAGGCAGTGTCTGTCAACTTAAAAAAAATATTATGTAATTTTAAGCTAACTAGAGACCCGTTTGACGGTAAATTTCGACCGTATTTCAATCAGACAAAGAGTCACTTCTCATTGTAATTTTTTACTGTTCTACTTTCTTTATTAAATGTAATTTTAACATATTATTATCTACAAAATTTAACTTTCTGCACTTCTTCACATAAACTACTTATAACTATACTAAAAATCAGACTTTTGCGTGCCTCCATGCCTCCATTATTCTCAAAAAGGGGTACCTACAAAGCATATCCTTGCACTTATTAATATATAGATATATATCTTTATTTATTTATTTAACCTTTATTGACCATAATAGAAATATTACGGTACAAATGGCGAGCTTAATGCTTAATGCATTCTCTACCAGCTAACCATTGGCCAAAATAGAAATGCAAAAATAAAAGTATAATCCTACACGATAGATTCCTGTTTCCTTTTACAAAAACTAGTCATATAATGAAGAGAACTATTACAAAAATAGTTGCAAAAACTGGTATTAAGTTTGTCCGTGGACAGTAGTAGATCATTCTACCCGTGTAGTCTAGTCTAGTTATTTATCGGCAATGAAAAAACTCGCTTAAACTTTTACAATCAAACGTACGATCTGCATAAGATCTAGCCGGATAATCTATCTCCCTTTTATAGCCCATTTTAGTTTTTATGGCAACAATAAAACAATAGGTGCTGACGTTAAAATTAAATTAAAAAGGCAAGTTCTTTAATACTCGACGTCAAAATTTATTGTGAGACCATTAATTTAGTATTTTAGGTTTTTTAGAAATTTTCTTTAAAAATATTTACATAAAATTTTGATTGAGGGTAGCCGAAAATCTGTTCTCTATCTATTCTTTTACATCTATACAGACGACAGCTTACAGAAATGACAAAATTCAAGGAATATTATCCCGAATTTCTTCATCCTCTCACTAAAGCCTAATTTCAACGCGACACATAACTTTGAAACGTTAATTTACGAGACACGGTACTATCGTTGCGTCTAAAATTGCTCTAGGAATTTCTGCGAATAAACCAAACGCAGTGGAGGATAAAGCCGGTAGCTAAATAAACTGTAATGCAGTATGGTACGTAGTGAGCCGTGTATTGCCTCTTTCAAAGCCTCTATGCACGACAGCGCTGAAACATCCTTGTCATCAAATTCCGAACATGACAAACTAGTTCACTTGTCGCCGCGCGAGAGAGTGGGCGACAAACGATACAGGTAACAATTGAGTCCAAGTTGAACTTGAGGTCATAATGCACCCGGCTGAGTGTCAGAACTCGTCTATAAAAATTGTTGGTGACTACGACTCTGTTTATTTACGACTGTTTTCGTTCATAGTGACTATTTCCTTCTGAAATAAACTGTGAAATTCTTTTACGTGTTTGTAAATATAGGGCGAGCAAGATTTTGTATTGGGGACATTGGAGTGCTCTCCAATACTGTAAATCCTAAGTCAACCAGGGTTTATTAAGATGCGGCTTGGTAGTAGGGCTCCGCGTAAGGTTATAAATATTATTACTAATTTATTAATATTATTACTGACATCATTATCATTCCGTGAAATCTGCCAGGCTAGCATTACTTTGCTTGAGCTGCCAAACGGCTCAACGTGTATCGGCAGAGGGCTTGAGAGCCATTTGCTTTGTTATCTTTGTATGCCGGCAACGCATTGGTGCCTGAGTTATTTCTGATATCGATGGGCAACGATGACGACAGTGATGATGATGAGCTCGCCTGTTCCTTTGACGGCTATTTATAAAAAATGTGTTTTGATTGCTTCATTCTTGATCGGTCCCTGTCTCTGGTTCCTCTAATTTCCTTCGTCCTTCTAACAGTAACCTAAGGATTACCAATGACCGCAAGAGAGCAGTATCGCCTTAGTTGCACGCCTGGATAGCTACCACCATCTTGCTAGAGTCAGCCGCTAAACGATTCATCAAGCCAGTTCTTTCTTTCTTTTCTTCTCTCTTTCTTGGCTGACAACGTATCAGTGACACCTTTGGTATTGCTGATGTTCATGGGCGAAAATGGCCATTGACTATCAGGTGGATCGTCAGCTCGTTTGCCGGCTATTTCCTTAAAAAAATAAACTTTACAAAGACTACCAATGCAATCGCTAGCAGCAATAAAATCGTTACCCGCTCTCAGTGAAGCAAACACCTAAGTGTTAAACGGATAGATTCATAAAACCAAACGCACCGTCGCGCGTCGTCTCTTTGACTATACACTGCACTTTGAGGTGAACAGATTAGGCACTTAACATACTTATAGAGCTCCACATTACTTGTCTGACACTTCATATCGTAAGAAAAATATTTCCAAACATTGGTATCTAAGTAAGATATGTCAAGTAAGATTTTTATGTCCCTTTTTCACATTTCACTCTCTTTAATTTAATTTTCGTAGAGGTATTATAATAGGTATTAGTCGTTAAAATATTTAAGAGTTCACAGTGCTTATTAACACTTACATTAACCTTTAACAGGATTTAAAAGGAACTCTGTAAGAGGACCCAAATGAAATTAACCTAATAAAAACGCGAAATCTTAAATTTTCAAAAGCCCCGTACGAACACATGTTACGGGAAGAAAAATCGTAGTTCCGAATTAGGTGTCGTCGAACATCACGGGGTCACAAAAATTATGAAAGATATTGAATTGCCGTCATAGTAAACGTGTCCACCTAAAACAGAAGTACAACATCACATAATCATCATCATAATCATCATCATCATAACATCTAAAAAGCAAAATATTTTTATCAGGATTTTTGGATAATGCTTATTTGTTACCTTTTATGATTTAAATGGGGCCGTTCTCGATATTCTGTCTATCTAATCCTCAAGTAATTTTTCCAGCACATATCAAAAAGTAATAACATTCGTGTATTAGTTGTTAAAACAACCAAAGACTAGGGTTAAATGTTAAATAAATCACTAAAACAATCGTCTGATAAATACATATATTTTTATGTAACTACATACATATATATACATGTATATAGCCGACATACAGCTAACGATCCACCTGATGGTATTTTAACATAATTTTAAAGTGTAGTTCTTACAGTGAAACTTCATTATATAGCAAAATATAATACAATTTAAACCCCATATTGTTTGTATTGCCGGCAAAGTACAAGTCCAAACCTAACACAGAACCACTCGAGTATGAGTAAAGTTTGACGAAGGTGCGGACAGCTCATCAGACTTCGTTATTCGCACCACATTTATCATCGGCGTTTCGGTTCCCTGACACATTTTTATACAATAAATATATTTGAAGTTACAGACTATTATCAGTCCATAGCGAGTGTGGTAGTGTCTAATTAAGTGCTGATAAAGCTTTTTAAGCCTCAATAAAGCGTTGAAAATGGCTTAAACTTATTAATGACATACAGTTCTCTCCTTATAATAATTGAGAAGGTTATCTACCATGCTACTCCAGCGTGAATTGTTGAAGAGGCCAGTGATCAATCTAAGCACCTATTGAAAGACTGTTATTGACGATAACAACCTGGTCTGACGACTTTACGTGTTCTCAAAAGGACGAAAGCGCACAAGTCTGACGCAATTTACGTTATCTATTCACCGGCTGCGCCCGCTGTTCCTTATCGGTCGATTACTAGGATCACAAGCTTTTCAAATTATATGTTGATTAAATTAATTGGTACTTCATTCAATGAAAGAAAATGTTGTGAGGAAATTTTTACACTTGAGAATTGCTACCTCGTTGTTAAGAGAGGTAAAAAATTTAATATTAGCAATGTGAAGAAACAAAAAGTTGTCTGAAATATATTCTCAAAGTTACATACATCGCACCCTCAGTGGAATAAGAGCATAAGTCGTCTTACAATGAATTTCAGTTGATTGGAAAGAGGGTCAAAAGCTGCATATGCTCAATTTTTTTCAAATTTTTATCATTAATCTTGACGGTTTTGTGCAAGCAATCGTAATGTAAATTCCTTTGACTACTTACTGATATTCTATTCTAACAGTTTTTTTGCTCTTCTGTAAAATTGCAATTTTCATCTTATGCCTTTTTTCCACTGAAGGTGCGACATTCTCCTTGCCTACCGTGGTAAACCATAACATCAACTTTGAAAGGATTCCCGAACCCTGCTATGTATGTACTCGTATATGCGTTATGATTCCCTTGACTTTCATAAGCAATAAAAATACATATTTCCAAATTGAACAGAATATCGTATTTCACTAAAAGATATATACACACTATAGAAACATTTCATCAAACCGCTATTTTTATTGCGCAAATTAAACAGATAAAAACCAATAAACGTTGGGTAAACAACGACTTCAATGAATAAAATGGTTCGAGGAAAGACGCAAGGTCAGCTGTAGAGTGTTTACGACTCACATATACCTCATCGCTCGATACAAGATTCTTAAACAGTGAATTTCTAAAATTCTAGACGTACGATTTGTCGCTTGATACATGGTCACCGAGAATTTATATGATTTGACCAAATCATCGCTCAAAATACTTTGTCTATGGTGACAGTTTCTACGATTCAAGACTATATTAAACGACTCGATTACAACTACGATCTAATAGTAGAAAAAATCATTTAAGAAAAGAATGAAACTGGCTATTTTGACGTGTAATGTTTTGACGCGACTGATATGCGGAACGGAATAAAACGGAACCATTATCTTTTTAAATCAAAGTAAAATCAGATTGAGTTTGTTAACCGACCTCAAAAAAAGGAGGAGGTTCTCAATTCGTCTGTATTTTTTATGTTTGTTACCTCAGAACTTTCGACTGGGTGAACCGATTTTGATGATTCTTTTTTTAATCGAAAGCTGGTGCTTGTCGTGTGGTCCCACTTAAATTTTATCGAGATCTGATAATGGCATCCATGAGAAAACAATGTCTTAAATTTTCATTAAGTATGTGCACGACAAATGGACGAATAACTCAATATCACGCCAAAAATGGAAAGGCATTTGAAGTCGGTTTTTTTGTTGTTAAAATTTTAGATTATACTAATAATAATTGTGGAGGTTTTATCTTTAGTATCAATATTTTGCCAAGCAATTTATTTTTATTCTCTCTCGATATATTATAATTTATGGCTTTGTACCTACAAAACCATCTCACAATCTCCCAGGGTTGACTGTAGATAATACCATCAGACATTACGCCAATTGTACTATTGCAATAAGGGATAATTAAATAAATAAATATTTAAGCGACCAGTAAAAGAATTAATATTTCATTGACACATTGCATTGCTTTACTTGCAGTGAACGAATAGTATATTAGTTCATTGACTACACGGCATTCGTCCGCCGTTCGGCAAAAATTGTTTTAGCGACGCCATAGAGGGAATACTTTATTTATTTTCGCCATCCACTACCCTTTATTTACTGAGGAGATTATTTCTGAAAAGCAATCCAGTCAGCGAGAACGGCTTAAAATTTCCATTACCGACTCGCCAGGATGAAATGTCGAGCGACAGACATTGACTTTATCGGAAAAATAAATGTCATTCCGATGCGAGAAAGCAAGACAATGGACAAATTACCCGAAGACCGGTATATGATACAGAAGAGAAGTAGCCTGGAGTGAAATCCAGAGGTTGTATCATCGATTTTTGTTTCTCGTTATCCAGCCATTGTGTTGATTATATAGGTGGCCGAATATTTTGTGATTTCAAGTAGGTACAGACTTTTTAACAAAGTTTTTTGCTACTTACTTTTGGAAAAACGTTGTTCTTTATATAAATAGCCGACAAAACATCGGCAGACGAGAAATCTAATGATATTATTATTACGGTGTAGTTATATTTCGGACTTTCTTGATTTATTCGTTAATTTATTAATGTGCGAGACATGAACCATCCCCAAATAAAAGAAATATTTTTATCATTGCACATTATTCTCAGTATCATAAGAGCCTTTTATTGAATCCTCATGCGTAATGAGTGTTGATGATCTTTACAAGGCAGTAGTCGTTAAAGTGTGATGTTGTTCATAAAACGAACCAAATTAAATTTGTTTATAGGCCAGAAAAGGATGATAATTTTGCTACGAGGTGATTAAGAGTCCCGAGCTAACCATTAAGTTCTGCGTTTATCGTCTTACAAATCCATTTAGATTCCTATTATTGTATCTAAGCCTAGATTTTACCCTAGAAATAGAACCCTAGAATTACTTTTATGGGTGGGTGCTTTTGATGTGCACAAATGTAAGATCACAAACACAGTCAAACCACGGGCAAAGTAAATAATATAATGTCCGCCATATAATAATATGTCTGCCAGGGTATGAATCCGGGACCCCTTGTTCAAGGAGAGTCACTACCTATGCTACTATAATCATCCATCCATCAGCCCTTGGAGGTCCACTGCTGGACATAGGCCTCCCCTAACTTGCGCCACTCTGACCGGTCCTGAGCCTTCTGAATCCAGCGGATGCCCGCTGTCTTCTTCAGGTCGTCGGTCCATCTTGTCGGGGGGCGTCCTGTACTTCGCTTTCCGAGACGCGGGCGCCATTCGAGGACCTTTCTTCCCCAACGGTTATCGGTCCTTCGCACTATGTGGCCAGCCCATTGCCACTTTAGCCGGCTAATTCTTTGAGCTATGTCGGTCACCCTTGTTCGTCTACGGATCTCCTCGTTTCTGATACGATCACGTAGAGAAATACCGAGCATAGCCCTCTCCATAGCCCGCTGTGCTACCCTGAGCTTGTGGATTAGGCCAATAGTGAAGCACCACGTCTCGGATCCGTATGTCATCACTGGCAACACACACTGCTCGAACACCTTCGACTTCAGGCACTGAGGTAGTGTTTTGGACGACAAGATATGACGCAGTTTCACGAACGCAGCCCATCCGAGTTGGATTCTACGAGTGACTTCTTTCTCGAAGTTGGACTTACCCATCTGGATCACTTGTCCCAGGTAATTGTATTCGTCTACAACTTCGAGAGCAGCGCCGTCAACAACAACCGGTACGGGTGTGACATGGACATTCGACATGATTTTCGTCTTGTCCATGTTCATCTTAAGACCCACCCGTTGTGAGGCGCTGTTCAAGTCCCCGAGCATTGTACCTAGTTCCTCCAGGGATCCTGCCAGGATGACTATATCATCGGCATATCGCAGGTGTGTGATGTATTCGCCATTGATGTTAATGCCACGTCGTTTCCACTCCATCAGCTTGAACACATCTTCCAATGCAGCGGTGAACAGTTTTGGGGATATAACGTCCCCTTGCCTAACACCTCTCTGCAATTGGATGGGGTTCGTGGCTGTGTCGTGTACTTTGACGGACATGGTGGCTGATGAGTACAAATACTTCAACACCTCGATATACCGGTAGTCGATCCGGCACCGCTGAAGAGAATTTAGTACTGCCCAGGTCTCGATAGAATCAAAGGCTTTCTCATAGTCCACATAGGCGACACATAATGGCAGATTATACTCCTCGGTCTTCTGTATAATCTGCCGCAGTGTGTGTATGTGGTCTATGGTGCTGTAGCCTTTCCGGAATCCTGCTTGTTCGGGAGGCTGGAAGTCGTCAAGCCTGCGTGCAATGCGATTTGTGAGCACCCTCGAAAACAGCTTATAAACATGGCTCAGAAGTGCGATTGGCCTGTAGTTCTTCAAAAGGGCTTTATCGCCCTTTTTGAAAAACAGAGTCACCACACTTCTGCTCCACGCTTCCGGGGTAGTTCCAGTATGGATGACGGTATCAAACAGTTTTTGGAGCGCCACTAGGAGGGGTTTCCCCCCAGCTCTTAGCAGCTCGGCGGTGATACCGTCATCTCCCGGTGCCTTGTTGTTTTTAAGCTGTTTGAGGGCCTCTCTAATCTCATACAGGCTGACGTCCGGGATATCCTCTGTGTAGTGCCGGGTTAATTTAGCTCTCTTGTCGCTCTCCTCACTGGGAGGTGGAGCTTGAGAGGAGGTATACAACCGTCCGTAGTATCTATCAGTTTCTCTCAGAACTTCAGGTTTCGACGTAACTATGGTGCCGGACTCGGTCTTCAACCTCGTAAGCTGACTTTGCCCAATAGACAGATCTCTGGCGAACACTTTGGAGCCCTGGTTTCGCTCTATTGTGTTTTTTACACGATTTGCGTTGTGTTTGCGCAAATCGCGTCGCCTGCCCTTGTAGATCTGTTCATTGAGCCGTCGGTATTCCGCCATAGAGGTTGGAGATTGCACACATAGTTCTCGTCGATCCCTCATAAGACCGAGAGTTTGTTCTGAGAGAACTTGAGATCTACCACTGGAGTGGGTCTTGAAATACTTCGACCCTACCTCGTGGACAGTTGCTACCATCCTGGTGTTAAACTCGTCCACCGACGTGCATGATTCTAGGCACGCAAAACGATTTTGCAGCTCAAGTTGAAAGTTTTAGGATCCCTGGATTTGGACAGGTGTTGGGCGAAGCGTAGACTTCATCAGGCCGTGACCGTTCCAGCTTCACGTTGATATTTAATGTGCCTCTTACAAGACGCTACTATAATATGCTACTATAATACTTAGGTCTAATCACAGGGTTTAATACTTAGGTCAATTACTTAGTTAGTATGACGACCCTGTAGCCTAGTTGGTAGCGGCAGGGTGTCTGTTGCAGGTAGAGTGAAAAGGGGTCCCGGGTTCGATTTCTGGCCGAGGCAGATATTTATGTGGCAGATAAATATTTATACTCGGGTCACGGGTGTTATTGTGATGTGTGTCGTCCGTGCCAGCCGTGACACAGGTGAAAACCTATTGCGGAGGCGTAAGTGTGTAAGCGTTTATTATTTATTATTATTATTTATTTATTATTATTATTTATTTATTGTCAAAAAGTCACCACATTATAGTTGTGTTGGTTATTATTAGGTACTTTATCTACTAACTTATTCAGGCATTATGGATAGCTTATTGAAAATAGCCATAAGTGCATTTAATTTATTAATATTTCACAGTAATCTCGTTAAACATTGGAATGAAATTCCTTAACACGGCTTGCGACATGAATGAAATGGGAAAATTCCTGTGCTGTCTAGGGCGGAATTGTGAAGTAACGGAAGATGGAAGGTGACAACACATTCATAACATTAAAAAAATAAAACAACTTTACATAATATCTTCAAATTCTTGTATGGGAAAAGTGGAAATTCGACTTTATCAATGGACCGAATGAGCTTAATGCATTGTTTAAGTGGTCTCAAACCATCATTGGATTGTTGCTTCTCAAATGAAACCACTTTGAGGCATATCAGTTGGATGGTTTTAGAGTCTATAACGGACATCCGTAGAAATATTTTTGTGTTTTATGTATATAGATAGATGTAATGTTATCCTTATTTCTCCACAGTTACCCAATACTACAACAAATATTTGTTGCTAACATAAAATATAATAGGTAAAATAATACCAAATCGGATTGTTACAGAATAATCCGATTCGCCAAACTTTTCCTTCTCGCATTAACAACTCAGTTGCAAACAAAATAGTACAAAATACCTACATCCATTTATATACGAGTATTATTGCATCAAGCCAAGTTAAATGAGATCTGGCTACAGAGCAATTGTTTGCGATCATGTTTCCAAGCTTACGCCGACTTTCAAGCAGATTATGAGCTTGCAACTTGCATTGCGGCGTGCCTTCGACTTTGTACCGGAATCATATTGATATTTTACCAGTGTTGTACCGGTATTGTACCGTTGTTACAGATTCCGTTTGATATAACGCTATCTGTACTAATACTGAGATATCAATATTCAAGCAACATGTGATAGCACAGCTTGTAGATGAAAGGAGTACAATTAGATAAATAGGTAGGTGTTCTCGTATAACTAAACTGACAAAGACGTCTGGAAATAGTGTCGTATTCAGTCCCGCTTAGTAAAGAAGCTTGTTCTATAATAATTGGGTATTAGAAATGATGAAACTGAAACGGTGACATAAGCAAAAAAATTGTTTTATTACATGTATTTAATAGGTACGTAAACTAATTGACCCAGGGTCATCCTGAAATTTGTGCCATGGCTGCGTTTTTCAAACTATTATAAAAAAAAATTGTTGAAGCTTTTTTAACATCTTATTAAATAGCCAACAAACAATCAAATATGAGTCGCTTTGGCTCATCATCAATGTTGCTGGCCAAGGAATAAGAGGACTTATTCTCTACTCTCAAGCCCCCAGACGGAACACTAGTCGTTTGGTGAGGTATCTACTAAGCGGCTTCATGAAAACATAATAATATCAGTAATAATATTAAGGAATTAAAAATAAATGATTCATGAATTGATAATACAATTGTTACGCGATACTCTACCACCAGGCAGGTGGGCTGGCCTTCGTCGCCTCTTTCGACATCCTGATATAAATAATCAATAAATAAAGGCTTACACACTCACACCCCTGCAGTAGGTTTTTAACTGTGTCGCGGATGCATGGAAATGACACCCATGACCCAAGTACAAATATGTATCTGTCACATAAATATCTGCCCCGGCCGGGAATTGAACCCGACACTCCTCGCTTCACTGGCAGAATCGCTACAAACTAGGCTACAGGAACACCTTGAGCATCCCGACTATCCCAGTAATGATATAAAAATTATCTTTAAACTAAACTAAATATTTCATTTTTCTCATTTAAAACAGTAAAATGGGATCATATCAGATATTTCGCGGATTGTTTTACAATTGAGTTTCGATCTACCACAGGGCCCAAGCCGATTATGAATGTACAGCTATGAACCAGAGCAATATAGTACCTAGATTGTACCGATGTTCTACAGATATTGTACTGCACCAGTTCTCACGTAAGCTCACAGGTTTTATATTTAGAAATATACGAGATTTTTCTACTCTAGGCCACCGCAACGCGAGTAGAAGTTGTTGACAAACACTTTTCGAATGTAGTTTACGCCATCGCTTCAATTAATCTCTACCGTGAGTGGTCCTGAAAAAAAGCCGGAAATAACGTCCAAGAATATTTTGTCCTACTCACAGTTACAGACAGTACTTAGTTACTTCTTTGGCTTACAAAACTTGTCCAAACAATCTTCACTCATCCACAATATAACACGACAACCTGTGACAAAAAAAACCCGTGTGTTGGTGCCATAGGGTACAAATTTCAATGATGACTTTGAATTTCTGTTCTTGGTTTGAGTGTGTGTGTGTTTTTGTCTTTGTATGTTGTCAATGGCACCCACGACATAGGGAATAATAGTGTGTGGCTATGAGAGTGTAGTGTTATTAATTATATTACAATAAATACAATAATTTCAATGCAGCTGTTCAATTGTGCGAGTTGCGGTCCGCCTACAAAAAGGTGCAACGGTTTTTGCTGCACCATACATAATTGAAAGCCGGCTCAGTGCGCCACGCTCAAACTGTACGGGTATATCCGATTTCTGTATTCTGGGAGCTCCGATAATTGCTGTTTTTGTGTGTATCGATGATATTCAACGTAACGAAATATATACCACTATTCATATTTTTAAGGAATACTTTACTTTGTTTATCCTGTGGCTTCACTTCTACTCCTCCTAATGAACTGGGGGTCCCAGGTACCTACAATGTCAGGTGTTTTCAGATGGATTACCAACCGTAAACGAACCGGGGTTCTACCTGTCACAGAAATTGCACTACCCTCGCAACGAAAACGTTGTGGTAATAAATTGATTAAAAGAAATATCTGATACATATGGGTGAATTTCAACAAACTCGAATTTTGCCTAATTACAGTGGCGAATTTAAATTTGCTGTTTCTGATAAATTTTTTTGGCCTAAATAATAGATAAAGAGTAGTACTAATTAATAATATACTAGAGATCGAAAAAAAATGATTAGTTCATGAGATATTTCCATTTGAAATTATCAAATGCCACCGAAATTATTAAAGGACCACCGGAATTAAAATTCAAGCCACCGAAATTGATTAAATTTAAACTTGATGTTTCTAATACACTTTATTTGGCATAAATAATATGTAAATAGTAGTGATAATTAGTCATATAGTAGAGATTGAAAAAAAAATTATTTGTTCCGGAGATATTATCAAATTACACTATCAAATGCCACCGAAATTAGGACCACTGGAATTAGAATTTGATCCACCGAAATTGATTTATGCCCATTAGAAATCATAAAGGCAGGATCATTTAATACTTTAAAGATATTATGTACATTTTGAAGAATAGGAGTCTAGATGAACGGACTCCTTTTAGCGGTAATTAGACAGGCCCATTGCACTTCTGAGCCACGTTTATAAGCTGTTTTCGAGGGTCCTCACAAATCGCATTGCACGCAGGCTTGACGACTTCCAGCCTCCCGAACAAGCAGGATTCCAAAAAGGCTACAGCACCATAGACCATATACACACATTGCGGCAGATTATACAAAAGACCGAGGACTATAACTTGCCGTTATGTATAGCCTATGTGGACTATGAGAAGGCCTTTGATTCTATCGAGATCTGGGTGGTACTAGATTCTCTCCAGCGGTGGCGGATCGACTACCGGTATATCGAGGTGTTGAAGTGTTTGTACTCATCCGCCATCATGCCCGTCAGAGTACACGACACAGCAACGAACCCGATCCAACTGCAGAGAAGTGTCAGACAAGGATGTCATATCCCCAAAACTGTTCACCGTTGTGTTGGTAGACGTGTTCAAGCTGATGGAGTGGAAACAACATGGCATTAACATTAATGGCGAATACATCACACACCTACGATATGCCGATGATATAGTCATCCTGGCGGGTTCCCTGGCAGAACTTGGAACAATGCTCGGGGGACTTGAACAGCGCCTCACAACGGGTGGGTCTTAAATCATGTCGAATGTCCATGTCACACCCGTATCGGTTGTTGTTGACGGGGCTGCTCTCGAAGTTCTAGACGAATACAATTACCTGGGACAAGTGATCCAGATGGGTAAGTCCAACTTCGAGAAAGAAGTCACTTGTAGAATCCAACTCGGATGAGCTGCGTTCGGGAAACTCCGTCATATATTGTCGTCCAAAACACTACCTCAGTGCCTGAAGTTTAAGGTGTTTGAGCAGTTTGTGTTGCCGGTGATCACATACGAATCCGAGACGTGGTGCTTTACTATTGGCCTAATCCACAACCTCAGAGAAGCGCAGCGGGCTATGGAGAAGGCTATGCTTGGTATTTCTCTACATGATCGCATCAGAAATGAGGAGATTCGTAGACGAACAAGGGTAACCGACATAGCTCGAAGAATTAGCCGGCTGAAGTGGCAATGGGCGGGCCACATAGTGCGAAGGACCGATAACCGTTGGGTAAGAAAGGTCTTTGAATGGCGCCCACGTCTCGGAAAAAGGAGCATAGGATGATAGGACGCCCCCCGACCAGGTGGAATGACGACCTGAAGAAGACAGCGGGCATCCGCTGGATTCAGAAGGCTCAGGACCGGTCAGAGTGGTATAAGTTAGGGGAAGCCTATGTCCAACAGTGGATCTCCAAGAGCTGATGGATAGATGGAGACATGCTTGTATTTCTATGGCCTGTACTTCCCTATACGCTTTGATTTGCCACCGGAGCCACCGAGATTGCGCCACCGGACTTAGAATCAGAGACAAAACTTGAATTTTAAAGAAAACTTTTAGTCACAGGTCAACTTTTATTTCACAGTTGTAACTGAAAACCGTTAATGGAACCCTCCATAAAATTTCTAGATAATCTGCTTTGTACTTTTAGTAATATACATGACATCGGAATTGGATGATTTTGTATTCCTGCGCCACCGCAGTTAGTACTTACGCGTTTGGCAGGAAAATTACGCAACCAGTCGGTCATCCTAACACGCAGTTTGCAAGAGCACAACTGAACGGTGCGGGGAGAGCCAGTAATAGTGCAGTCATTGAAGCGAAAAATACGGTGTTACCTCCGAATTTTTTTACTGTGAACCGATTTGCATGAAATTTTGGAATTAGGCTTATCTAACCCTTAACTTCAAAAGTGAAAATAATCTGAACTCCGCAAATTATTTTTAAGGGGTGTAAACTACCCCTTAATGGAAAAATTAACATTGAGCCATTTTATCGCTAGAAAACATATGTAATAGTAAGTTTTGAAATTGTAAAGTGTTTTCTAACACAATTACCTCATATTAAAATCATTTTCAACCCCTTGAAATTCTTACAACCCTTGCTAACAACCCCTAAATAAAAAAAATCACAAAAAATTACTTTGGTATGACATAAAAAGATGTAAGTATAGAGTAAGTATTATTTTGTTCTCTATAATAATAGTCAAATTTTTAACCCCCTTTCAACCCTTAAAAACAACCCCTTGATAAAAAATTGTTAAAAATTTTTTTTGATTAAATGAAAAGGATTTAAATATTATTCTACACTCTCGAAAGTGATTATCATAATCTTCAACTTTGCTACCCTTAAAACTACCCCTAAATTAAAACAGTAAATATATATGATTACATATTTAAAAATAATTAAATTATAGAGTAAAAAAATTGCCATTTATTGAATAAAATATTCACAAATTACATATGTATTCATGCCTACGTTTCCAAAATATATGAGCCATATTATGTATATATACACGTTACAATAGTTTTGGGTCTCTATTATACTGCGTACTTTCACATTGCTCCAAATATTCACACTCCGAAATTTTCAGTAACTAAGTAGAAAAAAATGTGATAAGTTTTTGGACCATAACTCCTTCAATTTTCATGCTATCACAATTTATAACAAACCATTTTAAAGGTAATTAACAGAGCTACAACATCCTTCATTGCAATATATAGTAAAAAACCTTTTTTTAAAACGGTGAAGGGTTAAAGGGCTTAAGAGAGACTGTGATTGCGTTACCGCGCGCTCTTTAAACAATCATATCTCCGTCAATTTTTGTTTGACAGAAATAAAAAAAAACCAAATTGTTCGTCAGAAAAATACCTAAATTTTTCATCCCTACACTTTTTTACGTATCTGTCGTCATTTTTGAGATATTATGAAAAAAAGGTGTTTTTTTTGTAAATTTGAAATTTATTTATTTTTTTAAATCTTGATTTTTTTTTTAAATATGTGTCCTGAAGCAGCCAAACTGATACAATCTATCAAACTCTTCATAATAAAGTTATTTCTAGGCGGAATACGATTAATTTTCATTTTGGCGGAAATGGCACTTATGAAACCCATTGATTTAAAAGAAAAAATATTAAATGGCGTTCTTATTTTCAATACAGCTCACTTATTTTACGTGCAAAAGACCTTTAACAGTGCTCATTTTAAAGCTTATTTCAAGCATTACAAAAACTTTCTTTATGGCAGAATGCATAAAATGCATCTGTTCGCCGCTAGATGGCATTGAACACATAGATTAAATTTCAGACAAAATAAAAAACGGCTTTGATCTTCAATATCTAGCTTAATATTGCACTTAGAATGATTTAAAAAAAAACTAAAATGTTCGTTTTTGTATCTGCTATAATTTTGGTTCTTATAAAATTTTCGATAAAACATATATTTTTGGAGATATTTGCAAAAGACCGATGAAAAACGTGAAAAAATTGCGATTTTTCAATTGCCAATAACTTGAAAAGTATTGGACTTTTCGAAAAACTTTATAGGTGATTTTTTGCTTAAAATTAGCCCTTCTATCGATATCCGAGGTTATTTTGAAAAAAAAAATGTCCACCCCCGAGAAGGGGTGGCAACGTCCCCCCGGGTGAGTGCGGAGTTTAAATCATTTTCACTTTTGAAGTTAAGGGTAAGATGAACCTAATTCCAAAATCTCACGCAAATTGGTTCACAGTAAAAAAATTCGGAGCAATAATGCTTCAATGACTGCACTATAAGGTGTCTTCCAAATCGTGAAGTAACAAGTAATGAAGTATACAAAATGCGCCACCGGTATTGCTTTTTTTTGTAGGACATTTTTAAAAGATGTTTTAAGAGCTGTTGTTTAATCTTAAATTACTCCATAAATATATATTAGTTGTGTTATTTAATGTATTTCTAAAAAACATTCCCTTTCAATGAAATTAATTTACCAAAAAAAATTAAATTAACAAAATATGTAAATAAACGCAGTTTGGACAGTACACCGGAATTAGATTTTAGGTCTTAGATATTTTTTTATTAAGAATCTATGTATTAAATACCTCTGAATACTTCACTGTCATGTAGATCACTACTTAAACTACCTATATAAAATTATGCATAATTGTAGTTTACCTCCACACATTAATTTTCAACCTCGCCGTCTCAAAAATGCACTTGGGAAATTCACCCATATACAAATTCACTCACTCGTCAAACATTCAGTCGTATCTTTCATCCATTAGTCTTTTAAAGTTTATTATTGGACGTAGGTCTTCCTATCTGTAGTCAGTTCGACTGTCTTCAGTTCATTGAATCCTGCAGTCTTGTAATAATTATTAAGATATTGAATACCACAACCCTAAATCCGATAAAGTTTAAAGTTTGAATTTTAAACTGCACTGTTTCTACTTCACTCTCTGGTATACTCGATGCATAATGTATGTATGTGCTCTGTAAGCTCCTTTTGCAAAATTAGTTATGATTTATATGAATATTCACATGTTTTCTGTCTACCATACATGTGATTCTGTAATAATAAGTTATTTTATTTCTAGAATCTCAAGTAAAAGAGGCTCCATCTATTGATGACATCCATCTAAGCCAACTACTGTTTGCACCTTGATGTACAATCACGGACGAGACTATGGCGCCTGATCTTGTTAATGGGCGCCGAATTCTGTTTCTAACATAAAAAATCTAACGACCAAATCATACTGTCCTATGTAAACAAACCTAACCATCGTCTCTAAACTTTAATTCATTAATTCCAAGTAAAATGACCCCATAATTCCCTGGACGCGCGTTACCTTGTAGCTTCGTACCTCCATATAACTGAAATGTTCATTTTATGAGGATCTATTTGCTATCGAGGTAATAGTCTATCGGGCACGTAATCTCGAAGTCCGTTCGCTCATGAAATTGTTAATTATCGAACAATGAAACGAGACATCACCTAGTTTCGTGTTGCAATTGATATTGCTTTATTGAACACGATTCGAACTGGGATTCCCGGAAAGATCAAGTGGTTCGAATCGAATTTGGTACGAACTCATTGCAATTAACACCTTTGAAATTGATGCCAGCGTGTTGGCTTGCTCATTCGTTAAGTCCTGTTGTGTTGAGTGTTACACGTGGAAAATTAACGCGGTGGAAAATTATTGTTTACGCGCGATTGAAGTAAAAATTCTATGACGTTGGTGACACGTATTATCAAAAAAAATCAACTTTTTGATACCCCTCTCGGGTATGTTCGCTGAATTCAGTAAATTCATCCCCTTCCCCCTAACTACCCTCCCTCCCCCTTCAAACAGCCAATTTTGTAATACACAAATCAAATCCTTTCATTTGATACGACAAACTTATAACACCTCTCGTTTTTGCATCGGGGTTTACTATTTATTATTATATATTACATAATTCACATATACTCACAACATTCTATAGTAAGTTTCTATTTTTAAAAACGGCGCCAACAGAAACAGACTAGAATATAGAGCATTCATTTCCGTCCGAATACTTCCGTCCGAAAAATTATCTGAGTTATTCTCAAGTCGCGCCTAAAACGCCTGATTAATTTTTTTCGATAATAGCATTTTGCTTCATTGGTATATCTATGTTGAGTAATTCTTAGTCACTAGGGACTGATATAAAATATTTATTGAAATAACTAAAAATTTTATCACCTCCCTACTCTATCTGTTAGGTGCCTGTAACCTACATAACAGAATATATGTACAAATAAAATCCACAATTAAAACAAGATTAATTTAAATAACTTTTTAATTAAAAACTAATTCGTACTTATTGACATACAATATTATCATTATGGTAAACCTTATAATTAGATTATTACTATGTAAAGTAAATGTATATAATATATAATAATATTTTATACTTATATATTTAAAAAGATCACACTGACTAGATTGCCACACCCCTTGTCTGCTTTCTTAAGTTCATTTTATGTGATGTATATTACTTAAAGAAAATAATTAACATTTTAATAAGTATATTTGATTTTAATTCATTGTCCAAAACCCCAATTTGGAATTCGATATATTAGGATTATAAAACTCGATCACTGTCACTGATAAATGATAGTAATAATTGTGACTGCTTAATTAACGTTGAGTAAATAACATCACATAAAATAAATAATTTTATTTAAGATATTACTTTGTTAATAACAAACACAAACGGAACTCTGGGAATTCAAGGAATTAATTGTTATGTGTTCAAATTTTGTTACTTAATTTTTTTGCGAAAATCCGGGCGTCTATTACACTCTCCCAAGATATCATTACACAAATATGAATAAAAATATAAATAAAATATTACATTATTAGCAATAAATACAATTATCTATGTATTATAGGAGAAAATACACACATGCATTTGTTAAATACATATTTATTATTATTAAAAATATATACATTTAAGCGTATACAATAAAATATCACAAATGTTGATGTAAACACATGTTTTGATAACAACGACATAGGTATACAAACTATAAATATTTTGTTAAGTATAATTAGTCATTATATAATTAATATCGATAACATATAAAACACCACTATAATTTACAATAAATACAGTAACTTACAGTAACATTTGAAGTAAATAAAACGAAAGAGAATAATAAATAAATAAATTGTTTAATAATTCTTTGGTATGTTAGCTGTATTCTTAATTAGGAGCACTAGTATAATCTATTTTAACCATATTAATTTTCTAGTTTAGATTTCGTTTCGATTAATTTAATTTATCATATCCTTATAATAAATATATTATTACATTAAATGTACAAATTATATAACTAACATTGTTATTTATTATAACATTGAAATGGTATTTAAAATAATATTTAATAGGAATAAGCTTTCTAAAGTTAATTTCTAGATTGCGTTTAATTTAAATAATATTATTAATATTTATCACTCATTTAATATAGTTAAGATTGTGTAACTTACATTAATTAAATTAGTCGTGTTTACAAAAGGCATTGTGAATTATAAAAATAGAATACAAAAAATACAGATTTCTCCTTGTACGATAACGCGTGATTCCAGTAACTATACAATTATAAGTCACTAAACCCATGTTGTTGTTCTATCAACCTGTAGTCCCCCATGTCTTCAGTCCCCGTGATGATCTGCAGGACCCGGAAGGCCTTGGATTGTCGTGGCGAGGCCTCCTGGGTGATGTTATGGTAGTACACGCTGGAATACATAAAGGTAGGTTTTATTTTACGTTGAAACTATTTATTTGTCCTTTTGCTGTATGTGAAAACCCCAAGTAAAAAAAAAATTTTGCTTCAAAAAGGAAAACAGAATATATATAGTTTTGTTAACTTTCACCGCTCAAAAATTAAAAAGAACACAAGCTCTGTAAAAATAATAAACATAGAGGCTTGGCTGAACTTTTCTGTAATATTTTTTTTATACATAATTACTACTTGATTTAATGATCAATGAAATGGTTGTAATGTAAAGTATTAATTTTACACTGTTTGAATTTTCTTCTTGGTTGATTATAATATTATTTTTTACTGTCGAATCCTGCGCACTTCTCCACCAAAGCTATAACTATGTATTAGAAATAATTTCCACTTGCTTCGGTTAAGGAAAACCGAATTTGACCACGTGTTAACCGATATTAAGAAACTTGCACACCTGAGATTTCTTTACAAAGTTTTCAAAGGTTTGTTTAATCTCTCAATCAGTATTTTATGGATTACGGCTTATGGCGAACCCAATAGAAGATCAGTAATTATAGGATGTGACGATGATGAATATTACAATGCAATGCTCTTAAACCGATACATTAGTGAATTAAATATTAATACAAGCCTACATTTTGATAACTGAGCATTCATAGATAGCTGAGGTTTTAAATACCAGTTACCTATGCTAGGAGCAGCCCAATCAGCCCTATATTACACAATACTACGTTATATTATGTTACTATTGCTATTTGAATCTTGTTTAAGGTTTACAACACCCACAAAACGTAAAGCTAAAATTAAATATTAACAAAATATGACTATAAAATAAACTTTTCTTCGCATTAGCATTTTATAGCATGATGAATTAGCTAGTTTAATTTTATTTCAATTCTCAACGTTTCATTAGATATGAATGTCATGAAACCCGTGGTTTGTTGAAATAGCTGGTAAACCAATAAATGGGCTACAATACATGATTCAAAGTTGACACCATCTTTGATGTCCTATGACAACATAAATGCATACGAATATGTGCAATACCATAGCCATCATTGATAAAATCAAGCTTAACCAGAAGCAATAATACGCTTGTGAAACATTCACCAGTTTTTATAATCACACAAGATTTTGTGTTAAAATTTGTGATTTATTTTATTCGAAGACGTAGATACCAAAGTTATAAGCTAATGATTAAGTATTAATTTGTAATTAATTTAGCCAGACGAGGAAAACTATTAAAGAAGTTAGACAATTTAAAAAAGTAATTAGCCGAAATCATAATCAACGACAAACTAAAACAGAAATAGCCAATTAATGGCCGCAATAAAATGATTCGATTAGTGATGCGAAGAGAATTAGAGATCGTTCCCAAAGCGAAAAGATGCTAAATATACAGCAAGCGTCACACTTAGTCATCGAAAGAAGCGGTGCAATAAAAATTGTGTTTACTTTAGACATTGCACACAGCTTCCTTAGTACCGCCCACCGAAGCTGAAAACAATGACATAAATTATACAGTCACAATATACGTATAGGTACATTTTTTCCACAGATTTGAAATGTGTCCTATTACCAAATTATGTAAGCGCAATATTCTCTTTCTAAGAGCTGTCAAATCAGTAACGTAACCAGTTAAAATTTGATACATAAAAAGTTATAATTACCTTTTGTTTGCCCCACCATTGCTCGCACCTTCTATCTGAATCGGTATTATTCTTGTCTTCGGCTGATTATCCTGGTTCTGCAAATTTCTGTTCAATGTCGGTAACTCTGGTTGTTGAGGACCCTCATCCATCCTGACAAGTTGCGGTGACAACACTCTCATGATGCGTTGAGTTGGAGGCGAGAATGGAGCTTGCGCTCTTGAGTTTTGCGACTCAGGGTTTTGGTTCATATCAATTACAATCCTCAGTTGCGGTTGACCCCCTTGTCTTCCTTGGTCCCTCGTGTCGTTGCTTTCCATCTGTATTGGGATTATTCTGCTTCCTTTAGTATTATTATCCCTTGGCAAACTTTTGCGATTTTCTGATGGCAATGTCGACCAGTTTGGCTGAGCAGGCTGCTGGTATTTTGGTGGACTGACTACTTCGCGTCCACCACGTTGCATGTCATTGCTCTTTCGTACCCATTCTGGCTCTGGATTCGAATCTCTAGGAGGGGTAACAAGATCCCTAGGTACACTTCTTCTGCCATCTAAGGGTCTCTGGCACCAAACAGGTGGAGGAGTTTTAGTTTTTTCCTTCTGAGTTTTAACCCATGGTGGTATCGATTTTGGACTTTCAGGACAGTAGTAAACGGGTTCTTGATTTACGTATACTGCTTCGACCTTTTGTTGTGGGCTATTATTGTACTCTGGCTGTGTAGTATTTTTTCTTGGTGTTACAGGAATAGATATCGAAGACTGGTATCGAGGTTGTTCTTGAGATGCTGGTGGCGATCTCTGGCTGGTATCCTGTGTTCGCCACGGTGTTTTATTATTATTTTCTTGTACCCTGTTGTTATTGGAATCCTGAGCTGCTACCCATGGAGGGTTGTATGGCTGTTGATTTCCAACTTTACTTTCTTGCGTCCATGGAGGGTTGTATTGAGTTTCGGTACGATTGTTATTTGTGTCATTACCTTTCCAAGAAGGATTATAATGTTGATTTGTATTCTGATTGTTATTATACATATTGGTTTGATTTTCACCACCTCGTGGATTTCTGCTCAATGTATTTGTTCTCCATGGCATCGCATTAGCATTTTCAGTGTTCGGAGTTTGTGATACTTCTTTAATATTGTTGTAATTGTTTGACGCATTATTAGCAAAGTTTTCTTGGTTTCTTTGACCAGCTCTCGGCAGGGTGTGAAAAACAGGATTATTAGAAGGTTGAGAACCTGGCGAACTCTGTTGAACTTTTGGTGAAAACGGCCCTCTATTTATATGCGGTGATTGTGGGCTATTGTTTACAGAACTTACAGGAGAGTCTCGTTTTTCCGGCTGCCGCCAGTTTGGTCCAGGGCTAGGAGAGTATGGTGAACTTATATTAGGAACAGGTGACTGATTAGCAAAAGGTTGTGGGCTCTTATTAAACTGAGAGTCCTGTCTCACTAACATTTCACGAGTTTGGGGAGATCCATTTGCATTTGGTGAGTTAGACATTTGATGAGCATATTGTGCTTCAGGTCTGTGCAGCGGACTTTCAGGAGCCTGGTTGCTCTGATTTCCATGAGGATAATTTTGTCTTTGGAAGTTATTCTGTCCCGGAGGCGAATTGTAACTGGGAGTTTGTTGTGAAGGCAATTTTACCGTAAGGGGAGAAGGTACCTTGTCTACAAATTTCGGTACGGGACCCATTCTTTGCATTTGCTCCTTTTCCGATTCCCAATGATATGGACTGTTTGTTTTTCTGAGCATTCCTATGGGGTTCTCTGGTATGACGATTTCGGGTCTTTCGCCTAGTGGAACCGGTTTTGGTGCTTTTGCGTTTGGAGCTTGGATGACCAGGGGTGGTGGCGGTGGGGGCGCTGGAACTGATGGTGGTGGCGGTGGTGGAGGAGCAGGACCTCCTTGTGGCCGGTAACCGCCATTTGCTTGCTGTCCATAAGCTTGTTCATGTTCTTCCTGTGAGCGTTGCCTAGCCATCCTTCTTGCCATGCTAGGAGTGCGGATTTGAGATAAATCCAGGCCACCAGGTGTGTACGTAAAAGGCTTCTTGTCTTTGGTCATCATGGCATTTTGGATGCATGCTGGAGGCTCCACGTTTCCCATTGGCTGAAATTGAAGACAAATACCGACATTATAATTGTGTCAAAAAAAGTTGTGAAACAACAAATTTAATTCATTTATGTATTTGAATATTCTGTATAGTTTAAGAAGTAAGTGAAGGTAACTTATAAGAACGCATTAAAACTAACAATTGTTTCTTCAGAATTTGGAAAAAGTATGAATTGACAGAATGAATAATTAGAATTGGTAACGTTTTAAAATAGAAGATACTCACATTGACATGTGTTTTTCCAAAGTTCGGGATTCTTCCCATATGTCCGGGTCCGTACCTGGAAGAACGCCAAAATTTATGCTATTTTCATTCATTATGACATTTTTAGTATGTAAAGGGTTCACAGATAATTAATCTAAAATATATTTCTGTAATCTAAAAAATGATGGCCAAGTCAATAGCTCGCGCTAAGGTAAAACAATCTATGTTCCACTTTTTATAGGTCACCAATAAAGTAAAACGTAGTGATTAAGTACTCTGTGCAATATAGTTTAAGCCTAATTAAATCAATACATTTATAAAGGCTTATGTTGCTTTTATTTATATAGTTCCTATCTATGAAACGTCACGTCAATTAAATACAAAAAGATTATCCTTTACATTAACTGCAAACGCTCAGTTCAAGGGATAATAAATTCAACTTTTTTTCTCTAAATATAAATAAAATTGGCAACAAAGGTAAAAAGCAGGTAAAAGATAGGTAAACAGTGGTAATCTTACCCGTTCTCAGTCATGTTCATGTTGAGAGTGCCGGCCGTGTGTCGGAGAGACGCCGCCTGGGAAATGAGATCACGCCTACATTAATAGCACGTAAACAAATGGTTCACGGGAATCTGGTGTGTTTCACCACCTGCTAGTCAAAGGTAAAACAATACTTTCGATACAATTCAATTAAATAGTGGACCATCTCGGAAAAAGAACTATTTATTTATTTATTATTTATTTAATCTTTATTGACCACAATACAGGATTAAGGTACAAATGGCGAGCTTAATGCTTTATGCATTCTCTGCCAGCTAACCATTAGGCCAAACAGAAACACACGATGAGCGGTATTATAAGCACAAAGAAAGAAAAAAAAACATAAATAAAAATTATTAAAAAAAAAATAACTAGAAGAATATACAAGAGTACTAAATAAAATAATAATAATAATACTATATAATTACATATTACTATTCTCTGTATCGTATTCGGAAACTCTTCATAAAGCTCTGCTATAGGTATTTTAATAAACAACAACTAAAATGGGATTGTTAATCGAAAATTGTTTTATTTTTTAGGATATTAATAGTATAATAGTAATTAGTATTAGTAGTATGAAGGATGTCCAGTTGTCCACCTCTCTCAATAATATCCAGAATCCTCAAATCAGTTCCTCAGCAACTTACAGTTTCGCCAATTTATATGATAACTTACTTTGGCTAAAAAGTGCAAGTAACTTTGTATTTGAATAACTTTTTCTTGTAGACGATGGGGACTTTTCACTTTTTCATTTATAATTGCGTTCCCAACAATTATAGGTACCACTTTCAGCTCCATGCGAATCATAGTAAAAGCTTATCCCTACTTTTTCAGTTAATTTAACTGGACTACTATAGTGTTATTAATGATTGAATGAATGAATGAAAAAACTTTATTACAGCTTTTCACTGCACAGCATCGCGTAAACAAAAACATAAGCATCTTAAAAGCAAAAAAAAAAGAACAAATCGTGTAACTAAATTGAAAAAACAAAAAAGAAACAAAATATCAATAAACCATCACAAGAATTATTACAACTACAGATTAAATAGATTATTGAAACCTAAGTCCATAACACCATTTTAATTAGGATAAAAGTATTCTGACATACCCAAAATCAATTGTAATTAATACGACTCTTTTTACCAGAAATGACTAAGAGATCGATATTATTTTGACGAACACACACACTTTAATGTATTTGTAACTCTAAAACAGTGTAACAGTCGGTGTCGACAATAACTTGTGACAAACTGCAGTAGTCATAGACGTGACAAATTGTAAAGTCTAGACGCCTACGCCGTAGGCCGGTTGGCGGCGACAGAGGCGAATAAACATAAGTTTGATACCATGCTTCGTCGGAGATTTACATGACATAAATCTGCTTAGTAATTTTATTAATTGTTTAGATATTTAACATTTAATCAATATATAGGGACCGTCTGTTCTCTTAATTGCCTATGTTCCAAACTTGTATATGTAGGTATATGAAAGTACCTCGCCCTTCACCTTCACCCACATAAGAGTGGTTTCACAAACATATAAAAGTTCAAATCATCCCACCGGAACGTATAACCGGTATAAAATCTGTCCTATTTTTAAGTCTAAACATGATCTGACTATCTTGTTTATTCGTTTTTACCACAGACATGTATAATTAGGTTTTTAGTTCGATGTACTTCTTCTGATCTCATGATCTCATTAAAAAAATGCAAAGAAATATTATAGTTACCATACCAACAAACATTATTCTTTAAATATACAATTATAAAGATTATCTCGATATAAAATATATTAATAACTTGCCTATAACGCCACCCACATGTTCCTAGCATAAAAACGAATCATCGCGCTAATAAATCGTGTGAATATGACCTCAATCTATCGAGATCTGAAGTTATGCGCTCACTGGCTCTACAACTAATTGATATTAGACAATCGATTCAATGATACTGAACCATTTTCACTCTCTATATTGCTCTTTTCTATGTTTATAATAGCAACAAACTTTCGGGCCAATTAATGGTGAATGATCAGCGCATAGTAATCTCGTCATTATGGTGCTTCCACAAGTTCCACACCACAGTTGCTTTTTGAGTAGCAACATTGGGCAACATGATAACATTCTGTAACTTTTACGACAACTTGTTGCCATGAATAAACGTTCTAAAGCAATGGATTGTCGACTGTAACAATGATTTAACAAATCATATTGACTGTTTCCAAAAAATTTAACAATAAAGCTAAACTCTGAAACATCCACTACATTGACAGTTACTGGAACTGTCAGCTGCCCTCACTTGGATGTTTGAATACCAGTAGGTACGTACCTAGTAGTAGGTACGTATTTACAGTCGTCTATAAATTCTATAAAGATTGCCTTAGGCCTTGGGAAACACGATGAAAAATATGAATATTTTTAAAATATCAACCGATTTGCGTCAAATTTGCAACAAACATTCCTTAGTAATGAAGCACGTATTTACCAATTTTTCAATATTTTGGAAGAAAAACAAAAACAAGACAAAACTGTGGATATTTTTAAAACGGCTTTTCCGGAAAGAGAGCGAGGGGGTTTGCTAGTAAGAAAAGAAGTTATGATATTTGACAGAAACTCTTAACTATTTATTTCCAGGGATGGTATGTGCCACCATTTTGGCACTCCTACGATAATTATAAATAATCAATGGCTAGACGCCAGGTATATTTTTAGTTTCAACTACGCCTTCCCAGTGCGAATGGAAGCGTGAGCAATAAATTTCCTTTTTTCGGAACAGTAATGCTGATCTGTGAACGGATTTTTATTCGCCCCGTCAGGAACTAATTACTAGGTAAACTGGGTTTAAGCCAAGAACGAATGTTTACACCTAATGGTAATACATTTCTGTTTTTTTTTTCACTTTTTATGGTTCCAAAGTAAAATCGGAACCCTTATAATTTCGTCATGTTCGTCCGTAAGTCCGTCTGTCTGTCCATCTGTCCGTCTGTCCGAAGCAAAGCGCCGAGACACTTAGTGCTGGAAAGCTGTAATGTGGCATGGACATACATATTGATTAAAACTTGAGAATCGTAGATTAGAATATTGAAAAATTTTTCTTTTTTCAGGATACCTCCCCTATAGGTAACGTGAGGATGAATTTTTATTCGTCGCGTACGCTATAGTGCCGGCTAACCGGTAGGAGTTGGACAAGTGAAAAAATTCTCAAAAATATCTTATACATAAGATGAAATTACAAGGAAAACTATCACGGCTAAACTCTTAAATAGGGTAGATTTTCCGGTGATGCGTCGATAACTCGGACCTCACTCTTTCGCGAGCGAAACCGCAAATCTAGTTATAAATAAAAAATACCAAATTAATCAAAGTGGATATAAATGAGGTGAAACCAATTATTGCCATCACGAATGCATAACCAGGTTCCTAATAAAACAGCTCACAGATGATAAGTGTATAAAACTGCTAACCCGAAAAATTGCCAAATAATTAGATCATTTTGGCGCGTCATTACTTCTCAAACGTCATTGAACGTGACTGCAATGAGCACATGAATTTCGATATTACTTTGTTAGTAAGAGATTTTGAGCTAAGATTTTATTTGACTGATATTATAAATGTGAAGTGAAAGTTTGTGAGGATTTTTGTTACCATTTCACACAAAAACTACTGAACGAATTTTCATGGAATTTAGCACACTAGTAGACCATTTTTATATTCAGAGTTTCTCATGTTATTTATTGTTTGTTATTTGTAATTTCCTGATTAATCGCATTCTCACTTGTGTTTAAAAAAGATTGTTCATTACATTAGGAGTTGTTAAGATTAAACACTTTGTTAAGTTTAGCTTAAAAAATAATTGGATGTATTTGGATGGAGGATGGAAGACTTATATCTTTATTGAAAAATATTAAATATAACACACACCCGAATCACTTCAATGATCTAATATATTGTTATGTGTAGTACGATTATTGTGAATTATTAACCATATTAAAAAGTTATTAAAATATAAAACCACACAAGAAAATATGTTTATACGGATAGGTACGGACGTCCTTTATCGTCCTCAAAATGGTCCTCAAAATAGTTTTATTTGAAAAGCAATAATCCAAAGGTGGTTTGAGACCACTAAAACAATGAATTAGGGACATTCGGTCCATTGATAAAGTCGAATTTCCACTTCTCTTAAACAACAATTTGTAGTTAATTTTATAATATGTAAAGATGTCGCATCAACGTCAACGTCATCACAAAAACACTGATCTGTCATTCTCATTAGAAAAAAAATTGCGTAGTGGAATTCGCCGGGTATTCACTAGTTTACCATATTAATTAATTGTTTGGTGATTTTTATTTAATAAATCAAAGTGCTTATTACTATTTCATGGGATTGCGAGTGCGACCAATATGCGTGGTATTTTAATCCAGTGAATCTTTGTTGAAAGCCATCACAGAAAACACCAGCGGTTTATTAAGCCGCACAAGATAAAAGCTTTTGTCTGTTCGTTTTAAGATATTGTGACGATATTATAATCTTTAGTTCAGTGCAGTTGTATAATTTGCCGGATAAATTTGAAGAAATGACATATTTTATGTAAACTTTATGGATCAAGATCTTATCTCTAGAGTAGGGCGGGGCAAAACGTGACTTATGTTATACATATGACATTTGTAGTTATTTATATTTGACTTATCTGTCATATTTTGCCCCACTTTATCCTCATACAAATAAGAGTGTTGTGTCTATATTATTTTTAACCGACCTCAAAAAAGGAGGAGGTATTCAATACGACTGTATTTTTTTATGTTTGTTACCTCAGAACGTTCGACTGGGTGAACCGATTTTGATGATTCTTTTTTTAATCGGAAGCAAGTGCTTGTCATGTAGTCCCACTTAAATTTTAGCGAGATCTGACGAGTAGTTTTTGACTTATCCCTAACTTTGAAGTCGGTTATTTTTAGTCACGAATCATTTAAGCTTATTATGATAATAATAAGTGTATTGTGTATTTACAGTTATCCGATGCACAAATCTATTTATGGGATTCGCATACCGTCGTTATTCCTATAATGTTTGTATAGATAGACATACATTTTAATACAAAATTCCACAGCTCATAATACCTCATAACAGGTGTAATAACATGTTACAAACAGCTGCATGTTTTCCCTTATTATCGCGAGTGAAATTGCACATTATGCGGTGTGCGGTGCGAACGAGGTTAGAGTCTTGGCGCAGGTACCAGCTATTAGTCACTTACACCGTTTTCTTAGATTATTTGTTTATTTGTCGTGACTCGAGTGCCATAATGTGACTGCGACAAAATCTCTCTTCACTTTGAATTTATTTGTTACAGAGATTTTTTGGTTTAAAGTTTTGAGCCCCGACGTAAAAGAGGGTTGTTTTAAAGACGTGTTTGTATGTCTGTGTATCTGTGTCTGTGTCATCGTAGCTCGTAAGCGAATGGACCCATAATAATGCGATTTTTTTTATTTGAAAGGTGACTTAATCGAGATGGTTCTAAGTTACAACTGATGAAGATCAGTTCAGGCGTTACAAGTTACACTCGGGTTTTTTTTTTTAATTTACAGTTATTTAGACGCAATTTAAAAAAAATAAGTTTTAATGCCTTGGACCTTTTGGCTTGTGGGATTGGACAAATTGGACAATGAAACAATCATTTTGTAAAAGATTGTTGTAATGGAAATATTTTTCCATAAATAGGATACAAGGATGAATGTAATTATGACAAGTACAATACTTACTCAATAAAGACAAAAAATAAACCAATTTTAAAATGAAATCTTTATAACATGCTATAAATATCGAACAATAAAAGCAAAAAGCAAAGTAACAACCCAAATTTGTCCCACTGCTGGGCTCGGGGTCTCTCACAGTGTGAGGGATATAGGCCATAGTCTACCACGCTGGCCAAGTGCAGATTGGTAGACTTCACACACCTTTGAGAACTTTATGGAGAACTCTCCGGTGTACAGGTTTCCTCACGATGTTTTCGTTAACCAAAGCAAATGATAATTAATTTAAAATACGCACATAATATTTAAAAATTAGAGGTGCCATTACGTGCCAGGTTTTGAACTTGGGCCTCTGCGTTCGGGAGACCAACGTTCTAACCACTAGGCTATCACTGCTTCCTTAATATCGAACAATAATAACAGAGAATCAATGGATGTTTTTTACTCTCTTATTTTCTTGAAATATAGCACACAGGTAAATCTGGAATAAGACATAGGGTAGTAGTAGTTATTACCTCGGAAAACGCAACCAAAGATTAAAAAATGACGTGCATAAGTGTATCAGTGATACCTATATGAATAAAAGATTTTGATTTGATTTGAAAAAAGCCGCGGGCAAGCGCTGGTTATAATATGTAATATTAAGTCTGTCAACACCTTTCGTTAGCTAGCATGCGAGTGGGGCGAATCCAGCGTCTATTGTGGGAGCGAGGACACGCTACGTCACCTCGCAACTAGGGCACAGCAGGTGAGCGATGAGGAATTTGTGGATTGCGACGATTAGGCTCGTTCGCACTGGCAATGATTATGAAGTAAGGAGCTGATGCCAATGATATTATAAGTAAAAAAGAGGTAGATATGTCACTAGCGCGCCGACGATGAAGACCGTTAGAAGAGGCAATTGACCCCTCTGCTCGTAGTCGCTCTGTCAATACAAGACGATTCGCACGCTTTTGTTGTTGTCAGAAGTGCTTGACATTTGACATACAACGTTAAATTAAAATGCCTTCGTGTATTAGTATAGTGTGATTGGTGTAGTGAAACAAAAGATAAACGTATGTGTGTTGTAGCTCTTTTCAGAACAGATTGTTTGGTTGATTTTTAAGGGCATAAGTGCATAACGTATCTATATTTTTTTAATATCATTGCCTGATATTAAAAAAATATATTTGTATTTGTGACGTAATGCATTTGTATAACGTATATGCATTTGTGACGTAAGCATATATCCGTGATATCTCTTAAAGGGCTTAATATTACTATTAGCTAATGCTAATTACTTTCGCCCTTTACATGTTCGATTCTATGCTGGAATAGGTACAGTTTTGATCCCGAATCTACTTTGGAGATTTCTACCAGTAGAAAACGAGGTCAATGAGTTTTCTCGTATGAAGCCATCTCTGTATGTGGCTGTTAGATTACAATATTATGAAGTTTAGAGTGAAGAATTTTACCAAAAATCCTTATTTATAGATCTGAGCCAAAGATTAAACCGATCGAAAAGGAAATTGAAAAAATTTCAACTTCGTAGGAAAGAAAAAGAGCTCGTAAATGTAAGTAGTTCTTATTCAGCCTGAAAGATGGGACATAGATGATTTTCAGTGAGGGGGCTCAATCCCTAACCTCTGAATCCACTGATAGACCCCGTGGATAGACCCAAACAAATTATCACATATTTTAAATGCTTGTAAAAATAACAACAAGCTTAATTAACAACAAGCTTTAGTTAAAAACTTCGTGTTAAAGCTAACACTTTTTCATTTAGCATTATCAATTATATCAACCTGCAATTCTAGTAATACTCGAGTGTTGTCATCATTACCATTCATGACATAAATCAATACCAATTGATTACTACTACTATGAAATGCAAATACCACCCACGTACCACATACCGAAACCGCGAATATTTTGTGACGTAATCTTCATCAATATTATAAATTAATTCTTACTAACCTGCCCTCGCTTCACTTTTGAAAACATTGTCAATGTTCAATGATAAAAAGAGCAATGAATGTCTAGGATAGACTCATAATTTATTATTATTATTGTTTTTTTTTTTGTTTTTAAATTTCATTTGATTATTTTTATTGTAATGTATGTAATAAATATTATTTCAGATCTTGTTTCAATTTTAAATTATAATTATTGATTTTAATTTTAATTTTGATTTTATTTCATTTGATGTTATTTTGAATTAATTTTATTTTATTACTAATGTATTTACTATCTTAGACTTTCTTTCAATTCAAAATTATAATTATTTTATTTGTTTTAAATTTGATTTGATTCCATTAGATTTGATTTTGTTATGAATTTATTTTGTTTTAATACTATTTTATCAATGTTATTAATATTTTAGATTTTATTTTAGAGCGTCATAATGTGAATGTTGTGCTCACCTATAATTGTATGTATACGATTGGAAGTTTTATTTATCATGTACCTAATATTTATATTGTGAAGTGTAATGTTGGTGTGCCAAATAAATAAATAAATAAATACTCATTTTATCAAATACTAGGAAATCGCCCTCGCTTCGCTTCGGGAAAAATAGTAAAAAATAAAATAAAATATAATATAGCCTATGTCACCCGGGGATAGTGTAGCTTCCCAACAGTGAAAGAATTTTTCAAATCGGTTCGGTAGTTTCGGAGCCTATTCAATGCAAACAATCAAATATTTCCTCTTTATAATATTAGTATAGATTAATTCTAACTAACCTGCCCTCGCTTCACTTTTGTCTATGTTCAATGATATAATCTAAAATTTTAACAAAAAAAACCGACTTCAAATGAAGTACATCCTTTCCAATAACAATAAAAAAGAATCATCGAAATCGGCTGGCATGATATTGAGTTACTCGTCCATTTGTTGCGCACATAACGAAAAAGACTTATATTGTTTTATCATGGATGCCATTATCAGATCTCGATAAAAAAAAGTGGGACCACGCGATAAGCACCAGCCTTCGATTAAAAAAAGAATCATCAAAATCGGTTCACCCAGTCGAAAGTTCTGAGGTAACAAACATAAAAATAATACAGACGAATTGAATACAGGAGGTATTTCAGGCTTTTTTGAATGGTTAGATACTCATTTTATCAGATGTTTAAATTATTTTTCTTTACAGTAATCCTAATGTGAATCAATCTGTTGTGGTAAAATCACATACCTACCTATTATTACATGTCACCAAATTACCGAACAAAGCAAGTTAAACAAAAGCTTGTAAATAAATGAAAAGATCTAAATAGTAAATAGACCTTAGAGATGAACTATATTTAGTGTCAATAAAAAATCAATGACGTAGACAAGCCAAAACAACTGAGGTCGTTGACCGAACGTTCGGCACTGGCATTAAACCCATTGAAATAAAAAAGAATAAAATTCAGTTAATGCTATATTTTAATGTCCATTTTTTAACGCCTACAAAAGTTAAAAATAGACATCGTTTCACAAATCTTTATTTATGTCTAGTAACTAATTTCGTCATTCACTCTTTCAAACTGTCAATGGTAACATTCAGCCCTTCTTCCTGCAATTTTATATCAATTTTATAATACTCAGCTGCTGCTCAAATGAAGATACCTTTACAAATTACATTCACTAACTCTCCAACTCACTTTGAGTGACTCACTCACACACCAACGGTTACTTAAATCGCTCCTTAGTAAAGAATTGCCATACAAATTCTGTACTAAAGAGCGATATAAATTACCCTTAGTGACTGAGTTGGGGTGTAAGCTAATATTCTTAAGGATAACGACTAGTTAAACGGTAGTATACCTAGTACATATGTAGAAATTTAGGTTTTGTAGTACTAGATTATATTTTACAGTAGAATAATTGGAGATGTAATACCAAGTATCTACCTAAGTGCACAAATCGCACCTTCAGTGGAAAAAAGGCATAAGATGAAAATTGCAATTTTACAGGAGAGCCAAAAAAACTGTTAAAATATCAGTAAGTAGTCAAAGGAATTTACATTACGATTTCTTGCACAAAACTATCAAGATTATTGATAAAAATTTGAAAAAAATGAGCATATGCAGCTTTTGTCCCTCTTTCCAATCATATTAATAACTAAAATTCAACGTAAGACAAATTATGCTTTTTTTCCACTGAGGGTGCGAAATATTAACAATCCTAACTTTCAACTAGACAGCTTATTGGCCGTAATACCTGCAGCATTTAACTACCGTAATATCATCAACCAAATGCTTATATATACATGCTCTTCAACCAATAAACAACGGAGTTTCAATAAGCTGTTCATCATCGAATCCATCTATCTTTGATAAAGTGACCTCACGATGCGCCGGCGCATCTAAATCGGAGCTTCGTGACGCGACCATTACTCACAGCTTACGCGCGAGATTCTTTCGTGCGTAATACCTTACATTACACAGTTTACACACACTAATGCAATATATACCTATACTATATCACTCACCCAGTAATACAACGGCACATCTACGTTTGTCATATTTTACAGAAACGAATTTCAAAAATTGTATAAAAATGTTTAAAATTAATTTATGGCTTCTTTTTACGTTTTTTACAGATTGTAAGAGTTTGGTTACTAGTATAGACATTAATACATATTTACTTCTATGTAGATTAGGCACTTTTAAACACGTATACCATATAAACTCAATTTCGCATTTTTTGCAGATGTGCCATTATATTACTAGGTGAGCGATATATGTATACGGTTAGGACAAAAAATGAGCCAGACATGACTCATTCCTGTTTTAGAGTTCCCTGGTATAAAAAAACATAAGTAATTTATGTGTGTCGAAAGAATCGAAGTACTCGTAACTCCCACGTTCAGTGAATGAGATATCTGTAACTGCTGATAAGAGATTGTACTTACTATTGATTCTACCAATGAAATTCATAAAGCTCCGAGAGTACAGATTATAAAATATATTTAAGATGCTAATATAACAAAGATAAGGATCGTGTATTTCGAAAAGAAATATCACCCGACTTTAAACCACAATAAGTATTATTTAATGAAAACTTCTACCCATATTTTAATGGAGTTGGTAGCAATAAAACAGCATTAAACAATTTTTTTAAATATTCTGTAACTACCTTTTTGATTGATACTCCATAAGTTACTGTACCAGCTGTTAGACCATCATTTAACACAATATGAAAATACGTAATATAAGGATGACATTAAAAAATATTATGAAAATTAAAAATGATATCAATTAGGTACCTACAGTACCCGGATGACCGAGCTTTGCTCGGTTTAGTGTTGCTTAAGAACGCCATTTACTGAAGTAGCTTTAGTATTGCTACTTGCCAATAGATGTCAGGAAGAGTATATTGTAGAATTTTATCATTGCCTGAAAACACCGATAAAACGACATTTTCTAAAAATGAATCCTAGCTAGATCCCGAAACCCCCTATATACTAAATTTCATGAAAATCGTTGGCGCCGTTTCCGAGATTCCAATTATATATATTATATATACAAGAATTGCTCGTTTAAAGGTATTAGATATTATAATATAAATATTAATTTAATTAATTACTTAGACTTAGGCTTGTAAACACACAAGAGAAAGAGAGTTTCTCTTAAGAGAAAGGGAGAAACTCTCTTTCTTTCTCTGTCTCTTTTTTTGACTTTCGCCTTTCCGGCTACCATCACTTTACGGAACTTCATTCCAAAACACAGGGAAAAGCAAAAAGCAGATTACAGAAGCATCACAGATGGACACAAGGACCTGCGACCCCAGAACAAACATTACCGGGATTCAACCCGGGACCACCCACTTAGCGAGCAAGGTCACTACCAATACCCACGCCATTAATAATTCAATACAAAAAGTACAACTAAAATAACGACAATAGTAAATTGATGACTTCTAAAATAAAGTTTACAACTTCCACAAAAGATTGTTTAATTACATGATTCCTATAGCTGTCATTTAGTGGTCTTTTACTTTTATATTACAAGTTAATTATCACTTGCTACGGTGAAGGAACAGATAGCAGTGATAGAGTAGCGGTTAGAACGTTGGTCTCCCGAACAGGGGGGGGCCCGCGTTCAAATCCTAGCACACACCTCTAATTTTCAAATATTATGTGCGTATTACAAGTTAAATATCACTTGCTTCGGTGAAGGAAAACATCGTGAGGAAACCTACACACCGGAGAGTTCTCCATAAAGTTCTCAAAGGTGTGTGAAGTCTACCAATCCGCACTTGGCCAGCGTGGTAGACTATGGCCTGTACCCCTCACATTGTGTAAGGAGACCCCGAGCCCAGCAGTGGGATACTTATGCGTTGTTGTTTTGTTTTTACTTTTATAAGTTTACTACCTTTTGACTACGGCTTCGCCCGTGGTAGTGGTTTCAAAACGAAATGTTTAATTTTAATAATTAATTTAAAAAAAATTAATTAATTAATTAAAAATTAAGAAGTAGAATTATGGATTAGGATACATAATATTAGATATTAGATGATGCCTGTGGCTTCGCGCTCGCGGATATGGATTTTTTACAAATCCTGCGGGAACCCTGAACTTTTACGGGATATAAAAGTAGCCTAGTGTTAATCCAGGGTATAGGCTATCTCCATTCCAAACAGCCAAATCGGTTAAGTAGTTGTGGCGTGATTGAGGATCAAACATCCAAAAAATTTAACACTTTTCACTAATTTAATAACTTCTTCACAAATTTTCGCAATTATATTAATAGGATAAAATGTAAAGATCCCCATTACATATACTTATAATTGCTTAATTATAAAATGTTACTGTTATTTAGTACGATTATTATCTATTATATTTTTGTATTGGCGCAATACAAATCTTAATTTGAAGTTTACATTAAACAGTAAGTTTATCCTTCTAATTACAATACAGATAATAAAATAAACGATTACACCCTCGACTCTACCTAGAGTCCCCACACAATTACAAACAACTACCGGACCTATAATCATCACAAGTGCAATGATGAATAAATTAATCAAACTCAAGACCAATTTTCCACTAAGTACTGATGAATTTTTATTTAAAAAATTGTTTTTATTTTTTTCAAAATTCGACTTGGTAATAACGCACTAGGTAACACGATAAATTAAAATATATTACTAGTGAGTACTTTTTACTTGAAACGTGTGGAGTTTTCTTAAAAATTCTACAAAAAAAAACAATAAAATTTTCACTACACGTCAAAAACACAATTAAACACGACCACAAATAATATAATTGAAAATAGGTATCACTATCAGGTTTCCATGTAACATTACAATTATTACAAAAGATTTTAACTTTAAAGCACTTTTAACTTTAAACCAGTAGGATTAATTATAAAAAATCGCTTACAATCACACAAAGACAACTAAAATCACTTACACTATCAAAGCAAAAAATTCAAAAATCGAAACGTCTATCAAACTTCGAAAAAGGAACTCACCTCGGTTTAAGTTCAAAAATCCGAACGGTTATCAGCACAACACTAGGTTGGGTTTTAAGTCGATATTCGAATATTATCTGTGGTATCGTTGGGTTCGTAGGGGGTTCGTAAACACGATCGCGTTAGTGAATGGTTTCGTTCGTTCGCGCTGCCGGGCGCCCAGGCAGTCTTCGCCCGCACGCCCGCGCCTCACAGCTAGCGAGGGATGTGTGACAGAGCGAGGGATATCGATATGAAAAGCTTGGTTGTCATGTCTATTAATATACTGAGAAATTTGCGCTGTAACTGAACGGTTTAAGTTGATAGAAAGCGATGAAGTGCACCCTGCACTTGTTAAAGGAATTGACTAATTGAAGGAAAAATATTATACAGGCTTGCATGCTTCGAAAATTATTTTAATGCAGTTGAACTTTCAATAGTTTCTTCCTAAAAATCACCCTCGAATATAACGGACTTGTCAGAACTTAGCAAAGGCAGTAGAGTCTACTGAGTAATATATTCTAATTTACATAAAAGCTTACTAGCTTTCAGATTAGGAGCGATATAAAATTAAATTAGTAATTTCACTACATCGCTTATTTTAAATAACTCATATAGTGAATGGAGTTACAATCAGCGGTCGTCCTATTTCACATTAAACAATACGAACTAGATCACTTTTCATTTCTGATTTAAATAGTATCTAATAACTACATGTATGTTATTCTTCGATATCAAACTGTCACACAGCTGACACAGCACATCACTAGTGTAGTAAATAGTTTTATTTCGGACGCAGACTCAGGAATTGTCTACGTTAGCCAGGCTAGTCATGACCCCGAGATAGTTGTCACAACCTTCATTAAATATATAAAAAAAGAAACAGTGACAGCAGTGTTGCCAATGCTACGGCAATTACCGTGTTCTACGGCTTCCGGGCCAAAAAATCACAAAAACCACGGCCTACGGCTACAACCCTGGGGCCGTAGCAAATTCAACAGCTTTTCGCAAATTCTATTCTTTAACCCTAAAACTGCGCCATTAGGCTAATAATTTTGAAAAGTATTTCCTTAGTTTTTGGACGCTCCCAATGCTAGTAAATAGTAGCAAATATATTAAACATATATATATGGCCCACAGTTGATCTTTTTCCATAGAAACACGGCTTTTTTATCTAATGTACACGGCCGTCTAAAAATTTTCATTGGCAACACTGAATGACAGTGCGTCCGTTAAACACGTAAAGTTAACGGTTACTTACAGAGATGCTTATGTTAATAGCAAGCAACTGATAAATGATTTATTTCTATTTAGCTGTGAGGGACTTCAAGCAGTGAAGAATGAATAGACCTAAGTTGGGCTTTTTACCTTACACATCTAACTAGTCCAGCCATAAGTTCTGTTACAAATGAAAATGCTTTTTTTTTAAATGAAGTAATGTAATATTAATAAAATTTATACCTACATATTTATTAAAGTCTCAGCAAAAAATAAAAAAAATATTCTATTCGAAATGGCCACCTTTGGCTTTTATACAGGCCTTTAATCTGTTTGGCCACGAATCTATGGATTTACGCACTGTTTCCAAGGAAAATTTCGCCACTGCTTGCTCCAAAGATTTTTTAAGAGACTCAATGTCGCCGTGTCGTTTAGAGCAGGCCATGTCCTCTAAAACTGACCATAATTTGAAGTCTAAAGGGTTGAGGTCTGGGCTAGATGAGGGCCAGTCTTCAGCTCTTATAAAGTCCGGAACATTGGTTTCAAGCCAGGCTTGGGTAGTTCGTGCCTTGTAACCAGGTGCAGAGTCCTGTTGGAAAGTCCACGGTATATTTTTAAAAAGAGTATTGCTGAGAGGTTTCACAACATGATCCAAGACTAACTTTGGCCGAAGTTTTCACTCCTTTTTCACAAAAATGCAGTTTTGTGACTCCTTGATAAGACACGCCCCACCAAACCATCACTGACGCAGGATGATGACCACGTTGTACCTTCCCGACCACTTGAGCAGTTACCTTTGTTTATTTCTCGAATAATTTCTATCAAACTTAGACTGTTAACCATTAATTTAACCATCCATACTTCCATGAAATTGCCGTTTCTACAACTACCTACATCTTTCGACAATTTAACAAATTCGCCGCCTGAAGACCGAGAGATAACAAATCAGTCCGCATGACTCCATAGCAGATATATAAAGATCATGTGACCTTATTACATCAACTCCAAAGTTAAATTGCACTAAAACAGACGCAAAATTAACCTTCTTTCGCTCTAATAATACAAATTTTATATGGGGCGGAAATAGCCGACGTTTTGGCAACCTGACCGCTGCAAGTGACCGGCGAACGGCGACCGGCCAACAAATGACTCACAACTCGAAAAGCCTTTAATAACTACTTATGACTCTTATGAACATTACGGTGCGTTTATAGAGATACCGAATTCGAATAAATCGTATCAGAATATCAGGATACTGCATTATTCAATGAGCTCGAAGAATTCGTCAGGAGAGCTTTGAGTATCTATTAAGAGATTCGATATTTTTTCCAAAAAAAAAATGTGTGTGTGTATGTACGCACGTACCTAAGTTATACTTACCTCTTACTTACAAGTACCTCTCGCTCGCACCCACGACCCACGCTAGCAATCCAAAACAACTCCAGCAAATGCTGTGCGCCTAGTACACAGGCCTAGTATCACGTACCTTGATCATGTCGTTTTTTGGCTGTCGCATCGTAAAAATTTTACTCTCATAATTTTCTCCAAACACCCCATAGTATAACTTCAAAAACATATCTACACTTGTATCACTCTTCTCTCACGCAAAATTGGAGATTTTTTTAAAACAAAACAATACACATTGCTTATTTGTACCTTACTTAGATTACATCCGATATCAAATCAAAACTTATAGTCAGATTAATAAAATACTTATTATTCGAACTGGGCTGATACACCTGTGATCGCGACAGCTCAAATCTTATTACATCGGAATGCGTAAAAAAAGGTTAAAAGACCGCAAATAACTCGTGTTTTGTGATGCCATTCATTCCTGATACTTACATGAAATATTATGTTCAACTTGAAATGTCATGCATTTTACTGATTCCTAAATCTATTCGTATTACTGCTCTGCTTACCTGGTACACTAAGCACATCAAAATGCAAACGGCACAGTTCATTTTCATTAAAATCAAACCTATTGCTAGTTTCTACAGATCATTTTTAATAGCTAATAGTTTAACTTTTAACTTCAATATGTGGTTTAAATATGACAAAATTGTAATTATGTAGGGTTCCGTAGTTCATCGACTATTACCCATATTAACTACTTCAGCTACTCTACCCGTGATAGTTTTCCTTTAATTATGCCGTGTTTTTTTGCCTGCCGTGATTTTTTTATATGTCCAACACCTACCATTTAGCTATATAGCTGAGGGAGACACTAGACTTAAACCACAGAAGACAATAACAGTGCGTTATACTACTTGAACCAAAATAAGCACTTTAAAACCGAATATTTGAAAAATGATCGTTGCAGACCCTATATATAACCCTATTTAGTTTAGTAAAAACAAAAAAAAATCTCCACTTCATCTGTAGGGGAGGTGTTTTAAGTTATTTTTTTACTACTATTTGTACTTTTATGTACATCCATGTCAACAAAGAAAATTAAATACTTTTTGTAACAAAGAAATATAATATTTTGCGATTGTTTCTTTATCGTGGCTTTTAGTTCAATGGACAAAACAACATCAAAATCTAAATAGTGTTTATTTATTTATCAGAAAAATTGTATAAAAATGTCCTGGCTGTTAGCCTAGCTGGAATCTGGTTCCATCCATCCATCCATCCATCAGCCCTTGGAGGTCCACTGCTGGACATAGGCCTCCCCTAACTTGCGCCATTCTGACCGGTCCTGAGCCTTCTGAATCCAGCGGATGCCCGCTGTTTTCTTCAGGTCGTCGGTCCATCTTGTCGGGGGGCGCCCTGTACTCCGCTTTCCGAGACGCGGGCGCCATTCGAGGACCTTTCTTCCCCAACGGTTATCGGTCCTTCGCACTATGTGGCCAGCCCATTGCCACTTCAGCCGGCTAATTCGTTGAGCTATGTCGGTTACCCTTGTTCGTCTACGGATCTCCTCGTTTCTGATACGATCACGTAGAGAAATACCGAGCATAGCCCTCTCCATAGCCCGCTGTGCTACCCTGAGCTTGTGGATTAGGCCAATAGTGAAGCACCACGTCTCGGATCCGTATGTCATCACTGGCAACACACACTGCTCGAACACCTTCGACTTCAGGCACTGAGGTAGTGTTTTGGACGACAAGATATGACGCAGTTTCCCGAACGCAGCCCATCCGAGTTGGATTCTACGAGTGACTTCTTTCTCGAAGTTGGACTTACCCATCTGGATCACTTGTCCCAGGTAATTGTATTCGTCTACAACTTCGAGAGCAGCGCCGTCAACAACAACCGGTACGGGTGTAACATGGACATTCGACATGATTTTCGTCTTGTCCATGTTCATCTTAAGACCCACCCGTTGTGAGGCGCTGTTCAAGTCCCCGAGCATTGTACCTAGTTCTTCCAGGGATCCTGCCAGGATGACTATCTCATCGGCATATCGCAGGTGTGTGATGTATTCGCCATTGATGTTAATGGAATCTGGTTATGCCTAGCTTATGTTGACGTTAGCCCCACCTTCTGTCTATGGCTGTTTGGCTTGCTTGTTTATGGCTGAAGGGCATGACGGGCATGGCCTTGGCTTTGGTGGCAACTGGCAACGCATCTGATGAGGCAAAGGCGGGTAGTGCGTTAGGTGAGATGTGCGTAACATCCGGACCGGACGTTTATTATAGTGAGCACCTAAATAGCCGATATAAAGGCCAGAGGCAATTCGCACAAGAGCAGCGTGGAGTATGCAATACACTAAGTCTCTTCAGTTATAAGGAGAAACCCGTGCCCTGTAGTGAGTTTAATGAGCTGAAGCCTAACGAGCCAGTGGTAATCGTCGCCCAACGCCAAAGCTAGCCGACACGTTTCCAGACAAAAAGAACACCCGTCACATTTCATGATCTAATTTTGCAGGGTGCTGAGAGCCGGTATACCACCATGCATAAGCACCATTACAACAGTTACAACTAAGCTAACGTTCTCCAAGTCGAGGGACCTAGTGCCAGAGCCTCATCTGATGGAATCCCTTACGCACCAGCGCCTATAAAGAGTTTTAATTGTCCAGATAGAGTTAGTAAATTACCACAAAATAAAATATCACAATGCTAACATCACCCTCGAGAATCACCAGGGTTCAGGATAGTGCAGAAAATTAACATTAGGTAAGCTGTGAAATAAGACGATCGTAAAACGAAAACATGTAAACAAGGCCGGCCTTAACGCTAAAAATATCTAATATTTCGGAATATTCCCGCAACTCGCCGCGCCGACCTCACTTATAAATATTTAACGAACATAAACTTTCGCGTCTTACCATTGCGAGAACAAATCGCGAAATCTGTTGATTTGGGGGAAATATGAAGTTGGTTTCATTTCAATCAGAATATCCAATAAACAAAGGTCGAAAGATAGGTTTGATAGCTGATCTCCGTGGTTTGTCCAAGGGCACTTTTTTGCTCGTGGATCAACCAGTTTAAGAATACCTCAATCACCGAACAAGGCATTTCCGTTCCAACTTGCAAACCGTTTCGCAGGTAGGTACACCTATACGAGTAAGTACTCAATCTTAACTAGTGGTCTAAAAACCTTCGAATAATAATGATCAGATTACTAAGATTTAATTACACATGAACGTCATCGACAGACCTAAAACTAAAACAAACACTTTTCATTCTGTATTCGGAAACCTTGAAAAGCTATTACACTACAACACTTACTTCGACAAATAAATCCAGAAACTCGAACAACATAATGAGAGCTTAGAGAGAGACTGGAATCAACTGATAAAAGTTTTATTAATTTAACTGAAATCAACTGATAAAAGTTTTGTTAATTTAAACTCTCAGACTACTTATTCATATCAGAATTATCAGATGACGAAAAGCTCTAAGGCCTGTAGGCGTGTTCAAAGTAGGTCAAAGCTAAATGTGATGTGACTAAACCTCTAGAAAGTCCTTGAGTGTTGTCCTTGAACACTGACAAAGCTTTTGCTCACAAATGACGAATGGAGTGCAAAATGAGTCATTGCACAGGTGTGTTTCATTTATAAACACAAAGATGGATTCTCTTCAAGCTTCATCTATAAACTAGCCATTGACTTAGCCCCTGCTCTTTATTCCTATAATAATATAGTTTCCACCTCTTGATTGAGACTTTTTGGAAGCAATTTTCTAGATAATGTAAAAATAAGGCCTCCAAAGTACGGAAAGGTAACGCTGGGCTTTCGAGAGCAATCGGAAAAGGAAGTTAATGAGACACTGTATTATTTGCCCCAAACTTTCTAGTATTTTCATAAAATCTTATACCTAATCGCAGGTGACTAACGAGCGCACGATATTGTGATAAATCTCTGTCATAAATAACGATACTAAACATTTCATCACATTTTTATCATCGAGTAAAAGATTGCGATTTGCTTACTGTAGAACAGCGTCTGCGAATCGGATAGAAAACGATAGCTATTAGATAAATAAAATATCCTGAGCAAGGACGACATTTTATTTGGATGGATGCCCAAAAACCTTATAATTCTTATGGGGCATTTGGAAAAAATTATGAGAGTAAAATTATTACGATGCGACAGCCAAAAAGCAACATGATGAAGGTGCGTGATACTAGGCGCACAGCATTCGCTGGAGTTGTTTTTGATTGCTAGCGCGGGTCGTGGGTGCGAACAAGAGGTATTTATAAGTAATAAAGGGGTAAGTAGATATAAGTTCTGACGTGCCTACATAAGTACACATACACGTTTTTTTATATAGGTACAAGAATACGTGATAAAATCATAAAAATCATGCAGTTATCACAAACCGGTCGCATCAACTTGGCTGTTACTTTACGCATAGGAACGTGACCCTATTTAATTTTCATCTTGAACATTTCCCTACTAAGAACATGTGCTAGAAATACGTAAAACTTGGACACTGGCGCTACTGGCAGTCACTCGACATGGGCAGTTAAAAATAAGGTTTATTGTTTGTCTTTCGAATCATTGGACTAGGGATCTATGGGACTAGGTACAAAATTTTATAATAAAGTCCCAAAACAAATACATGACTTACCGGTGCAATCTTTTAAGAAACCTGTAAAGGCTCAGCTCTTAGGCAAGGGCTACTATAGCATAAATGAATATTTAAATGACAAGGATGCTTGGAAATGACTAGCTAGGCAACCAGTTCTGCACAGGTTAAAGAATACCTATTTTTGTAATAGATATAAGTTTTATTTTTAAAAGATGTGCTGAGGAGTTTCTTTACGGCTTTTCTTCTCCTCCATGACAAAGCACCTTTCCGAAAAGCTGGTAGATTAAAAAAATGACGTGCATAAGAGTATCAGTGATACCTACATGAATAAAGATTATTTCATTTCATTTCATTTCATTTCATTGCGCAAACCACCAATAGTCATCAAAGGTATGTAGGCCACCACTGAACTAATACTGAAATAATACCCTGATGCCCTGAGGACATTGAAGTTTAATGTCATAGAATAGACATCTCGAACAAAATGTGTCCAGCCGGGAGGTTCGATTTTCAAAACTGAGCCCCGGTTTTTCTTTCAAAATCTTTTTGAATTTTTGTATTTTTTTGTACAAAAAAAATCGAACGAATCCATTGAAAATTGAAGCCACGTGGCGCCAATGCATTGGGACATACATACATGGTGTTCAACATGTCGGTTCTATACGCTAGTAATAATACTTCAGTGCCTGAGGAAAAGTGAAGTAATAAATGAAGTGATAAATGAAAAAAGCTTATTTTGACCAATGTCACAATGCGTTGGTAGTTGAAATACGCATTAAAATAGAGTTCGCCAACGCGTGATCGTGCGGTTGGAATGGTGCCGATGCTGCGATGCGCGGGAGTGAGTCGCCAAGTATTTATAGTGAGTGGCCGGCACGAGGCTGATTGGCTTTAGGATTAGAGCTTACAGCGGGGATACAACTTTTAAACAATCGTTCCCCGTTAATTTATATGTTACACAGATGTTTGCTGGCTGGGAATCAAACCTGGGACTTGTCGCTTTGCAGATCACTACGTCATTATAATGTTCTGCATTTAGTCTTATTTGGAGACTTATTTGGTTAACGATCTTAGCATTACTTTTCATTCAAATATGTATTAAATTAAATTGCTTTAAAAAAGTAGGTAAATAGGAAACAGAAATTATTTATGTGATTCATTAGTCTTTAAATTGTTTTCATTTTGTGTCAACATTATATTGTTCACCAAATAAGACTCGTCTATGGACAGTCTATAATGATGAAGGCTCTTGTGAATAGCTCACCGATGGAAAACCTTGTTTAGTTCACTTAAATACTGACAAAATGAAAACTGCTTGCGAAACCGCTAAAGTTTATAATTTGGGACAACAGAAAATATTCCTCCACTTCACAGCTTCGTTACAATACATTGAAACTCGAGACGAATTGTTATTGATATCCATTTATATTTGAATAATGTAATGCGGATATTTAGTGCGGAAGACGCATTGTCTGATGTCTGTCGAGGCTATTACAGTATAACATTTTAGATATTATTCATTAATAAAACATTGTAAGTACCTATGTAAATACTTTCATTCTGATCGAGAAAAATCTTATGCGAGTGACTTTCGCTTCAAGGATGAGTTCATCTCCATGATGGCCAGCTCTGCTACAGGGCGAATAATCTAACATTTTACCAAAAAAATAACCGACTTCAAGTGAAGTAGGTACATCCAACAAAAAAAGAATCATCGAAATCGGTTGGCGCGATATTGAGTTATTCGTCCATATAACGCGCACATACTTAATTCTTGCTTTTGACATGGATGCCATTGTCAGATCTCGCTCAAAATGTGGGACCACACAAGCACCAGCTTTCGATTAAAAAAGAATCATCCAAATCGTTTCACCCAGTCCAAAGTTCTGACGTAACAAACATTAAAAAAAATACAGTCGAATTGAGAACATTTATTTTTTGAAGTCGGTTAATAAATAATTATGGAAAATACATGGGGAATATTTTAAAGGTTTCGGGCTGTTTTCATGGAATCTGTCTATGCGTCCATGGATTGGAGCGCGGATTCATAGAAGCATTATTTTTTATGTAAATAGCCCACAAACGATGATGAACCACTGGGTAATAAGTGGTCAGTCGTCCATGGATATCAAACGTATCAAAGACTTCCACCATCAAATCATCCATCTATCCATCCATCCATCAGCCCTTGGAGGTCCACTGCTGGACATAGGCCTCCCCTAACTTGCGCCACTCTGACCGGTTCTGAGCCTTCCGAATCCAGCGGATGCCCGCTGTCTTCTTCAAATACCCACTCATAAAAGTCAACATCAGCTTTTGATACATTATAGGTACGGTTTCTATAACCGATCTATACGTCCGTAAAAAGGCGTCCAATAATGATGCCGCTGCGGTAGCCTAGGATAAATTTTATTGAACTCAGCAAACTTCACTCCGTCTACAACAGCTATGTTCATATCGTAGTTTTCCCGACGCCAGCGCTTTTATTGTAGATACTGGATCCTCTATTTTCAGTATACAACTCTCCATACATAATCAATATATATAAAATTGAAAAGAGACACACCACTGATTAAACAAAAAATCTCAGAAACTACCGAACCGATTATGATGAAATTTGGCAAGGAGATAGATTATGCTAAGGAGACGTCAGCTAAGAACGGATTTTTGGAAATTCATCCCCTAACTAGCAAAAATAGGGGTCCGAAGTCATTTTCATACAAACCAACTTCGTCAGTTTTAGAGTTATAAGTATGAATTTTTTTATGTAAGTTTATAGTAATAAACAAAAATTAAGTTTTGCACATTTTTTTGGAAAATCATCCCTTATAGGGTTAATTTAGAGGACAACAGTCAGTATGCAACTTCGTCATTTTTGAAGTTAAAAACATGAAAATTTACATATTAGCTCAAAATTAGAAACTAAATTTTGAAGTATTACGTTTTTTTGGAAAATCATCCCCTAAAGTGTTAATTAAGGCGGCGCAAGTTGGTATGGGAACTTCGTCAGTTTTGAAGTAAGAAGGGTGAAAATTTGTATTTAAACCTATATTTAGATACAAAAAATAACTGCATCACGGTTTTCTTGAAATTCATCCCCTAAAAATAGGGGTTGGTAGTCAATTACATACAAATCAACCTCACCAGTTTTCGAGGTATAAATATGAAATTTTTTATATAAGTTTATAGTAATAAACAAAAATTAAGTTTAACACATGTTTTCGGAAAATCATCCCTTAAAGGGTTAATTTAGAGGACAACAGTCAGTACTCAACTTCGTCATTTTTGAAGTTAAAAACATGAAAATTTACATATTAGCTCAAAATTACAAACTAAATTTTGAAATATTAGGTTTTTTTGGAAAATCATCCCCTAAAGTGTTAATTAAGGCGGCGCAAGTTGGTATGGGAACTTTGTCAGTTTTGAAGTAAGAAGGGTGAAAATTTGTATTTAAGCCTATATTTAGACAAAAAATAACTGTATCATGGTTTTCTCCAAATTCATCCCCTAAAAATAGGGGTTGGTAGTCAATTACATACAAATCAACCTCACCAGTTTTCGAGGTATAAATATGATTTTTTTTTATAAGTTTATAGTAATAAACAAAAATTAAGTTTAACACATTTTTTTGGAAAATCATCCCTTAAAGGGTTAATTTAGAGGACAATAGTCAGTATGCAACTTCGTCATTTTTGAAATTAAAAACATGAAAATTTACATATTAGCTCAAAAATAGAAATTAAATTTTGAAGTATGTATTACGTTTTTTGGAAAGTCATCCCCTAAAGGGTTAGTTAAGGCGGCGCAAGTTAGTATGGGAACTTCGTCAGTTTTGAAGTAAGAAGGGTGAAAATTTGTATTTAAGCTTATAGTTAGACACAAAAAATAACTGTCTCACGGTTTTCTCGAAATTCATCCCCTAAAAATAGGGGTTGGTAGTTAACTACATAGAAATCAAGCTTACCAGTTTTCGAGGTATAAATATGAATTTTTTTATGTAAGTTTATATTAATAAACAAAAGTTAACTTTTTAACACATTTTTTTGGAAAATCATCCCTTAAAGGGTTAATTTTGAGGATGGAACTCAGTACGCACGTCATTTTTGAAATTACAACATGAAAATTTATATATTAATTTTGGAGTGGGAGGGGAGAGGGAAAGGAAGCAGAAAAGAGACCAAGACCGGGAGAGGGAGAGGGACAAGAAGCGGCAGAGAGGGACCGGGAGTGAGAGAGGGACAGGGAGCGGGAGAGGGAGAGAGATAGGAAACGGGAGAGGGTGAGGGACAGGAAGCGGGAGATGGACCGGGAACGGGACAGGCAACAGGAGAGGGAGAGGGATAGAGAGCTGGTGAGGGAGAGGGGCAGGAAGCGGGAGAGGGAGAGGGAAATGGAGCGGAAGAGGGACCGGGAACGGGACAGGCAGTGGAAAAAGGAGCGGGAGAGGGAGAGGGACAGGAAGCTGGAGAGGGACTATGAGTGGAAGAGGGAGAGAGCGAAAGAGGGAGAGGGATTAGTATTGAAATTTTTAACCAATAAATAACACTTCAATAACATGTTACAGCACCAAAAATTTGTTTTTAAAGTTATTGTTTGTCTGTCCGGGCATCATATCAAAACCCTTGAACTGATTTTGACGGAAATTAGTTAAGTTGTTTCTTATACTTTTGGTCATATTTCAGAAAACTTTTCATCCAGAAAAATTAAAAGGTTTCCCTGGAAACAAGATGAAACTTTATATGGATTATTTTTAAAATATCCACAATTTGCTTTAAATTTGCTTCAAACGTTTCTCCTTTAATTGATGGAATACATGTTTTCGAATTTTTCATGAAAAAGAAAAAAAAAACAAATTAATGTAAATATTGTTTATTTTTCAAAACCCGCAGCCGAAGGAATGATTTGTGATTGTATCGTAGGTTTTACTTTATAAAGTCCTAAATTCAATATAAATTTACCTGTTATTAAATTTTCTTCTGTGAGGGGTACAAATATAATTTCTTAATAAGCATTATTTCCGCGTGCGAAGCTGCGGGCAACAGCTAGTACTATAATAAACACCGGCATAAACAAAACACAATAAAACTACAATGTAGAGGAATAACCTTTATATTCATTTCTGTTTCATAGTTTCACTCTTAACTATGCTTAAGGCTACACCGTGTGCCGTTCTGCAACGTCGGTTTTGTACGCAAACTGTCACGTCGCGTGACCGGGACTATGACAAACGTTAACACTAACGCCTTACACACTGCAGCCGCGAACCAAACTTGCCGATACCTGACACTGTCATAGACAAAAAATGTTGCATCTCGCTCTATCTCTCTTCAATTTCCTATTCTCCATTTCATGCAATGATATTATATACAAGATATGTCAAGATGGCGCTGAAATTATGTCAGTCGAATTTAGACAAGTGTAGCGATTTTAATTCAGACAGTTGATAGCTGCCTCTGAGTGAGGCCGTCTAGCTGTCTTTTTCACTATTATGGATTTAGTAGTGCCATCCCTTTTACATAATTTACCAATGTAATAGTGATTGATGTAGTGAAACAAAAGATAAACGTGTGTGTGTTGTAGCTCGGTCGTAACAGATTTTTTGGTTGATTTGTAAGGGCATAACGTATCTATAGTTTAATATCATTGATTTCACGACTGCTTATGTCGCTATCGCCACACCGGTACGCGACTGCAATGTGAAACCGGCATAACTATTGGTCGCAAGTATAAAACATAAATCTATTGTCGATGGCATACGATCTCACAGGCATAAATAATAAGTGTATCCCACGGAATGCTTGGCAATCCACTCCCGTGCTCGACTGTATACCAACGAAACGTTACACAAGGTATAATTTTCGAGTGCAGTATACAATGGGAAAATCTACAAGTATTCAATTTCATCAACAACATTAATTTTCCAATGTATATTGTATAACTTTCTATATCTCCAATAAGTTTCACAACTGTTCCAATTTAATTGTACGATAATATTAAAAGATTGGTTAGTCCTCATAACTGTGGTATGTAGAATTTGACAAATATTATTATTCAAAACATCAACATCTTTAAAAAACCTACCACTTATCAATATCATCTAAAAACCCTTTGAATCCTTGTCATCACTATAAAGAGGTATTTACGATTCACTTTTATTTGTGAAAGCTTCTTAAGAAAATTTTATTGCGAATAATTCCCAAGTACCACGCATACTTGTAACATAAAGGTGAAAACCACAGCACACAATGACATGATCTCAATAAAAAATATAGTCAATTATACTATGTACAATAGCAGTCTGATTTCAAAATTCATTGGTAACAATTATAATCAAGTACGTATTAAAAAATCCAATTAACAAACAATAAACAATTTGTGATGATCAAGCTAAATTGTGCATTAAAAAACAGAATATACTTAGCATCACTAAAAATAAAATAAAGTGCTTTATAACCAGCCGAATTAACATAACTCAGCTGTTTCACTATTGACACGAGTAGGCAACACTTATCCACATGTTTACAATAAAATAAAATCAATAAAAAAATCAGAAACACCAACTTTCACTAAAGTAAACACATTCAACACAAACAAAATCTGCCACGTAAACATAATAATAATATAATAATAATTAAAGCAAATCTTAAGCAAACAAAATCTCAAATATGTATTTAAAGTTTCAAAAACGCTCCATACACTTATCATATTAAACATTTCAATCATTTCGTACACAAAATATGTCATTTATACTTACTTATCTTTTCTTAACATTCATCGAATAAAATAAAGAGACATTAGTTGTCTATGTAACCTATACTAAGACGAGTACACCATACGTCACTAACTATTACATTTGTTAGCACATCACAGATCATAACACCTCCTAGTTTATATTGAACAATACATTTACAAGACACTGAAGAACAATGCTTTTAAGACGCTACAATATCTTTTTTTCGTTACATAATGTTGCCTGTTATAGTTTAGGTCAAGAAAATACTGTTTATAATCAATCTTAATGTTATTAATACTTTAGCTTGTTCGTAACATGTCCACAAATGTATTATTAATACAAACTCCCAAACCAGGCACATCAGCTAACACAACAGACTTCTTTTCCCACATGAGTAACACTCGTAAATACATTAATGTTAAGCCTATGCACCACAGTCATGTTTTAATATTGATATAACACAGTTTAATTAAAAAAAAAACTAGAAATAATTACCATTATTTTATAAGGAAAAAGCCTTAGGATATGACCCTTCCAATCAAGTTTGAGAATGATAAAGATATTTAGTGTGCTAATCCTCAGTTCTGACATCCCACTTAGGTTGACACTGGGAACATAAACTGTGGTGCATGAACCACCAACAACTAAATATCATAAATTACTATGTAATATAACTAGGACCTTAAATAATGCGATATATTAGCTTACGCCTAGTTCCAAAGCTAATACAATTTGGCTTCTTTCAAGTTGAACCATAATTATGTCTTGTAGTATTTTAATCTATATTATAAAAATGCCTTATTTTGGTATCGCTGTTACTAAAATTCGTATATCTTTCTTTACAACACAACTCGACAAACTTAGTCCCACAGACTCATTTGAGCAACGCAGTTAGACAGTTTAATCGAACATATATTATGTAGATATAGCACTATCTTAATTATATTAACTTTACTTCATTTAGGACTTGTGAAAAATATTTTACTGAGATCCACTTATATGCTCTTTAGTATGTTTCATCTCAATACTGTTACATATATCTATAACTTTAAACTTATATATTACTGTTCTACTTAATATGAATAGACACAAGACATAAATTGATAGTTCACCTTTTTTCACGCAAGCAATGCGCTATGTGCAAAGTTTGTTTAAATCCAGCCATTCCAACGATACATCTTTCACTACACTTCATTAGAAGTCATTTCAATCCAACCTAATTCTTTAACTTGCCAAACATTTAAACCGAGACCTAACAAAAACATAACAATATGAACGGAAGACCGAATGAAAATAAATTTGGAAGACGTTACACCGAAAAATAGATATGGTTCATTTATCAGAAATAATTAATAATCATATTATTTTTAACAAACATAAATGCTATTCACATGGCAATATGGGCTTACCTTACCGAAAATAACCACTCCGTTATCAATCCAATTTTCACTAAACACTTCTCTCACTGTTCAGAGTTCCTTCACTCTCTCAAAACAAACTTGCACAATTAGTAGCTTCACAATCGCCGCACTACATAGGGAGACACGATAGAGAACATTATTTATGTAATATCTTTTATAATTAAGCCATAATTTATAGTAGCAGGTGAATTATTGTATTGTGTGAGTATTAGTGCAATTACAGACTATTATTCTTCATGTATAAATATGAAAACGACGAAAGCAAGCAATATCTAAATATACATATTAGACGCAATTATACCATCGAAATTAAAATTACCAATATCATTAATTTGTACTAAATCGGATGTTAAAAAATTCAGTAACCGTACAAAATCTAATAGGACTCGATTAGCGACTTATTAAGTGACTTAATTTTAATTTGTACTGCAAATATAAACTTTAGGATTGTACTATAAACTAAGCGATAGTGTTATGAATTGATGTAAAACTTGTATTAAAAAAATCCAGCCTTTAAATCAATAGTTAAATCTGTATATTTAATTATTTCAATGTAATCTATTAGTTAACAATTTTAGTTTCAGACAATCGAAATATTCTGCTATTGATAACTTTTTGATCCCTCCCCGTCCTTGTCACAGCTGGTCACATTTGTGAGACTTCCCCCCCCCTCCCCCCCACCTAGTGTCACGTCAGACTTAGTGCTGAAATAATCATTAAATAAGTTGCATTGATTTTTGTGCTTCATTTTATTAATATACATTTTTTATTTTATAATACTGTGATACTTGATAGTAACCAATTTTATTTACGAAAGCATTATCAATTATATAAATTGTTTTGTCCAAAAGTTGGAAAAATCTATAACATTGTTTATCCAACTCAATAGTACAATTAATTTTGGCAGTTGATATTGAAGATTAGACTGGGGACTGTGACATTTGTACTCGGAAGCAATATTTGGTAGGAGGTAATTTCTACTTTATTTTTCTTTAATTGTATTCATACAGGTAATTTTTTGGACATAAGAGTGGTAAAGCCTGGCGTCGACTACAGCAGAAACGCATCGAATCGAAGCGAGTTACATTTATTCCTGTGCCTCTATCTCTGACGAATCGAAACGAATTGTTCATTCATCGCCAACCCTTCATCATAATAAGTCGTTTTAGCGTCATGGACGTCTCTGATGAAAAGATGTTTTTATTTCAAATACTTTTTGATGAAGAAGAGGAAAATATAAGAGAATGGAAACGGCGAGCTCCAAAAACTGGGAACATGACTTTTATATGAAAAGAAATAACTATGAACTAAAGAAATAAATAAATAGAATCGAATCACATCGGCGAAGAAATTCGCCTGTCGAGCAACTCGCACGGTCGATTCGATTCGGCGCGGCGCGGCTCGTCGCTAATGGACGCAGTTTCATAAAAAATATATAGGAGGCGAATTTCTGCGATTCGATTCGACTCTGCTCGGCGAGCCTAGAGGACGCGAGCCTTAATAAATAAATATCATTATGTCGCACCTTCGGTGCAACAAAGGCACAACAGCTTTTTTTGTAATTTTACATGAGAGGACTTTAAGATTTTTTCACATTCGCATTTATTTTCATATTACTGGATTACTATCTGTAATAGGTTAAAAATATATATACTATTAATTGTTTATAGTTTCTGCTATAGTTTCACGTAAAATGCTTGTTTTATAGACAATTTGGCATACCAACTCAATTTTACAGTTTTGGCTACTTGTGACTTTGTTGCACCGAAGGTGCGATGTCATCAATCATGTGCATCTATTGTGATTATCATTTGTCCCCTACAGATGTTTAGTGTCCCTAGGAGATGTACCTACAGTATCTCACAGATATCCCTAGTGTGCTTAGAGTTGTCCCTAGTAGCCCCAGACTTGTCCCGAATATTCCCAGAGTTGTCCCTTATATCCCCAGAGTTGCCCCTATCTCCTCAGATCTGTCCCTAATGTCCCCAGAGCTGTCCCTAAAGTCCCCAGAGCTGTTCCTATTGTCCCTACTGTCCCCCGTGTCCCCATGCGGTGCGGCGAGGCGAGCGCGTGCGTTGCGCCGGCGGTCGCGAAGGCCTCAAAAGAAGCCGATCAACTCCTACTCAATGTTAGACCGGGGGCCGTCGATAGGCATCGTGTGCAGTACCTCGTCTAACAGCTGGAGCGCTCTGGAAACGTTATTTATATTATTAAGAGGGGTTAGGGGCCATTCTTATTAAGTAAGGGTCCCGAGGCGGAGGACTTCAAGATCTCTACGGTCCCAAAGGGGAGGTAGTGAAGCCATTCTCATACAATATTTATTTTAACAAGTTGAAATATTAATAAAATGACTTAAAATTTTTGATAAAGGTACGTCAAATTATGAGTTTTATTTTTACCAGTTAAATGTTATGTAAGAAGGGCAGGGGAAGTGAGAAATCTTACGTGTCCTTACATGGGGTCAAAAATGGTCAAAATTGTTATTACGTTAATAATGAATGGCCTAGCAAATTATGGGTTAGCGTTTCAGCAAAATGTATGATCCTCACTTTTTCTACAATACGAATCTGTCTTTCAGCGAAATACTAACTACCTCTTTTTAATATTTATCAGCAATGAAGTGTCAAAAAACATTAAAAATTATTAATTACTATTTTGTTTATTGTACATCTATGAGCGGTGTTAAATAAGTAGTAGATTCAATTTCATATGGTAAGAATGGAAGTGACTACTTAAGTCACGGAGTGGCATAAAAACGAGTTTAAGTCACGCAGTGCTATAAGAACATACCTGTGCAAATGTACCTCCACCCAGCACGGGGTCTCCTTGATCGAAGTGCGGGGGTAGTCCGGACCCCAGCCCTTAACGAAGGACAGTCGCACGATACACAACCTCCGTAGATCATCCACGCCGATACCAGCTGCTGCTGTTAGACCTGGAATCAAATTCAATGAAATCAGTTAAAAAAAATGTGCTGAGGAGTTTTTTTCACCGCTTCTGCCAATACAGTAGTCTTATAGCTAACAATGGTTGAGATATACATGATTAAAGTTCACGTATTTTCTTAATGTGACGTCATTGCTCGTGTCTGTGATCGTCGCACCTATTATTTTTTAATGCGTCCTCGCTCGTAAAAAAATGATAATTTGCCTAGAATTCGTATAATATATGTGATGAATTTATGTTATTCAAATCAAACCTACAATAACTTTAGGAATATGAGAGGCAAGGTCTAGAATTACACTGTGCGTCCTGAATTACACTTTATTGTGTAGGAGCAAGAGTCGCTATTTATTTTAATGATTTTGCTGAGTGACTCTTCTGTACCAATACTTACTATATTGTTAAATAAAGCCACAACACAACTAAAGCTGAGTGTGTTCCTTTTCGTCATGTATCGCAACATAATTTAACTCATGTTTTTTTTTAATAGCATACATTTTTGTAATTTTAGTTTAATTTGTTGCGAAAACTGGCGAAATAAAATTTTTCTATTCTATTCTATTCTAAATAATCTGTGACATTGCTACATACATTTATTCATGCCGGGATGCGCCGGCTGGATGTGTCCCGCGACCGCTGCGGCTTGCGCGGCCGCTGCGGCCTGTGCGGTTGCGGCTTGCGTCTGCATCTGTCTATGACACTGTCGTAGGTCGAACACCTGGAAGTCAGAAGATAAGGCTTTGGAGATAAGGCTTTCTCACTCGCGCTGAGTTGAAACGAAAAACAAACTGACTGATAACGAATTGATTGAAACTTTGTTCATTGACTTCGTAGTTGACTTTAAGCTTTTCCATAGTCGAGTTCAAAAAAGATTTTGTTTTTTTGTCACATTTTCAAAACAACACACGTGTCACATATATTATACTAGCTGTTGCCCGCAGCTTCGCACGCCAAATTATGCTTATCATAAATAATATTGCGCCTATAAATTGAGATGTAAGCTATCCTATCTTTCAAGTTGGATCAAACTGCACACGGTGTGCAAATTTGGTTAAAATCGGTTAAGTAGTTTAGGAGTCCATCGCGAACAAAACGTGACACGTAATTTATATATATTAAGATTTTTTTAGGCATATTTGTTATTAAAATATTAAAATGTAACTAATTTAATTTTAATACAATAATTATTACCGAACAAAATTTAATACAGACATACAATCAGTCATCTTTACTACAGACATAACCCCTGGTAATATATTATTATTCCTCATACCTTAATACAAGCGGAGGGGTATATCTTATGCACGGCATCTCCCGGCGCCCTCCCCGCCTCTCTGTCCAAGTAGTATGACTGCACGAACACCGAGTGGTCGGACAGACACCGCAGCCACACGTCCCCCTCGCCACGGAGGTCTAACTGGACACCCTTGCCTATGTGAAGCCTGGGGGGATTAATAAATGAAAATGTAATAATAATACTCTTTATTGTACACCAAAAGAGATCATGACAAACAAAAGACAGGAGGATAAGATATACAAAAGGAGACCTTATCGCTAAGCAACAATCTCTTTCAGGCCACCAACCGCTTTGGAGTTAAAGATATGAGAGAGAGAAAGATTCAAAGCGATCATTTACAAAAAACGGGCGAATAAATATTTTTCTTGTTGAAAAAAAAGCGAAAAAGGTATTATACTATGAGAGTGTACTCCTGAATTCTGTCAATATTGATGTTAACAATGTATTGAATTTAAAAAAAAATAATCATACGTTTAAAGACTTGTAAAGTGGTTTATTGTCAAAAGCGATGTGATTTGAACATATTACTGGCAGCTTATAAAATTGCCGTGGTGTTTTAAGCGTTCCAAATTCAATTTTATTCATTAACACTGATTTTTAAGAAAATAAACCATTTAAATTTAATAAATACCTCGCCCGCTCGCTCTGTTCTGTTCTATGAACGTTGCTAAGCGCTCCCAGACAGAATCTGTTCCCACCAGACGGATCTACGTAACCATCCACCTGAAACATACAGAGGATTATGTAATTTACGTGTATCTAGTACGTAAAAATTATCAATTCATTGATGAACAATATTAGATAAAATTTTCGTTATTTTTTAAGCTATTGCATAGCTTTTATTGCGGGCTTTGAGGGCGACGACCGAATCAAGAAATTCCGTAACGAAAATAAAATCTTACACCCCCCACTCCGCCTACTATGTAGCTCGGCCGAGCGTTCGCTTAACGTGTATGTATATAGTACGACTGTACGCAGCTCGCACGGATCGAGTCTTCCTGAATAACCTACATGTATTGTAAGATAATAAAAATATTCTAAACGATATTAACTTCTCATTTATTCAATAAAAGAAAAAAAATGTTTTCTTATCGGTCACCACGCTCAAAAAGTTTAACATGAATTAATATCAAAGAAAAAACTTGAATTAATATCATAGAAAAAAATACTGCATAAATAAATAAATAATTATAATTGCATAAGTTGATAAAAAATGCTATGCAATAGCTTTACCGCGGCAGTCCCCGAGTGCCACACGTTTCTTTATACAGTATAATAATGCCATCTAAACCAATAAACAGTCAACTTATACGGTTACACAATCATACCCTCGCGGTAGGTTTTTACCTGAGTCGCGGGTGGCATGGACGACATACATAACACATCACAATAACACCCATGACACGAGTACAAATATTTATCTGCCGGGAATCGAACGCGGGACTCCTCGCTTCGCAGGCAGGGTTGCTACCAACTAGGCTATGGTCGTCTTAACTTTGAAACTTAACTCATCATCATCAAATTAACAGTTAAAACTATTCGTATCGCACACACCTCGTATCATCAAACAAATCACTAAACACATGCGTCATACAGTGTATACATTACATGAACTCACAGTGACATTGGGCCGGCTGGAGGGCACCTTGAACGTCTCCCCGACTTGCGTGTCCAGCTCGAAGTACGCTACTGAACACCAATATTCAGGGGCCGGTTGGCTGGACAGCAAGCCGCCGGGGTTGCCGTTATCTACAAAAAAGGAGATTTATTGACGTGATAACGTCTATTAAATCGATGCCGGGTGCACGCACGAAAAATCATGACTCATCTGTCGCGTTCCGCGAGCGAGCGAACAATGGAGAAAGCGCCATCTATGAACAAAACTATATACACAATTAAGTCAGAAAGGAACTTGCTGAAAAAATAGTTTAGTTCAGGAGCTCTAGATGGCGTTGTAGTATAAAGATAAAAGTTTCTAATTATAAGTTAATTTCAAGAGATAATAATTCGAGCACTACTTCATCAATGTTTTGTCATGACGTTGCTTGTCACGTTAAACTACCGTCCGTAAACCAACTTGACAGACAACCATTTTTTATTTATTAATTAGTTACATAAAATTATGAAGATTTAAGAAAGGAGAAGTCTCAAGGTCGGTTACTGTTTTTTATGTCTAATCAACAACCAACTACAAAGATCGCTAACAACGCTTTCTAAAGCACCAAAAGCATCACCGATGCGTTATCAAGAAGCAAGATTGGTTTTCAGAAAATTGTCTGTCAAATGTTAATACAATATTTTTGGAGTTAATTCCTTTAGAACCGACTTTCATATTTAAGCCCAGGGTTTAAAAATTTATGAGGAGTAAAATCAAATTTCTCCGTTACGTTATGCGTTATATTTGAAATTCGTAACACAGAATCTAGATGGCGTTGTTACTGATTTGACAATCGCAAACTAGATGACGTTGTAATAATCTTGTAACTAGATGGCGGTGTTACTGATTTGACGATTGCAAACTAGATGGCGTTAAACTCCAGTCGTGCGTCGGAGCTGAGTCGGAGTTGCTTTTTTATTTCAGAAGGACTCAGAAAAAATCCCGTATTTGCAAATATTGGCCCGCATAGTAAAATCCCCGACATTACACCGTTACATAGTGTGCAGTGTTGGCTAATCTATGTCTGTGGTTGGCTACTCACAGTAATGATGGTGATGTGCGGGGGCGTCCACGGGGGGCGCGGCGGGCGGCGGCGCCAGGCTCTGTGTGTACGTCAGCGTGTTGTTGCCCGTCCAGGTGCCTGAGGGAGAGGGGGGAGAGGGGGGATGAGGGGAACATTCACACTAGAGACACAACGAGAAAGGCTCCCCGCCTGCGAATGTTTTTTACCCTCCACCGAATAGGAGGGTTGTAAGTTTGACATGTATGTCTGCCTGTGGCATCGTAGCTCCTGAAGGTTTAATTAGTTTTTTTTTGTTTCAAAGCTGATGTGGTCGAGATTGTTCTTAGCTACAATTTACGAAGATCGTTTCAGACGTTTCAAGGTCAGATATTATGTATTAGTTTGAAAGTTAACTGGTCGAGTCATGGTCACCCAACTATCAACTTTTGCTTAACTCAGTCGATCAGCTAACATCATTATTGATCTTATCGAGAACTACCGTAGTCAGGTTATAGCAGGCCTGGCGCACTACGCACTTTTAGTGTGATGTTACAAGTACGTGCCGCGTTCGACGTGTCGGGCCAATATCAGAAGGGCTATCGACAACCCAGACGTTGTCAGAGAGAATAAGAGTTATAATTAGAAAGAGAGACAACTTCTAGCTGTCAACGTCTGTTGACGATTAGCGCTGTGCGACCTGAATTACACTTTATTGTGTCAGACTTAGTAATGGTAATGAATGCTATTTCCCTTTAATTTCATAAACATGTGAATTCATAAGTATTAGCATGTTAAATGCTATTGCTATACTATTTCCTAATAGTACGATAGTAAATCAAGTAGGTACCTATGTAATTTTAGTTTATGTGCGAACTGCGAATTAAAAAGCGCGTTCGCCGTTTTTACTTGCAGATAACGTTTTATTACACAAATTGCACTTTTGTTATTAAGATAATGATAATATAATAAATTTTTTATAATACATATTTTATTAAACAGGTTAAACAATCACACGCATTCAGTATACGACCCTAAATACGAAAAAATCGAAAGACAATAACGTAATAATTGTTAAACCTCATTCTTCGTAGTTCACACCGCCCAGCTTAAAAGGACCACGCACAAAATGTTCTAAAATGGGAGTACCGTGGATTTTCCTCAAACTTAGGATTTAGGCTCTCTGAACGATGCTGATCAAAAGTTCTTATGGGCCCAACTTCATTTAAAGCGATCTAAAGGGCCCAGTGGGCTTCGAAGATATGATGTTAAGCCCTATTCTATTTCCCACTGTCAATACATCAATATACATCATACATCAATAAGAGAATGTATATATACATTTATACAGGGTGTCCCAGCGCGAAGTGACCGCCTGGCGTCTATTGATTATGTGGACAAAACTATCGACAAAAACCATTAAAGTTAAGGTCTTATCGGTTTGGTTTATTTTTTATTAGCTTTTTAATTTTTTTGTAGAAAAACCTGACTTCTTGCACTATTTTCAAAATATTTTTTTTGTTTTTACATTTATTTTCATTCTGTTTTTTGTATTTACTAGTTGTTTTCATGGTTTATCTATTCGAGGTATAAAATCTACCTAAAACTGAATACGACATTTTTTAAAAAGAAATTAAGTGAAATTTTTTTGAAAAAAATTACCCTTTTTCATTTAATTTCGGTAAAAAGTTGGGAAAATGCCCTATGAATATTATTATTTTATTATTTATTATTAAATAACATGATATTACCTACTAAATATCATAAAAATGTTTGTAGTTATCTCAGTCATTTACCGAACTACAAACTCTTGAAGTATCCACCCCATTTTCGATAATAAGAAGAGTAGACTTTTAAATCCAGGCTAGTGGATCATTTAAGTGTCTTACTATCGCAAATACCTTTTGCCCTTTGATAGAATAATTTTAAAGGTAAGAAAACAATAAAAACAAATGGAAATTTAAATCATTTATTAAAAAAAAAGAGTAATTAATTCATAATGTTTTCGAAACGAACGCCATTGGCATTAATACAGGCTAAGGCTCAAAATGACATCCTTTGAGTGGTTCTTTGCACTTCCAAGAGGTTCGCTCCTATTTTTGTAGCATCAGCATCAATACTTTGTTTCAATTGAGACCTTGGAGGACCATGCTACTGGACCAGCTCTCTCTCTCGGTTGGATTTAACGCCTCTTAATTATTATTTTTGGGGCCCACATTAAACAAAAAGTGTATGCTGTGCTAATAGCTACGAGAGAACAATTGCAACAGATGATTGATGCTAATGCCATAAAAATAAAAGCGAAGCTCTTGGAAGTGCAAAGAACCACTCAAACTTATGTCATTTTGAGCCTTAGCCTGTATTAATGCCAATGGCGGTCGTTTCGAAAACATTATGAATTAATTACTCTTTTTTTTAAATAAATGATTTAAATTTCCATTTCTTTTTATTGTTTCCTTACCTTTAAAATAGTTCTATCAAAGGGCAAAAGGTATCTGTGATAGTAAGACACTTAAATGATCCACTAGCCTGGATTTAAAAGTCTTCTCTTCTTATTATCGAAAATGGGGTGGATACTTCAAGAGTTTGTAGTTCGGTAAATGACTGAGATAACTACAAACATTTTTATGAGATTTTGTAGGTAATATCATGTTATTTAATAATAAATAATAAAATAATAATATTCATAGGGCATTTTCCCAACTTTTTAGCAAAATTAAATGAAAAAGGGTAATTTTTTTCAAAAAAAAAATAACTTAATTTCTTTTTAAAAAATGTCGTATTCAATTTTAGGTAGATTTTATACCTCGAATAGATCAACTATGAAAACAGCTAGTAAATACAAAAAACAGAATGAAAATAAATGTAAAAACAAAAAAAATATTTTGAAAATAGTGCAAGAAGTCAGGTTTTTCTACAAAAAAATTAAAAAGCTAATAAAAAATAAACTAAACCGATAAAACCTTTACTTTAATGGTTTTTGTCGACAGTTTTGTCCACATAATCAATAGACACCGGGCGGTCACTTCGCGCTGGGACACCCTGTATATGTATACATATATATATATATATATATGACACACACACATACTCATGAATATATATATATATATATATGATGTTGCGCACATGTTGCCAGTATTATTTGGTTTGGTACCTTGAGTATGCTCGACATCGACAAAACCTCAAGTATCCTTCAATTCAACTCCTTGATAGCCTGAATGATGCAGCTAATAGGCCTCTTCCTTAGGTGGCTGGATATGGCAGGGTTCTAACCTTAGCTGGTCAGAACATTCATTTCTTGACTTAGGACACACACACACACACACACACACACACACACACGTACATTGTAAGAACACCGCCACTTTTTATGCCACCTAAGTCAAGACATGAATGTTCTGACCAGACCTTATCAATATATATATATATTTATGAGTATGTGTGTGTGTGTCATATAAATATATGAGTATACATGTATATATACATATATATTATATGTATATATATACACAGAATATACATATATATACATTCTCTTAATGATGTATCGCTTTTTTTCTCTAAGACAGTGGGAAATAGAATAGGGCTTAACATCATATCTTCGAAGCCCACTGGGCCCTTTAGATCGCTTTAAATGAAGTTGGACCCATAAGAACTTTTGATCAGCATCGTTCAGAGAGCCTAAATTCTAAGTTTGAGGAAAATCCACGGTACTCCCATTTTAGAACATTTTGTGCGTGGTCCTTTAAACGAAGTAAACAATCACACGTATTCATTCAATATACGTATATAAGTCTAAGCATATCAAAGATAATAATTGCTTAACCTCGAACTTCGTTTTTCGCGACATCTGCTAAGTTGCTAATACTTTATTCGTGAATATTTTTACAGCTTAATTTAGTATTCGCAACTTCGCGTTCACGTGGGTGCGACCGAGAGCACACGCTGCCGCTGCATGATGATAATATTATAGTACGAATACTATGAATGAAGTGATGAATTCACTTCGCACTTCACGAAATTTCGCAACCAAATTTAATTTGCTAAGTGCTAATGAAACATTCACATGTTAAAAATGAATGCGAATGCTAATTAATCCATCACTATGTCAGAGTAAGAGTCACTATTTATTTAAGTTACTGTGTAATCCATTTTTGGCCGTAGTATGTATATTTTAATATTGTATTTACTATTGTACCTGTAACGCTGTTGGATTACTTAATAAACGATTAGATTAAATTAAATTAAATGATTTTGCGGAGTGACTCTTCTGTACCAATAGGTATACTATTACGTATTATTATTTTTTATATTATTATTGATTATTTTATTTTTATTATTATTGTTTTTTTAGTTACTGTTTAATTGTATTGTTGATTTCTTTTCAAATTAATAAGTAATATGTTTGTATTATTAGTGTAATTGGTTTTTCACCGTGCTAATAATAAATAAATAAATAAATGATAAATAATAAATAAATAAATACGTATTCTGTGGTTATAGACAAGTTACCTTGCTGGTGTTGCGTGCGATGCGGCAAGGGACTCTGTTGCGGCGCAGGGCTCCCGCTGGTAGCGAACCCGTTCTGCTGCGCCTCAGCCACAGCGGCCACAGATGTCGCTGTCGGCACTGATGACACCGCTGATACTGCTGCTGTGCCTACTGGGGGTGAAGATCATCGTCAGTGGAATTTAAACTTAATTAACCAGAGATAATGTACATTTTACAATAATAATATATAGAAACGATATTGACGCTTGACAGGAAACATTGACTAAGCGATATTGAGCTAACTTTACAGGAGAGCAGGTTTAAAGTGAAATTTTTAGAAAAGTTGTTGTATATGCCACAATATAGATGATAAAATAAGGGTATTACAAAAAATATACGATTTTTTTCTAAAAATTCCACTTTAAACTGCTCTCCTGTAAAGTTAGCTCAATGTTGCTTAGTCAATGTTTTCTTTATATACACAGGGTGAATTTTCCAAGCGTGCGTGAAGGGCCAAATACGAAACTACGAAGAATAGCGAAAAATGCTCAAAGGAGTTTTAGTTTTCATCAAAATCGGCTCCGGGACTAATTTGACCATTTTTCGCTTTTCTTCGTAGTTTCGTATTTGGCCATCCACGCACACTTAAAAAATTCACCTTGTATATGTAACGTAAGTAGTATTTCTCTTTCTTTTTACTTTTTTTCTAAAGTAGTTTTAACACTTGTTATCAGATCTTTCCACATCCACCTAGGGTTGACTGGTGGACAATGCCATTAGGCATTAAGTTTGCCCTTTGTTTATCCGTTTTGTATAGGGTGACATAAATTTTGAATAAATTATCTAAGCTATCACTTAGGTGTGCTGGTTTCCTCACATTTTTCCTAATCAAACCAAATTAAAAGTATTTATATGCACATGCCATTTTAAAAAAATAAGTATGTGTGTCCTATAATCTGAGGTGTGTGCAGGATTTTGTCAGGCAGGCTCAACTATCTGACTAGTCATGTAGAAGAAATGGGTTTCTACAACAAAATCTATGGCTACAATTTTTGTCACAGTACTCTTTGGTAATGTAGCCCTCACCTACTCTAAAAAAATAAAACTATACAATACTACAAAAAAAAACTCCTGTTACCTGGCATTGTCTGCGTAAGCTCAGTGTCAGTAGTTGTTTGCTCTGTGGTAAAGAAGGTATTGTTGGTGCCGTCTATGAGTGGTGTGGTCCCTCCAGGAGACATACTCACTGGCAACACCGCTGCAAGGGCATCAACATTAGTTAAACAATTAATGGCTCTCAACTATGAACTGAGTGACTCGACAAGTCATTAGTATTGAGCATTGATATGTAAAGTTGTGAGATTAGAAACTATACTCCAATAATGTATGTCAAAAGACCAGAATTGAACATTAATCAGTACACCAGAATACTCAACACTTATGACATCAATGTACACCAAACATCAAAATAAAGCATGCATAAAATAAAGTGACCACATTAAAATAACTAAAGTGCAAAATAAATATCAAAGCTTACAATGATTCATTCTTTTAGGCAGCCACATAGCTCTCGCATCCATCGTATCAGGCGGCTCCAGTTTAGGTGCTATGGCTCGCTGTTGAGCCATCACCATATGCTGTTGTGGACTCGGCATGGACATTCCCTGACTTATGTTTGGCATTTGAGGTGTTCCAGGAGACATTTGTGTAGGCGCGGACGCCATTCTCGGTGAAGCCATCTGAGGTACGTTCGTTCCCATTTGCGGAGTCCCTTGCCCCATCTGGGGCGTCCCTGGACCCATCTGTGGCGTGCCTGGCCCCATCTGAGGCGTCCCCGGACCCATCTGAGGTGTCCCCGGACCCATCTGTGGGTTACCCGGCATCTGGTTGTTTGGATGATTCGGCATCATCTGGGCCCCTGGTGAGTGCCCCATCTGTGAAGGCGCCAATTGCGGAGTGCCAATCCCGGGAGATCGAATGGGTAGCCGCGGCCCATGAGGAGAAAACATGTTGGCAACGCTCTCTGGCGCTATTGACACGGAAAAGGCAAAATAAAAATTAACATGCCTCGCAAAATAAACATAAACACATCAACAAATAAAAGAAAAATTAAAAAATGATGTACTACTCTTACTTTGTCCTTGGTTTATAATAATATTTGCTGTTTGAAATTGTTGGTGATGGTGAGGAATGGTGGAATGGAGATGTCTGGGGCTAGTGGCGTGGTGTTGGATGGTGGAGAGTTCCCCGGTGTCCATATCCATTCCATTACCACTGAGTCCAGCTGTGTACTCATCTTTTACCAATCTACTTGGCCCAGGTGCAAGGGTGAGTCCAGAAAGATCTGAAATATTCCAAATTATAATCTGACATACATAGTGCATCAAGGCAACCTTCAAATTTCTTCACACACAAAGAACACAAATAAAAATTTAAATTGCTGTATTCCATTAATAAGTACACTCTGTAGTTAGTCTATTTTAACTACATTAGTACTACATTAGTCTTATTTAAAGGACAACCAGTAACAAAAAACAGGTAATATCCACAAAACAGAACACATGTTTGAAAAAAGATAAAATATTTCAAATCTAAAATGGTATGTCACAATACTAACCGATACCAGGAGAGACCACCCTTTCATAATGGTAGGGGTTAACACAAACTGAATCACATTTAAGATCAAAAGCAAACTGACAGAACTTCACGTGTTTCAACTCATTCTTGTGAAGGTCAGGCCAACGCCATATACGAGCATAAATTACATGTGGGAAACCTTTTCTTCCTGCAACCTGAAAAGGTTAAACACTTTTTTTTAGGCTAATTACATTATTTGATACTGTACATTCTTATTTCAGGATTATTGTGCCTATTATACTTTAGAACCTAAAAATATCAAAAGTGTTTAAATAACTCAAAAAAAAAGGTTGTTTCCTTCAAGCCCCTAAACCTCTATCAATTGAAACAAAATATGTAGTAATAAATTTAATCAATCAAGAGAATCACAAAGAGACAAATATTTCCCTCCATAAATCACATAAAAAATTACATCTTTAATAATTACATTCCTAATTATTAGAAACTAGCTGTGCCTTGCAGTTTCACCTGCATACAAACAATAAGATTTAAATAACAATGGATAAATAACACTGAAGTACGCCAAACCTATTTATTTGATAACTATTATAAAAATATTGGCTGGAATAATCCTAGACTAAACTTTGATATGATAATACAATGTGTTAAATACTTGTGATTATTGTGTGGCATATTGTAAAACCATGATTACAGAAATTTGGTAAACAGACTTTAACTCAGTCTCAGTCCTAATTCTAACTCTACATTTTATGACTAAATGTAAGTTTAATTAAATAGTATAAACCTGTAATCGTCCATCTAGAGTTCGCTGTATCGTAACACATTTACTAGGATGTGCTCCATTGGTGGTGATGGCAGTTATGAGGGAGTCCAGCTCATCTCGTTTCTCCTTCAACTTCTTCACAAGAGACTCTATGGCTCGCTTGGAGAAGCCCTCACTCTCTCCACCTTGTCGGTGGCACATGAGAGAGTGGACGATGCTCAGACATGCATCTGCTGAGGTTGGGGCTGTGGTGTTCATGGCTACAACATTCAAGTGTCATTTGGAAAAAATACATTGAATTTGATGTCTTTATAGCAATGTGAAATACCATAACAATACATTCTTTCTTTAATTTTTAACTACAGCCTGACTATTTTATACAAAATAATAATTACAAAACATGTAGGAGTTTTAATTGTGTAGGGTGTTGCACTGGCAGGCAACACTTGCACATTATGTCAGGTGTTTAGAATATTAATATATTCAAATAGTGTCACAATAGAATGTGTTCTATTGTGACATAAAGACTTCTATCTGAGACACGAACCGGTGTAGACATAATATGTAATGTTATTAAAAATAATATTATTATAAAGTGTAATTATACAGTATTCACAATATAGAATAACATGAAGTGAGTGTGTTTTGAATAGCCCCTCTCCTCCAAAGTCCAGTCATATTAAAAAGAACCCTCCAACAGGTTATGGGCCCAGAATATTAAAAGATTAAAATTTATTGAAAAACCAGTGATTTACATAGCCTACATTATAACCTTGGATACCAGTTGTTGATATACAAATAAGCATAGCAACCAGTGATGGATACTTAGAAGATAATTAAGTAATTAATGGGCTTCGTGAAAATGAAGTCAGAGAAGTTCGAGAAGGTGATATTGGAGGAAATAATAGTAATGGAGTTAATGTAATTCGAGAAGGTGATATAGGAAGAAATGAAGAGAAGTTCGAGAAGGTGATATTGGATGAAATAATAGTAATGGAGTTAATGTAATTCGAGAAGGTGATATTGGAAGAAATGATAGAAATGGAATTAATGAAGTTCGAGAAGATGTTGGTATAAGGCGAAATAATATAGGAAGAAATGATAGAAATGGAATTAATGAAGTTCGAGAAGATGTTTGTATAAGGAGAAATAATAGAGGAAGAAATGAAAATCGAGAAGAAAGAGAAAGAATTGTAGATATTCAAGGAACAGATATATTTGGTGAAACAAATGAAGATGAAACAATTAACAGCGGAACAATTGAAAATGGAATAATGAAGATGAAACAATTGACAGCGGATCAAATGAAAATGGAACAAATGATAGCATTTTAACAAATGAAAATCTGGTGGAAAATTCGAGAAGTAATGAGGATATGGATGAAAGGGAAACAATTAATTCAAAAGACAAGGAAAACTGGTCAATAGCTACAGAAATTTAATATGAACAATGTGAGAGATTGCAGCTACCCGAGTATTTTGGTGGAGCAACATCCATCAGTCAAGGTAGATAAGAAAATTATTTCAAAAGTGAATTTATTGTGTTTCGGGGGAAATGGGTTGTTTTTTGTTAGTATATAAGTTTTATAGGGGAATTTAAATGTTGTTTACAACTAAATATAACTAAAAAGAGACAAGGATAATTCAATAATTAAGGGGGTGTTGCTAATTTCAATAAATAAACAATTAAGGGGGTGAATAGTGAATGTAATTGTTCATTGATTGAACATCATAAAAACAATAGTCACAAGAAGTCAATAATATTTGATAGAAAGTATATTTACACGAGTTTTAAAATCCTTTTATGTCTCTTTTATAGTTTTGTTTTATTGTTGTTTTGTTTTTAATAATTATTTGGAATTTTGTTTTTTGATATTTATAATAAAATAATTTCTGTTGATATTTGGATAGAAGTGAGAAAATTTGGGAAGTGAAAGATTGTAAGGGATAGTGAAAGGTTGTATGTGTTTTTCGAATTCGGATGTTGAGTCTAAATTTGTGTGGAATTGTATTTAGTAGTTTATGGGTGTTGAGTTTGACTGGTTGAGTGTGAATGGCAATGGTGGATGGGATTGATGTTTTATTTATTTATTTATTTGAAGTTGACTTATTATTGAGTAGTTGGAGTAGTAGAGTTTTAAGTGGACTTATAGAAGTTCATATTGTGAGTTGTCAAGAAGGAGTTTGAGGTATTTAAATAAACTTATAGAAGTTTACGTAGTGAGCAGTCGAGAAGGAGTTTAAGATTATTATAAGATATTTGTATGTATTGAGTGGTCGAGAAGGAGATAATTTTAAATAAACTTTTGTTTTATATATGGAGTCGAGAAGGAGTTTAAGATGATTATAGGTATTGATGTTTTATGTGGCGAGTCAAGAAGTTAAGGTTCTTGACGATATACAGGTGAATGAAAGTACATGTTTGGTCGAGTATGAGTTGGACAAGTGAGAAAGGGATTTATAGAAGTAGCATTAAAGTTGGTATTCAGTTTGAAAGGTTGAATTGATAGTTGTTGGTTGAATTGAAATGGAGTTAGGTGGAAGTAATTGAATGTAAGTGGTTGTGAGATTTGAATGTATAATTAGGCATGTATGGAAGGTAATGTTAATTTATGAAAGTTAGTGAGTTGTGTGGTTTTGGTATAATAGATTAAATTATATACAGGGGTTTAAATGTGTGCAAGTGTTGAGGGGGTGTGTAGGAGTTTTAATTGTGTAGGGTGTTGCACTGGCAGGCAACACTTGCACATTATGTCAGGTGTTTAGAATATTAATATATTCAAATAGTGTCACAATAGAATGTGTTCTATTGTGACATAAAGACTTCTATCTGAGACACGAACCGGTGTAGACATAATATGTAATGTTATTAAAAATAATATTATTATAAAGTGTAATTATACAGTATTCACAATATAGAATAACATGAAGTGAGTGTGTTTTGAATAGCCCCTCTCCTCCAAAGTCCAGTCATATTAAAAAGAACCCTCCAACAAAACATCACCTGAATTTCAATTAATTCATACAAAAAAAAACATTGCAGACCACACAAAATTGTTTATCTATCGCGAGATACAATAAAGTTTTTAATAAATATTTTATTACATTGGAATCATAGAACATTAGAAAATAGAATATTGGATTGGACGACAGTAACACAAAAACTAGTTCGTATGTTTACCTGCTGATTATAAATAATATAGTACCGATTTTCATATGTAAAATATTCCAAATCTGACTTTAAATTCATGTATAACTTATGAAAATTGATTTCCTTTGATGCAAGATGATACCAAAACAGAATACGACATTTTGACCATAGAACACAGAACAGACAGCCATCCATAGACCACACCACAGAGAAACTGATTTACCAGCTTACCACAGAATTCAAAGAAAGCGCAACCAAGGGAAGGAACCATGAAGAGGCCTCCACATAGAATAAAAATACGTGTATTATTGAAAAATAAATAATGGATATTGATTTGTCACTTGTGTTTGCATCATATTTTTGCAGAATTTTTGATTATTTATTTGTAAATTGAAATTATAGCACTTAAAATAAAATATTTCATTGCATATGACATGAAAATTGAAACGGAACGTAGAAAACTAAATTTTTACTTCGTGTAGCTGACAGTGACAGCAAACTGTGTCAAAATTTCGTTTTCAGTTTTTTTGTAAGTCAAAACGGGTCAAAAATAAAATTTATATTTACTTGTATTTGCGTACTTGAATACAGGACAGTAGAATTTTTAGGTCCGATGTATAATACATTTAAGTGACAATAAGTGGGTGGATTTTGATAACTGAACGACAGTGTCATGAACTCCAAATCGAGGAATTTTGCTGATGATGAAAAATGAAGGGGGTCGATAGCTCTCCAGCTGATCGTGAAGGAATGACAAACAAGCCGATAGTAACATGTAGGTTTGTGTTCATGCGGACGTGTAGGTTCCATTTTTGCTTTGTATAACTGTAAATTTATTCTTTAAGGCGCGGGAGATTGGAATTTATTTTGTACACTAGAGGCGCCCTTGGTGGCAGCAATACCTCAAGACTCTTGTGAGTGGAGAAGATCCTATGGACGTATCACAAAGTTTGTATACTTGGAAGCATCCTTTGTAAAGTACAACAAAGATAAAGTACAATCGGAACTGAACTTGTTAAAGCGTCCAATATTTCACATTTACTGGACAGATTGTGTGGTGAGTTAAATTCTGTTTTATTCATATATAAGTAACATTATAGCATGACTAGTATATTTATCTAAAAATCCAATTCACATATGTTTATGAAGTCATCTGCCTTACATATTTTATTATATTTTTATATTTGTATGTCTTTGATTTTGAGAAAGTATTGTAATCTTACATTATGTTGGTTCATTCTGAACCATTTATTACATGTATTTAATTAAATATTCAATTGATTATTCACATAATAATAATATAGTAGAAAGTTATTTCAGAGATAAATGGCTATATATTAAAATATTCTATATTGTATATGTTCAGGTTATGGAACTCTTTAAAGAATTGATCAATTTATCTAATACTAGGAAATCGCCCTTGCTTCACTTCGGGAAAAGTAGTAAAAAAATATAATATAGCCTATGTCTCCCTGGGATAGTGTAGCTTTCTAACAGTGAAAGAATTTTTCAAATCGGTTCGGTAGTTTCGGAGCCTATCCAATGCAAACAATCAAATCTTTCCTCTTTATAATATTAGTATAGATTACTTTTAATGACCAAGACAATGATTTGATTTGATTGATGACTAAGACAGAAAATGTGCTACCTTTTATATTCACTCTGTACCTAATATTATCTTACTTTTTAGTATAACATTAAAATGTATAATGTGTGTTGATATTTTATGTATAACACCAGTCAATCTGATATCAGCATACATTTATGCATTTAAATATTTATTATAATATATGAAACTGGTATGTACTTTTACAATTTTTTATATGTGTTAATTAATTAAATAAATTTTAGGATGTAGAATATTATAAAACTACATTAAGAGAAGACATTGAAGCATGGCTCAAGCAACTAGAAAAAAGTGGAGTTTCAGATTGGATGATTGTATTAGTGGAGACTTATGACATTAGGAAAACTAACAAACTCCTGCCAAGGACAACTGTACTGGATAAAATTAAGGGAGATTTTTCAGCTAAACAAACAGAGGATAGATTTATTTCAGTTATAAATCCAATCAAATCTGAAGCCAGGAGTGCGGAGTCATGGAGGTCTCTGGTGGCTAAAATCAGACATTTTATTTTAGTTGGGTATAATAAAGCCTTGATAAAGTTTGAGGAGCACATGCGGGAGCAGAGGGAGAAACGAAATGATCCTGAATGGGATTTTTGTACATATTTTATTTTACAGGTAATTCATGTTTTTGTTTATATTAAAATGACTTTTAAAGCTTTGAATTTGACTATGGTTTGCAATTAGGTGTAACTAGAGTTAGACCTTTTAATCAACTTTTTGGTACAAATATTTATTTGGTACTCATGTCTACTACAAAGTAAGACTCCAGTGTTTTCTACACTTTCTACCATCATAGTTTCATTGTGTGCTTGGTTTTATTTATATTTATGTTATGCTAAAAAATAAATTTATATTTTAAAAATTTATTTTTTAGCATAACTTAATGTTAATTTTGTGGTTCCTTTTTGGAATTAATAATTTATTCATTTTACAATTGTTGCAGGAACAATTAGCATTTGTATTGGAAATGCTTGGTTTGTATGAGGAAGCCCTAGTCCAGTATGATGAATTGGATGCATTGTTTTCGCAATTTGTTCTCAATTCCAATGTAACAGAGAGTCCAAAGTGGCTTGAGACATTCAGACAACCAATCACCTCCTGGCAGGCAGTAAGGTTGACTGCACTAGTGCCTAAACACTTAAGGGAATTAATTAAAAAGAAGAAAGCATCACTGTTAGACTTCAGAAGCTATCTCTTTCAACGCCAAAGTGCCATGTTACTACTTACATTTAAGCCATGGGAGGTAAGTCTTTCAATCATATCCTTTTTTATTGATATACTAGTTTTTGCCCATGGTAGTGTGTTTTCAAAACGAAATTTAATTGATTAATTTAGATTTATAGTAGAACCACATAAAAATTAAGTCCACCAATAAGTAGAATGATGGATTACAATACATAATATGAGATGATGCCCTTGGCTTGGCGCGCGATATCGATTTTATACTGTTAGATATTTTCAGCCAAATGGGTTTAGTAGTTGCGGCATGATTGAGGAACAAACATTCAAACATCTTCAAACACTTTGACATTTATAATATTAATAGGATTATTCTTTTAAATTGAATTCATATTTCAATGTAAGAACACATACTCTCTACTTACATACTCTCTATTTACATTCTCTAATCATGTTATTTCAATCAAAATCATTAGTATACAAAAAGGAAGCCAAAAGAAATCTGTCTACTTTAAACATAGACCTATATGTATTTAAGTCTATGACGGCAACACATAATTTTGATATACTACCTCAATCTCAATTCAAGTTTGCTTGCCCATAGAATAACATTTACCAGTAACTGTTCAATTACAGTTAATAAATTGAACAGGGTCTTTGTACGGAAAAATATATCAATTTTAGCAGTAGTATATTTATTCTATTTTAAATTTTAAGCAATACAATTTTTAATTCTTTTAACAACATAAAAAAAACCAAATAAATAAAAGTGTACTCTTAACACAACACACACTTATAAATTTATTTCCATATCATATTGTAATCATTCTTTTCAGAACCAAATTAAGTTCAATGACTGTTCAATTTATCAATCAACCATTTGGTCCCTTAATACTAATTGGTTGTTGACCTGTCACCGATGACATGATCTCTATTAATGTTGTACTGTTACATTCAATATGTTGATTTTTTACAGTTTGTTGAAATTATGCTAATATTCTTTAATAATTATTTTTTTGTCGAAATTATTGTCCCGTTTGAGTTATATCTTAATGGTACTATCACCAATAACTTATTTAAACAAAGAAAATTTTTCGGAATCAGGGGTTTGCAAAATATTTGATTTAAAGTGCTAATTTTGAGTTAGAGTTCAGTGTCCCCCCCCCTGGCTAAAAAATTAGAGTCGGACAAGTGAAAAATCCCAAAAATAGGTTATATGATGAGTTTACAAGGAAAACTATCACGGCTATGTTAGCGTAAGTAGTTAATGAGTAATAGTCGATAAACTTACTATTTTGGAACTTACACTGCGCATGGCCTGACACACGCTTGCCCGGTTTTTATCTCTCTACCTAATAGATGACGCCTCCGTTAGTAATATCGATGTAAAATTAATACATGTAAATGATAATTATATTAACATTTCGGTCATGTAGCAGCTGACTAAGTTGTAAATATTCAAATAAAGGAGCAACGCCCTTTATGGCGCGACTGATGATCGATCACGACTCTGACTTAATTAAAACTCAATACTTTGAGAATCATGGAACAGAATCAGTTAATAATTTTAAAACTATTATAAATACATGTTTATAGTGTCAAGGTAGGGTAGGTCCTAATGCAAAAATTGTTACTGTGCTGTAAAAGGTGAAGTTCCCTCGTCTGGAACCCATCCTAATCCTGAGTGTAGTATCAGGTCTTGCATATAAAAATGCATTGTCATCAGAACTAAGGCAATATGAATAATTTCAACTCCTGAGGATAAGAGGACGTACTCGTAGGTCTAATTGCTTGCAAGATTTAACCCACACAAGCAAGGCGAGATAAATAAAACCGTTTACAAGTGACGTAGAGATGCACTACGGAAATCGTAACGGGAGTCCCAGTGGCGGATTGTCCCTAAAGAAAACTAGGCCTGGGCCTAGGGGCGTGAACTCAAAAAGGGAGAAAACAGGGTGCACTAAGTAAAATTGAACTCTCACAAAGTCAAAACGAGGCGCGTTGACATTTTTGAAATGTAGCAAGAATGTTTTCTTTACTTTTTTCCTTCATTTTTTTCCATTGAAACTAAAGATTTGGTTCCAAACTTATTTATTCTCCAATAAATGCATTTTTACAAATTTAGAAATCCGCTGTTTGTGCTATTATTCTCTTTAACAAGCCTTTAAGTTGGTTTATAGTGCAATTGACGATTCATTCAACAATTAATTACTGCCTCGCTGAAATAACAAGGCGGTAATTCCGTACGGTTTCTTTTAATCTTCCGTTATTAATGATGTGGAATAATGTATCCATTATGCTATTTTCTTCTTGACCAGCCATTTGTGAAGTATGCTTTTCCGTCATTTTATTGCAATGGAACTCATAGATATTTTCGCAATTCGCAAAGTTTTATTAACAAAATTATGTATCCACCTGATTTTATTACTGTGAATTGAAATATCGAGAAATGTAATAGTGTAATGTAGTAAAGTAGTTAGGGTAAGCAGTACAATCATTGGCCCTTTAAGGTGATCATCGACTTTGACAATTTTTTTTCACGAAATAAGGTTCCAAGACATAAAACATTTTATGTTAAGCTGTTCATTAGGAAACTGATAACGTAGATAAATCACAACTTTAATAATGTTTTATTAAATTCATAATTTTATTGCAATGAACATAAAAAATGGGTCAAAAGTACAATCCCTGGCCCTTGGTGTATAGTGATTGGCATACCCAAAGTATAAACATTGGCATGCCATTTATTGTACTTTGAGTTTATTGGCCCGGCCAATGTTTATACCATGTAGGGGCCAATCTTTATACAAATTAATACAAATTACGAAATATCTTTATAAAAATTAACGTTAGTGATGTGCAGGATCTTTTTTGTGTATCGAATTCTTATTAATAGGAAGTTAGGTTGGTTTACAATAAAAAATAGGTCACTACTAAGGGAAAAAATAAAGTTATACGCTTTTGTTTGTATTTCTTTCTTGTTTTTGATGTTATTAGCCAACTTCAAAAATGACTATTCTGTATGTATGTCGACCAATAAACAAAATTAAATAAAACTTACCTAAGTGTACCATTGACTCTATGCATGATGTACACTCTATACATGAAGTATAGAGTCAATGGTGTACATTTGAAAATTTAAACGTACGAAAATTATTAAAGTATGAAATAAGAAATTAATCACAAACATTGTATGACCCAGAGACAGGCTGCATGATTATTTAAACCGCGTTTGAGCCAAATTAGTGAAATACGAAGGATGTTGAAGAAATTAAAAAACGCGGGAAAGCCGCGAAATGCCTTCTGCCGCCGCCAACGCTGCCGAGGCGCCGCCGCGCCGCGCCGTTCTTAATTGTTTACTCGAATTTTTCTTTGTAAGTTATAAAAATTAATCTATAGCTTATGCCATACCTAATACTCGCACTGCCCATACTCAAAAAAATATTAACATGGGATTCTTTAGATTTACACATCTTTAATAAAACAAACACTAAATGTTACACTAAACTTAATACGTGCAATACATCAGTGAAAACTTTACTGAAATCCGTATTTTTTTTGAGATTATCACGAACAAACATCGGTCAGTATGATGGAAAGATGTTGAATTTAGTTATTTTAGAATCAACATTGGTACCTATATCACTACAATTTCGCAGATATCTCGGTATAAATATTGGCATCAGTAAAAAGTATAATGAATAGCATGGCCAATCATCTAGTTACAGCATTAAATCACTAAGTACAATAATTCGTCCGTATGCCAATCAATTGATCTTTCATATATGCTATGGATACTAATATCAGCATACCTATTTTTACGTTATTTTGAATAATTCTCCATCAATCACGATATATTAACGAAAATATAATGTTTATTAATACATGGGAATAGAAATCACACAATATTAATACATAGATAAATAGAAAATCTACTTGTAAAATACTTACTTCTTATCAGATTTCACAGCACAACACCTCTTTAGTTGCAAGCGCGCCAAAATTTTTTTTTTTTAAGTTTTGCAAGCTGCTAAGTTTAAAACTTCTGATTACATTTTGGAGTTTTGTACACACAGAAAAATAAAAATATTTTTTCATGTCTCGTAAACCATTACAACTTTTAATAAATGGAATTTAAATTGAAGGGCCGATTAATTGGAGGGGGGCCAGGGTTACTACTGCTTACCCTATATATTAATTTTGGTTTTCTTAATTTTTTGTTGTGTCTGTTTGAAAATGCTTAGGTAATATTTTTCTTTATTTTAGGTATTGTATACGAGTACGTTCGTTTGTGTACCTAATTGGCACAGAAATAAACGTTTTTCTTTCTTTCTTTAAAGAAATGAAGTAGTGAGAACAATACAGATTAACAAAATTTCAAACTTAACTATTTGTAAATTATGCACTTTACTACGATACGGGTACTCACGATGTGACCCGCACGAATTGTGGTCACAGTTAGACTTTTTAGCGACGACAACGAAATTAAATATCGTCTACAAAAACAAAAATAAATTGTAAGTAATAATAGTGAATATAAAAATGTTTGAAGCGCTCATAGCCCGGCGGCTTGCGTCGATCCTAAGTAAAGCTCTCATAACCCTGCGCGGCGGCTTGCGTCAATCCTAAGTGATCGACAAAGTTAAGCATCAGCGGGCGCGGTTGGTAGTTGGATGGATGACCGCCAGTGGCAAAAAATTCTGGAGCGTTTCCGTGCTTTGGAGGGCACGCAAAGCCATCGGTCCCGGTGGTTATAGTAAGATAACAGTGATTAAGCCATGTCGGAGGCCCTCGGGCGGTTTGAAAACTTCCGACACTCGGGTTGGCCAGTTTGGCCACTAACCCCTCCACCAATTTGCACTGGAGCAGCATGTTGGAATATGCTCTAGGCCTCCTCAAGAGGAGAGACCCGTGCCCAGTAGTGAGCCATTACTGGATTGAAGCCATAAAAATGTAAATAATCTTCAATAGCTCATGTATTATTTCTATGAATGACGCAAATCCCCACGTTCGTGAATCAGATGTACATTGTACAAATGTACACACAAATCGACGTAAGTTTATCAGCTTACAACAGAAGCAGAGGAGGCAGTTTTATCGCTAAATAGTAATCTATCAAAATAGAAATTATTCGTCTAATTCATAGCGTTTCAAATAAGTCCCAGTATTAATTAATCATCGTTTTAAATACAATACAAATCATCCTTACTACACACCAATATATTATACAGAAAAATTGAAATATCTATGTCAAGACACTGTACAGACCCACTTAAAACTAATAATCAGTGGATTCTTTCAGAAAACCCACGTAAATATTGGTAAACTAACAAATGACTTATTAAAATGTACAATATATTTTTAATTTAATTCATATCCATAATTATTTACAACCATGAATATGTTTTTATCACGATAAATAGCAGAACATCACGATTTCGCATGCTATTTTATGCCGGTAATGAATAGGTAACTCATATTTTCCAAACAATTCAACGCGATGTGGCTGTTTTATCATTTTATATCCGCAAAGGTTAATTGTAATAAATTGCGGTTTTTTTTTTTCGTTAAAGTAATGACATTCAGTTTTTAAATGGGATATAATATTATACTCCTATTTTTATCTAGAGATTAACTCAGTATGTTAAAAAATTGGAAATACTACAATACTTTTATTTGTGTTAGATAAATTGTAAACTAAATATATATTTAACTTTTGAACCTACTATGCAACAGAAAAAATACCTCTATGAATAATTACCTAAGTAATTACTTATCCTAACTACAAAACCATGATCTTTACTTGAACCTCACCACATTTATACGTTTGTTCATGGAAAACATTTTAATTTCAATTATAAACAGTACAAAAAATACTTCATGCCTAAAGCCGAATATTAAATGAAATTATTGTTCGGCTGAGTAAACACTGAAAATTTAACATGCCATATTGAGCCTTATTTCATCTTCTCAAGATTCTTACTAGTCGTGCTAGCAGTTCCAAAGTACTAACGTTTACTGTGCTCACTATTACAGAAGGGATTAAATTTTGAAACCGCGGAAGTATTTGCTCGAAGCTTTGAACGAACTACTACCGTTGAACCATTCCCCCAACTACAGTCTCTTACTGACGTGGACAACAGAGTGAAGGAAGTAAGACTTAAACGGCCTTTTTAAATGTCTCTGAACAAAAGAGCTTGGGCTTCTGAAAGTACCTACAATCTACATACACGCTGTCTTTCAATTTCACTTTTATAAATCTCGGGCTTAAGAAATGTGGTACAATCAAACGCATTTACAAACTAGACACTTCCGCTTTTCCGAATTTAAATCTATCTTTTCAGTGAATTCGTCTTAAGATTAAAGTGTACACATGCATAAATATACAGGTGTATAATGTATACGTACTTATATACGTCTGCATAAAGCTCAATTCAAAGCGTCTTTAGATCTGGAACAGTCTTTGTGTACCTCGCTTAAAACGTCTTCGAGTCTGTCTTTCATTCTATAAACTTTGAGCTTTAGAATTCTTTTGCATTTATAAAACGCATCTTTTTAAACTCCACTCTGCAAAACAGAATCTTCTTTAGGTTTCGTTCTGAGTCTTCTGTGGCTTATAAATCAAGGTTTGTTTTCTGTGGTGATCTTAAAGTTTGTATAATATAAGGTTTATATTTGTTAATATTAATTATTATAACGTTATTACTTATAATAATACTTAAGAATCTTAATAATTAAATATACGTAGTAAGCAGATTTTTAGCGCTAATAAATAGAGTAAAATTTAATGTATTGCCTATATTGATAATAGATAATGATTGTTAGATTCAATTGAGTCATTAATTTCTTTAGCAACCGATTATAATTTAATATCTCAATACCTTAATTTTAATTGTAATAAAGATGGTGCCTTGATTATATTTTTTTCTAAAATGGCGCGCGCTGTATTCTTTCATCGATAGATTGATTAAATATCAATCAAACCATATCATCAAATACCATCAAGATCAATCGAAAGATTGTTTGATAAAATATCTGCAAATTACGAATTATCTTCCAGATAGCATCACGTTGTCTAACAACAGTCCATAACACGCTAGTCGAGTTGTCGCTGCTAAACGCGAGCGCGGTAGAGGGCGCTGCGGCGTGCTGGGCGCACCTAGCGTGCGCGGAGACGCATCGAGCGTGCGAACGGCTCTCGGCCACGAACAGTGCGATGGAACAGTGTACCAACATGCAAGCGCCGTTGCTACATAATGCGAAGGATAAGGTACGTTAGATATGAAAATGAAAAAATATTTATTGCGTATCTTTTGTTACACAGCTATATTGATTACTAGCTCCCACACTAGGATTCCCTGTGTTGTGGGAAACTAGATTCAAACATACATTATAACAAAACATTTATAAAAAAATATATATATAGGTAGAATACAACTTACCTACTGCAGGATTATATTTTTATGGTGATGCATAATTCTCTTTTTATAATATAAGAAGAATGGACTGAATTTTAAACAAAACCCACACATACTCAAGGGCAGCGTTTAGCAGGACACAAAGAATCAAGATCAGAAAACTTATTTTATATCCTTTTTGCTTGGCTACAGGAAACAATATTTGTACATTTACCCCTTTTTTTCTTGGAATAAGAAAGTGCTTGACGACAATCTCGCTTTTTACTTGGCTTTGTAGTTTTCTACTATTTCTAAATTCGCTGGAAAAACGGCTGCTTTTTGTATTGTATATCCTACTATAATATCTATATCTATGGTATAAAAACTCAAATATACACATTTCAACAGCTACACGAACTAGGCAAGCTCTGTGGGCTACTGCCAGGGTCTTCAGAACCGACATCAGAACAGCTCCACCTTGTCGTGATGCTATCAGCTGGCATGGGGGACTCCGAGCCCAACAACCAGCAGACACCGACCGATCGGTTGAAGGAGGCGCTTTGCAGCAAGACCAGCTTCCAACAATATTACCTAGAGCTGGCTGAGTTAGCTATGGGTACTTATAAGCATATTGGGAGGCTAAGGTGAGTGAAAGTTGTACGTTGTGTGGTCTGCTAATGGTCAAGTGAGTGAACTTGAAAACCTGGGTTCAAATAAAAAAAAAATCAGGCAATTTAAATGATACCTACTATAATTACTTTTTTGAATTAACAATGAAGTTCATTTTTGTTAACCCTACCTTTATGTCATTTCTATTCAGAGATTGATGGCAATACATGTTTCATATTCGAAAAAATTAATAGACGTAATTCTTTAGTGACATAACCTAACGTTACATTAACATTTATAGAATGTAATATTTTGCTTATTTTTCCACTTTCGGAAAAGACCAGAGTACAAGAAACAAGTAGGAAAACTTCTCAGCAAAAAAAACATTGAATATAGTACTCCATTAACTATAGTATTAACCCTTATACTCCCAGATTCGCCCATCAGATAGGCCGAGAGCTGGCAGCGTTCTACCTAGAGCTAGGAGAGACGAGCAAGGCAGTGGTGTTCCTCACGCAAGCCCTACGGTCGTATGAGGAGCAGGGTTGGAAGGAACTGGCTGCGCAGACCAGGCTCGAGTTGATAGCCGCGGCTAAGAAGATGAATGACGTAGACAGGTAAATATACCCTTGATCAATAACACTTCTTTTCTTTTCTTTGTTGGAATAAAGTTTTTCTTTCTTTCTTTCTCGTTTAACTGGTGCTACCCTCTATTTTCGAAATTTTGGTACCTATATAGTTATTTAAGAGATTTATTTTATGGCAAGTTTATTGCCTAGTTCATTAGTAGATACTTCCATATTAGAAAATGTTGTAGGCAATTACAAACACCCTTGAGCAAGGATGGTCTTTCATGGTGTCTCAACTGCTTATAAAATATATTTGATAAGCAAAACCGATCTCATTACGAAATAAATATTCTTTGAGTCTTAATTCGATTTTACGTTAAAAGGAAGATCTACCTACATTATAATAGCTCTAAAATCAATTTTCAGATACACAAAGCTCTCAGCAAGAATAGCAAGTACTGCCGAATTAGAGATTCTAGTCAGGAACTTCTATTTCGAGGAAATGATGAAATCAATCAAAGTAGGTCTCGCTGACAAGCAGGAGTCAGTGTTGACGGAGCTCAATGACTGCTTCAAAGTGGTCTCAGTAACACTAGTGCCGTCCGAACGTGGTATTTATATCACTGACAATAAGGTCCAATGTCTCTTGGTAGTGGACAGCTACCTCCCCAAGGAAGTAACGTGTACGAGAGCAGCAATAAGCATAGAGTTGTATAAAGATGACAGACAAACTGAAAAACGGACGCCAGTGAAAAGTTATAAGACTGATTTAAGTGTAAACAGTAGTGTAGGCAATCAGATAAGCTCACCGAAGAAATTGGCAACTGATGCTGATGCTGAAAATGAATCTAGCAATCTAGTATCTAGGTAAGTTTTCAATGTATTTAAATTGAGGACAAACGATCAGACAAGCCATTTGATGGTATGTGTTGTATGATTATGACATCATCACCGATGTTCAAAGAGCTTGCTTGAATTCTTATTACCAGGTCTAAAAGATTTATCATTCAAAAAACGCAAACAAATTACATTTCAAATTAATTGCGCTTTTTTGGGTTCTATGCTTTATGGGTTTCCGAATAACCATTTGATCATATTTCACAATATATGAAAAAAAAATGGAAAATGATTTATTCAGCAACCATATATACCCTGTCCACAAATCTTAGAGACTAAATTGATGTTTCATGGGTGACCAGTTTCGGGTGCAAATTAAATAGTGATGACCATAAACCGGAAAGTAAATCGGAAATATTTCGCAGTTTTTACGGTAGGTCGAATATTTGTATTAAAGAGTCCCTAAAACTGGTAGAAAAATAAGTTTAAGCAACTGTATCAAATATAATTATATCCGTAATATATTTACCCTAATTAACTGAACTTAAAAGTTATTTTACTTACAAGAATTAGTATTTGGTTATGGTATTTGTGACATTCGGTATACAGCTAATTTTATACTATATAGCCAAGAACGTCTATTAAGAACTATTTTAATGTATAAAAATTGAGATATCCGAAATATCTCATCGACTATAATATGCCCCAGGCAATAAGTTTTGAGTGAAAATAAGTTATATCGACTTATCAATATTAATATTGTTACTAACTGAATGATTTTTTTAATTAGTTCAAACTTCTCACAATTCTTACGAAATGGTTTACGATTCAAAAAACCGGAAAAGTAGATTGCACAAATTTAGCTGGTAACATTATTTCGAACTTTGACATTAGTGGTTGTCATTTTAGTCTCTAAGATTTGTGGACAGGGTATAACATAACTACAGTGCCAATAGCTCCCACACTAGGATTCCCTGTATTGTGGGAAACTAGGATTCACTCATGATATTTATGATATATTTTTTGACTCTTTTTATTCTGTAATACATCATGTTGAAGATAAATCGTATTTTCTTACAGTATAAGATTAGACGACTTAAAACCCAAGAATCCATTGTTGAATCCCATGCACATAACATCCAAACTCCACTACAAGGAAGACAAAACCTTACAAAAAGCAACCGTTGAGAGTGAGAACACTAAGATGATATTAAAGAGATCGGACAGTGCCAAGTATAGGAAGCCTTCTGTCACTACGAGAACTAGCTTTGAACATTCATTAGCTGCTAGTGATGTTATACTAAAACCAGGGTTAAATGAGATTAGCTTAGAGCATTTAGCAGTGAAATGTGGGGTATTTAAGCTTGGACAAGTCTCGTTGCTCGTTGAAGGGAAATTAGAGTTTTTGTCCAATGCCTTGATAAGTACCAAGGTGGGGTATGAAGTTGTGACTCAAGGTGTGAATGTGTATTTAAACAAGGTAGAACCGAAGAAGGATTTGGTGGCAGGATTGGAACATGATATGGAGTTGGTAGTGACTAGCGGCAGCACAAGGATTCAAGAGGTATGTATTATTGTTGTGTTAAAAATATTTGTTCAAGTTCTTTGGTAGCTATTAATGACAAAAAAGGTTCATACTTAGTAAGGCATTTTAAGCCGTCAGTCCTGGTTGATATGGTTATTATACCAGTCGTTTCGTTCAGTCAAGTAGGAGGCATAAACCACTTCCGATACTTAGTTTTCTTCATCCACTTGAAATGAAGAAGTGTGGTAGATATTATCTAGGCCTCCCAAATTATGAGGATTATTTTAGGTCAATAAATAGCCATGCTCTAAGATCCCTAGGCTCACCTGAGACAAAATTATGACTTATGATGCTAAAAAGTAGTTTATGGATAAATGTTATAATCTATATTTTTCACATCCAGAACGCAACAATAGGTTTGAAAACATCAACGGGCCTGTTAATTCGGTTCACGGAACACCATTCCCTGACCCGCGAGTTGACGGTCCAGATACCAGCTGTGGAGCCGTTTGGGACGGCCAGGGTACCGCTTAGACTGTTTGCCAGTCTACAGCCGAGGAGAGAGAAGAGTGTGGAACATACTGTGAGTTTGGAGATCAAATATGACGTTTTTATGTAGGATTTTATATGTTATAAAAGTTTCTGAACGAAGGAATGTGAGAGTGATGTATGGTAGAATGAATGAGAGGAAGGACCGGAAGCGAAGGAAGTGAGTAGATGAGTGCAAGATGACGTAATATGAGATGAAGGTGCAAAGTTGCAAAGTCGTTGTAACGTGCTAATTGGCAATGCTTAGCCCGTTACTAAATTTAATTCGTGAATTAGTTTATTTCGGACAACATTGCCCATGGAACAGTGATTTATTTGCTATCTGTGGCCAATGTTGCATTTAAAGTAATATTTTGTTGATCTGTGTATTTATATCACAGATTAATAATTCATTTCATTTGTCTGTGGTTAGGAGTATCTAAATTGGATGGATTAAAATTTAATAAAATAATAATACAAATTGAATTCAAATAATTTAATATATTCGAAAGTGGTGTATTTGAATAAAACAATTAATTTTACTTAGTTTTCTTTTATTTTAAATATAAATACATAGGGCTTTACGATATTGTAAGTGGCATCTATGGATCCATTTCTGTCAGCGCATTCTTGAACGCAGCCGTAGACTTCGAAAACCTTCCGTCTGAAACGTCAATGTTGACAACTTGCTTTTCGTCTTTCGCCACCGACCATGGCAGATCAAAAATTGTGATCGATTTTGTTTATTTATATATCCAAGGCCATCTGGCCTGGAAATTTAAACAGAATACCCTGATGGGTTTTGTAACATTTATTGAATATTAAAACCCCGCAATAATGCTTTATTTTCGGTAAGTGTTTAATATTTTGAGAACACGCCATTTCGAATGGATTGCGTCATGCATATTTTCTTAAAAACTTTTAAATTTTCTTTAGGCTTTCTTCTACGCGGCTTGGCGGGACGCTGCTATCTTTAATTTCCAAACTGAAAGCGCGATAATCGCGGTGAGTTTAATAAAACTTATATTTTTCAAAATAAATTTGGTTAATTTCGACAATCTACTAACAAAGGCTATTTCAATTGTTTCAGCTTTCAGTAACGGTTTCAATATTTCAGTGAATGACAAATACTTTCAGTATAGAGTACTTTTCAGTAATTTTTCGGTATTACTTAAGTATTATGCTAGAAATACTTTCCTGATATTAACACTTTCAGTGGTTTCCTTAGTAAGAGCTTTCCAGTGGCTCAGTGATGTTTCCGTAAGAGTTTTTCCATTAAACCCTTCTCCGGGTGAACTTTGACTTTGTGCCTGGGAGTACATCTGTGCTGACTGCAGTGATCTTGAGGCTGACGGTATGTGTTCATAGATGGTCGACCTCCGTTAAGAAGATATCCTGTAAGTTACATTTAGTTTAATTTTAATTTAGAGGTAATACTAAGCGAGTCACAAAATTCTAACGAGGTACATCCATTTAGTTTTACTTGGCTAACTTTGTAACTTGATGCTGTTCTATTTCCTGGTGTACCTGAATAAACTGTATTGTTCACCATTCTTTCTTTTATTGGTCTCTCAACTCAGCACACTTAAATAAGACAAAAACCTGCCTTGCGATTAAAAGTCCTGATATCCGTTGGCTATTCATCGCCCGAGCCCTACCAGGTAAGCACTGTGACCAGTGGCGCCCGATTTGTTTTGCTTTTGTTTGTATTTTTTTAAATATCTGGTCATACCGCCCATAACACCGGCCCGTACGGTAAGCTCGGAGCCCTACTTTATTTTTATTTGCATGTCCTTGGCATCGGTTTTTTTTTCCTTTCCATTAGAACTGGCCCCTTCAGCCAGCCTTGACAATTACTTATTACATTTGGCAGCAGCACATGACAATTGGCGTACCAAACAGGGACGCTATATTAATATATATTGAATTTTTTTATTACAATTGGCGTACCAAACAGGGACGCTATATTAGTATAAATTGTATTTTTTTATTACATTTGGCGCCTGCGAACAGGAACTTGATACTTTCTTATTTAATATAATGTGTGGTTGAGTTTTGAGTTGACATTGCTTGCTGTGACTCACTTAGTTTATCTGACTTATATTGTACTTAGCTTGAAAATAAACTGTTAGGAAGTGTACATTTTTTTTGTATTCCCCTGTTTATGACATGTTCTGTGAATTGTTGGTATTGCAGTCTCTTTAGGCAATACTTTGTTTGGATATATACTTAACTTACCTTTTTTCTTTGTTGCACACCTGTGCAATACTTTTGTTTTGTGTCAATATAGAAATATAACATACAAAGTTTTCAATAGTAAAGTAACATCTAGAATCTATGTTTTGAGGCCTATTCATATAATATAATAACATTAACTAACAATAAGTTGTTTATTGCTAGTTAAACTTGTCAATATAATAGAACAATAGTAAGTAATAGAACAATAATGCACAATACATTATTCTACACAAATTAGTAATGGTCTAAAGTAGTATATACTTGATTACAGTAATATTATAGTAACTTCATATTAGAGAAAGATTGTATTGCAATAAATAAGTAATTATAATCTTCCTCTTCAGTAATAATAAAATATAACATACTTTGAATAATTGTTAAATAACAACTATAAATTGCATTTGAAACATAAACAATAGTTATTAAAGTGTTCATTTGTCATTAATTATCATTAAAAGGTTCACTTTGTTTCTTAATAAACTTAGTTTTCTTAAATATAACTTGATATTGTTGGAATTGTTAAGAATAGTAATTGCATATAAAGATAATAGTTGATATCTGTTGTAAAGTTAACTTTGAGTACAAGTAGAAGTAATACTGTTGTTTTATACATAATATTAGATATTATTGGTTGTTAACATGGATGATAACATAGTATCTGTTGAGAATAACTCTGATAAGCAGAATGTTGTTGCGGATGTACCTCAGTCTCAGTCGCAGAATTATTCACAGTTTGTGAACTTGCTTGATACAGACAATGTAACAAATTCACCACCTTCGAACAGAGGATTACAATCTAATGAAACAAATACATTGCATCCAATTGTGAACAATCATTATCACCAAAAACATTTTGATTTTTCTAAATTGGGTATATAGTCCAGGGTCGATAATTTTTGAAAACAAAAAAAATTATAATAGGATGAAACCTATTGCAAAAGGAAGAGAATATAACAAAAAATAAAGAAAAAATAATTTACGGGCGATCTGAGGTCGGGAAGTGAGGGGGAGGGGGGGTTTAAGGGTAAAAAACGGTTTATCTCAATTTCCAGCAAAACTATAAGTCCTATGGAAAAAAGTTAAATGGCAAAGTTATAGGTAATAAAAAGGTCTACAATTTTTGTATTTACACTTTTTTCACATAACCTCAAAATTTATGTGAAAAATTCAAAAAACCAAGTTTTTGGTTTTTTATTTTTATCTTTTACAAAAAAAATTTTTTTTTAACGAAATTTTGTGAAAACTTACCTTTCTATGTCCCAAACATACTGTAATTTTTTTGATTTAAAATGTTTATTTTTTCACCTTATTTTGACTTAATATCGAAAAATCACCCTAATTTTCAATCGAAAATTCACCTGTCAAAATATCCGCTTTTTTAAAAAAATCTGTGAGCTTTTTATTTGCTAAAATCTCTACTTTCTGATGGTATATAAAAAAATATACACTGCCATGTTAAATTTTCTCAGAAAATGCAATGAAACGACAACTATTTTCACAAAAATTATTCGAGTTCGAGTTTTTAAATATATATTTTTAATATTTATGTACAATTTTGAGCCATTTATTAAAATTTACACTTTAATTAATCGAAAAAACGTCAAAATCCATGTTAAATTAATAAATTAATAAGCAAAAAAATTACAAATCCATAAAGATTGCAAGAAACATGCAAAAATAGTTGTCGTTTCATTGCATTTTCTGAGAAAATTTACCATAGTAGTGTATATCTTTTTTATACCATCAGAAAGTAGAGATTTTAGCAAATAAAAAGCTCACAGATTTTTTTAAAAAAGCGGATATTTTGACAGGTGAATTTTCGATTGAAAATTAGGGTGATTTTTCGATATTAAGTCAAAATAAGGTGAAAAAATAAATATTTTAAATCAAAAAAATTACAGTATGTTTGGGACATAGAAAGGTAAGTTTTCACAAAATTTCGTTAAAAAAAAAAATTTTTTGTAAAAGATAAAAATAAAAAACCAAAAACTTGGTTTTTTGAATTTTTCACATAAATTTTGAGGTTATGTGAAAAAAGTGTAAATACAAAAATTGTAGACCTTTTTATTACCTATAACTTTGCCATTTAACTTTTTTCCATAGGACTTATAGTTTTGCTGGAAATTGAGATAAACCGTTTTTTACCCTTAAACCCCCCCTCCCCCCCCACTTCCCGACCTCAGATCGCCCGTAAATTATTTTTCCTTTATTTTTTGTTATATTCTCTTCCTTTTGCAATAGGTTTCATTCTATTATAATTTTTTTTCACTTTTCATTATTTTTAAAGGCTTCTACCCTGGTCTAATAACATTTGATGGTCGTTCTTGCCCTCTGGAGTTTCTGCAAAGGATTGATGAGTTGAAACCAGTTAAAGGATATACAGACTTCCAGTGTTTGTTGGCTTTGCCGGTGCTGCTTTCTGGTATTGCGTTGAAATGGTATAGAGGAAGGAAGGATACTATATTGAGTTGGTCACAATTCCAAACTGAGTTGTTGGATTTCTTTTTACCTAGGGATTATTATTTTCATTTAGAACAAGAAATTAGGAACAGGAAACAAAAACCAAATGAAACTTTGAGTGAATTTATTATTGATGTCATGGATCTTTCTGCAAAATTGCGTACACCTTTATTGGAACATACACTATTAGACATTATTAAACACAACATGTTGCCTGAGTACTCATTTCATTTAATTGGTAGGTGTGTTTTATCACTTAATGAACTCATTCAGTTAAGTAGGGAAATTGAATCTTTTAAATTACATAAACACAATCCTTTTGGTACAAATTATATTAAAAGGGAACTCAAACCTATTACTTATCCTGCGAGTAAACAAATTACAGTTTTTTGTCATAAGTGTAAATCTTCTGGACATAGTTACAAGGAATGTAAGAAGTTTGTTGGTATTAAATGTTTTAAATGTGGAAAACCTGATGTTCTTACAAAAAATTGTGACAAGTGCAATTCTTCTAAAAATGTTTCTTCTCTGACGGATACCTGCGATCAAAAAAACGGGTAAGGCTCCGTTGTAGCCAACTTTCGAATAAAAGCGATCGGTTTACAACGGAATTTGAAACTCATAAAGATATTAAACCTTTTACTGACACTAAAGAAAATTTTATTGAAGCTCAAGTGGCTACACTTTGTAGGAATACTGATAAACGTCCTTATATGTGTTTTACAGTTAAGGGTCGTGAATTTTTGGGATTATTAGACAGCGGTGCACAAATGAATGTATTAGGCAACGATTCTCACTTAGTTTTCTTAGATATGGGTTTTACTTTGAATAAGATTACTTCATCTGCTACTACTGCTGATGGTAAGCTGCAAGATATTGTTGGTTATATTGAATTACCTATTAAATGTGCTAAACGTGTTAGATTGTGTAGATTTGATATCATACCGTCGATAGCCATTGATGTTATTCTCGGCATGGATTTTTGGATTAAATTTGACATATTTTCTAAATTAAGTAAAGAAATTTCTTTTGTGAATTCTGATGGTAAACCTTTTGAGATAGCTTCAATCATACCTGCATCTGGTTTAACTTTGGATGAACGTCAACGTTTAGACGAAATTACTTCAAAATTTGAGAATATTTCATATGAACACAAAGGTTTAGGTAAAACTGACTTGGTACAGCATAAGATTATTACAGTTGGAGAACCTATTAAACAGAGATATTATCCTTTAAGTCCTGCTCGTTTGAAAGAATTAAATGTCGAAATTGATAAAATGTTGTCTGAAGGTATTATCCAACCCTCTAAATCACCATGGAGCAGTCCTTTAGTTCTGGTGACGAAGAAGGATGGTACGCTTCGAGTTTGTTTAGATTCACGTAAGTTAAATTCAGTAACTGTTAAAGATTCATATCCACTCCCTTATATTTCTAGAATTTTGGTAAATCTTAGAGACGCACGCTTTCTTTCTTCCATTGATCTTTCTAAAGCATTCTACCAAATTATGTTGGAGGAATCTTCTAGAGAGAAAACTGCTTTCGTTGTTCCTGGCAGAGGCTTGTTTGAATTCGTAAGGATGCCATTTGGTGTAACAAATGCTCCCGCAGAATTACAAAGGCTTTCTGATAAACTTTTCGGTCCAGAGTTTGATGATAAATTATTTTGCTTTTTAGATGACCTTATTTTAGTATCAAAAGACTTCGAAAGTCATTTAAACCTTTTAGAAAAAGTATATAACAGATTAAAAGATTCTGGCTTAACTATTAATTTGACTAAATCTGAATTTTGTAAAGAGAAACTTAAATATTTAGGGTATGTTGTGGACAAGGATGGACTTCATACGGATCCTGATAAATTAGAGGTTATTAAGAACTTTCCAACACCTAGATCTGCTAAAAATGTTCGTAGTTTTATTGGTATGTGCTCATATTATCGTAGATTTATTCCAAATTTCTCTGATTATGTTGCTCCTTTAACTAAATTAATTGGCGGTAAAAGAAACGTTAAGGTTAAATTTGTTTGGAATGATCAGGCTGAAGAATCTTTTCAATATCTTAAAAATGCTTTAATTACAGCACCTGTGCTTAGATGTCCTGATTTTAATAAACCATTTTCTATTCATTGTGACGCTAGTGGCTTTGCAGTAGGTAGTGCATTGATGCAAGACGATGATGAAGGTCAATCACATCCTGTAGCTTATTTTTCTAAATTATTATCTAAATGTGAGAAAAATTATAGTGTAACGGAGAGAGAATTATTAGCTGTTTTGTTATCAATAGAACATTTTCGTCCTTATATCGAAGGCACTGAATTTACAGTAGTTACTGATCATGCTAGTTTAAAATGGTTGATGAATTTAGCAAATCCTTCTGGTAGATTAGCCAGATGGGCAGCTCGTTTGTCGCAGTATAAATTTAATGTAGTTCATAAAAAGGGTAAAAATCATACAGTACCTGACGCTTTGTCCAGGATTGATATTTCGGCTATTAGTGCATGTCCAGATGATATTGATGATCCTTGGTATAGAAAAATGTTTACTGATTGTCAAAAATTTCCTTCAAAATATAAAACGTTTAAAGTAGAAGATGACATTTTGTTTAAGTTCGTTAAACCTAAATATTCTTTAAGACAAAATTTAGCTTGGAAAATTGTTGTACCTAGAGAACATGTTTTGGATACCATTCGTAACAATCATGATGATGTAAACTCCGCTCATTTCGGGATCCACAAGACAATTGAGAAATTAAAAACACATTATTTTTGGTCAAAAATGTTTAATGATGTTAAGGAATATATTAATAACTGTGACACTTGTAAAGCATATAAACATTCAACATCTTCACCATTGGGTTTAATGACCAATCCTAAATTAGTAGATCGACCTATGACAATGTTGTCTATCGATATTATTGGACCGTTACCTAAATCATATTCAGGTCATATTAATATTTTGTCCATAGTAGATGTATTTTCTAAATATTGTTGGATATTTCCACTTTATCAAGCTACAACTAGATCGATTATTAAAATTTTGGAAAAGGAAATATTTTTAAAATTCGGTTGTCCTAAAATACTAATTTGTGATAACGGTAGGCAGTTCATTTCAAAAATGTTCAAAGATTTCATAAGCGATTATAATATACCAAAATTATTTTATAATACACTTTACACACCTCAAAACAATCCTGTAGAAAGATTCAATAAGACAATTGAAACTTGTATATCGTGTTATGTTGACACAGATCACAGAACATGGTCGAGGTTTTTGCCTCATATTCAAGCCGCTATAAACGGTACTGTTAATTTGGTTACTGGATACACTCCTAACTTTTTGATGTTTGGTAGGGAGATTTATTTAGATGGTACTCTTTATAAGTTTAGCTCTATTTCTGACCCTTCAGAAATTACTATTGAGGATCGTTCTGGTTATTCTCAACTTCTTTCTTCACTGGAGGATATTTTTAGGAAGACTGTTGACCACCTGGCCAAGTCTTATAGGAAAAATGCTCTTTATTATAATTCTAAACGAAAAGCTATTTCTTACGATGTTGGTGATATTGTGTGGAGAAGAAACTTCGTACAATCCAACGCTGCTCACTATTTTTCTTCTAAATTAGCTCCTAAGTTTATAAAATGTAAAATTGTGGAGAAGGTTTCTGATAATGTATATGTTTTAAAGGATTTGTCTAGGAACACTGTTGGTAAATATCATGTTAAAGATATTCTTAAAATTTAATATTTTTTTCGGCTTTCATAAATTTTGTTGAGTAAGAAGTTGTAGGTTGTTTTCTTGGGTAATTGGGTTTATGAATGAGGAAGAATGAGGTGAAGTATGGAAGATAACCCATTGCTAGTGTGAAGTATGTTAGGGGCCTAGGATTACATTCTTATTTCTTGATCTTCTTACATGGTTAACATCTTGATCCATGAATACTCACCGTTATTAGAAACTATTTAGACTTTCGAAATCATGGAAGGATAATGTGCAGCTTAATGTCGTAAGGACTCCTATTTTATTCTACTTTGCTCTTGTTAGGTAATTTTGTTTTACCCCAAGTTTTGTTATATTTTAATTTTGTTTTGCATTTGTCTATAACCTTCTTGGGGGGGTTTTATTTTGTGGTGTGTAGACTTATTTATGACCTACCTAGGTTATTTTGTTGGTGCATGTTTCTTTAGTCTAACTAATTCTAAGGGTAGTTTTAGTCCTAGTTTAGGCGACCTTGTGTCCGTTCCCGGATGTGACTTCTGCGCACTTACCATTTACTTCTTGATTCTTTGGTCAAGAAGCTGACTTTGGTGTTCTACACACACTCTTTGGTGATGTCACCTGACACACACTCTTTGCTTTGTCTTGAAGATTCACCTGAATTTTCATATTTCGGTTTTCCGCCGGAATTTTGTTTTTCTGTCATCTTTTCCAGATGTGCAGTTTTGTTTCGCTGTGTTTAGTTCGTTGATGCGGGGCGAAAGTCTTCGTGTTAACCAGTTGCATACTAGACCAGTGATTCTTTTGTTTTGGTTCTTTCGAATCACTTTTGGGTATTCTTAGGTACTCGTTTTGTTTTTTTTTGTCATCTCACCTGAGGTGTACTTTTGTTTATCCCTGGAGTAGTTCGTCGATGTGAGACAAATGGTCCATCACTTCGATCAGGTGCATACTAACCCAGAGATTTTTGTTCTTTTTGCTTTGGTAAATTTTGACTTTGCCTTTTGCATTTGGTCTTTGACTTTGTTATTTTATAATTGTTGGTTTTTGACTTTGTCATTACTTGTTTCTTGGTCAGTTCGTTGACGCAAGGCAACTTGCCCATTGCATCAATCAGTTGCAGACTGATCTAGATATCTATTTTTTTGCTTTACTATGTTTTCCACATAGTTTTTTTTTTCCCTTTGAACGCTTTTGCTCCGCTATGTTTTCCACATAGTTTTGAACCTTGTTTTGCTATGATTTCTACATAGATTTTGAACTCTCTTGCTTTGCTATGTTTTCCACATAGACTTTTGTTTTAATAGGGATGGTTCGTCAGTGAGGTGTTTAAATATACACACTGTACCAGTTGCATACCAACCTTATTATTCGTTCTTTTACTACACACTTGTGTAACTAGTTTAGATTTTGCTTGGTTTATATTTTACTTGTTATCTAAATTTTGCTTGGAGACTCGGTTCACTTTTTCGCGGCTAGTTGGCTAATCGGGAAAGTCAGTAGTAGACCAGTTTCAAAATCTTCTGTTTAGGTAATTAGTTTTCAATTTTACTTAGGAACTTGGTTCACATTTTCGCGGCTAGTTGGCTCATCGGAAAGGTCAGTTGTAGACCAGTTCCAAGGTTCTCATTTGTTTAGGTTATTTCTTGTTTAGGATACATGCGAGCTGTTATACAGATTTTTAGTACTTATTCTTGCAGCATGTCGTCCTATTCTTTTGAATATTTCATTCCTTTTTGTGGTAGTTTTGTTTACTTTTATTTTGGTGGACAATGGTATGTCTTCTAAATTTGCTTCTTAGTAGTAGGTAATTTTTTTGGCGAAAATTTTAGAACCTTCAGTTCAAAAATTTTCTTTTTCCTAGAAGGGGGAAAATGTAACGTGCTAATTGGCAATGCTTAGCCCGTTACTAAATTTAATTCGTGAATTAGTTTATTTCGGACAACATTGCCCATGGAACAGTGATTTATTTGCTATCTGTGGCCAATGTTGCATTTAAAGTAATATTTTGTTGATCTGTGTATTTATATCACAGATTAATAATTCATTTCATTTGTCTGTGGTTAGGAGTATCTAAATTGGATGGATTAAAATTTAATAAAATAATAATACAAATTGAATTCAAATAATTTAATATATTCGAAAGTGGTGTATTTGAATAAAACAATTAATTTTACTTAGTTTTCTTTTATTTTAAATATAAATACATAGGGCTTTACGATATTGTAAGTGGCATCTATGGATCCATTTCTGTCAGCGCATTCTTGAACGCAGCCGTAGACTTCGAAAACCTTCCGTCTGAAACGTCAATGTTGACAACTTGCTTTTCGTCTTTCGCCACCGACCATGGCAGATCAAAAATTGTGATCGATTTTGTTTATTTATATATCCAAGGCCATCTGGCCTGGAAATTTAAACAGAATACCCTGATGGGTTTTGTAACATTTATTGAATATTAAAACCCCGCAATAATGCTTTATTTTCGGTAAGTGTTTAATATTTTGAGAACACGCCATTTCGAATGGATTGCGTCATGCATATTTTCTTAAAAACTTTTAAATTTTCTTTAGGCTTTCTTCTACGCGGCTTGGCGGGACGCTGCTATCTTTAATTTCCAAACTGAAAGCGCGATAATCGCGGTGAGTTTAATAAAACTTATATTTTTCAAAATAAATTTGGTTAATTTCGACAATCTACTAACAAAGGCTATTTCAATTGTTTCAGCTTTCAGTAACGGTTTCAATATTTCAGTGAATGACAAATACTTTCAGTATAGAGTACTTTTCAGTAATTTTTCGGTATTACTTAAGTATTATGCTAGAAATACTTTCCTGATATTAACACTTTCAGTGGTTTCCTTAGTAAGAGCTTTCCAGTGGCTCAGTGATGTTTCCGTAAGAGTTTTTCCATTAAACCCTTCTCCGGGTGAACTTTGACTTTGTGCCTGGGAGTACATCTGTGCTGACTGCAGTGATCTTGAGGCTGACGGTATGTGTTCATAGATGGTCGACCTCCGTTAAGAAGATATCCTGTAAGTTACATTTAGTTTAATTTTAATTTAGAGGTAATACTAAGCGAGTCACAAAATTCTAACGAGGTACATCCATTTAGTTTTACTTGGCTAACTTTGTAACTTGATGCTGTTCTATTTCCTGGTGTACCTGAATAAACTGTATTGTTCACCATTCTTTCTTTTATTGGTCTCTCAACTCAGCACACTTAAATAAGACAAAAACCTGCCTTGCGATTAAAAGTCCTGATATCCGTTGGCTATTCATCGCCCGAGCCCTACCAGGTAAGCACTGTGACCAGTGGCGCCCGATTTGTTTTGCTTTTGTTTGTATTTTTTTAAATATCTGGTCATACCGCCCATAACACCGGCCCGTACGGTAAGCTCGGAGCCCTACTTTATTTTTATTTGCATGTCCTTGGCATCGGTTTTTTTTCCTTTCCATTAGAACTGGCCCCTTCAGCCAGCCTTGACAATTACTTATTACATTTGGCAGCAGCACATGACAATTGGCGTACCAAACAGGGACGCTATATTAATATATATTGAATTTTTTTATTACAATTGGCGTACCAAACAGGGACGCTATATTAGTATAAATTGTATTTTTTTATTACATCGTGTTAAGGTGTTTAAATTACTAAAGAAGTTAATAAAAGTCTTAAATGTTTTCGCTGGTTTATTTCCATTCCCACAAGATAGATAGATTGATAGATTTACCATGTGTATGACTTTTTTTCAAATGCTGAGCAGATTTAATGGAACTTTGCATATGTATTGATCATAGGGAAAAATAATAAATGTTCTCATTTAGCTTGACCATGTTTGGCTTTTCAAATCTTCTGAAAGATATTTTCAAATTTTCCAAAACCAATTTTAATAGAACTTTGCGCTTTATAACTTACTTTTTTATAAATTTTAAGTTAATGCTGGACTACAAACCCATCTGATGGTAAATGACCATATAGTATTAGGTTGTAAAATGCTCTAACCTAGTAAAAGCGTATTCATTCTATTCTTCGCTTCATAACTTCATCATCACTCCCCAGGTATGGCTGACCTGTCCATGGTGGGAAGCAGCTACGGAAGTGCCTCTTCACTTCTCCCCACCCATGATAGCGTCCTGGCGACTGCTCACATCCAACATTAGGAAGTTCATCAGTGTCACTCTCAAGTCCACGGTCGCACACTTGGTACAGTTCAAGCTGACTGAAGCCAAGCTCGAGTGTGATGGTAATACCACGGTGTCGGATCTCAACCCCAAGAATGCTGGAGATATGGTGAGTTTTTTTTTAACCTGTTATAACTTTGACGTGTCTGTGTGTATGTGTTTGTGGCGTCGCAGCTCCTTAAAGGATGGACCGATTATGATGCGGTTTTTTGCTGACGTGATCACGGCTCTAAGCTATTTGTGAAGATTTGTTCACGCGTTTCACGCTCATCAGCTCTTTCTTGCTCAAAATAAATTTCGGGGGAATTTTAAAGTTTTAGTTATTTTACTTTAAAATAAGTTAATGCTTACCTTACGTAATATAAAATATTTAAGGAACATTTTTCTGTATATCCGACAAAGACACAGCTATAATAAGTGGCCACGATATGGTAAAGGACTTTGCACATTATACCAACTCGACGTCAACTCGTTGACTCGACCCAAAAACATTAAAATACCAACTATAATATTATAATATATATGACAGGCAAGGCAGCCCGGCATTACGTTTAGCATTCTTATCAAAAACATGCTCTATGTCTGTGATTCTTATACATATTTGAGTTGGCTCGGCACAATTTGACTTCCATAAGTAATCTAATTTTTATATAATTTTTCTTCATCCAAAAACTTCCAGATCGTAGCATCAGACGGCACAACGGCCTCCTTCATGTGGGAGCTCCTCAAGGACCCGCTAGTGAAGGCGGGGCCTCTGAAGGCCTCGTTCTCGGTCCAGTACCAGGTGGTGGGGTCCACGGACCCTCCGAGGCCCTTCGCGTGTCCCTTCGACGTGCAAGACTATACCACCCTGTTCGTGATACAGACTAAACTGGAACCGGGAAAGGGGTCCGACTTCTGTAGGGCTTCGCAAGTTTGCTCCTTGCAACTCACTTTACAGAGGGTGAGTTGCTTACTCCTTATCACAGACTTAAAAAAAGAACCAGACGGATTGTCAGCAACAAATTCAGTGAAGCACCCATAGTAATACCAACTCCTCTAATAACTACTAACGTTGTTAGCGGTGCGCGGGGGTGGGTGAGCGAGCGCAATATCTCCACCTCAGACTATGTTAGCGGGCGAACGGACGTTGCATTGCCACTTGTTTCTTTCAACATTTTATTGTTAATCCTTTACTTTATAACACCTTTCACAATGTCTACTAGATCAGCACGTTTACTTAAACTAGCTACTGGATGTGGTGAGGAAAAACAGTAATGGAATTAAAAATGCCGATGAAAACATTTTGACGAAAGCAAAATCTAATGTGAAAACAGATATTTTATTTATTTATTATATTACTTTTACGATTTTTAACAAAATAATTTATGGTTTAATACTATTGGGAATTTAATGCTAGATAATAGCATTTATTACTTATTACACTAATTTACACTATTATTTCACTAGCATTTAAATTACACTAGCACTACACTTTCAATTACACTAGCATTTTCTTACACGTAATTTAAAATTGTAGGATGTACCACATCCAACGTTGTTAATCGGTTTTTAAAATGAGTTAAATGTCGTTAGTACCACATCCGACGTTGATAATCGGTTTTCGCACAAGAAACAATGTAGGTTGTGGTACTTCTGACAAGTCAGTATTAGCTTTACCCCGTTAAAAAGGTTACAAGTGACTTTTCTTATATTTACACATTAAATCCCGGCTACTCGCTACTCACTAATACGGCTACTACATAATATTGTCCTAAACATATATAACTTGTACAGCATTACTCTAAATTTTCATGATCCTACTTAAAATTACACTTATATCGCTCTCCTCTAAAGTTGCTGTTTTTCATATCCGACATTTTTAATAGTTATGGGCGATGTTAAGGTTGTCTGGAAGAGATCGCTGTGTAGCGATAAGACCGCCTTTTTTACCTCATATTATATCTGCTTCACTTGTTTACTTCTAGATTGTTGTTGTATTATTTTAGTGATATACAATAAAGAGTTAAATAAATAAATAAACTGTATTATTTTATATGTCATAATAATTAACATAATATTTATGTGTTGTTTAGGTAAATGAAACTGAACACACATCACTGATGTACGAGGTGTTAGCTGACCAGACCATGTGGGCGGTGCTAGGACGGACGGCTGGTAAGACATTGTGGCTTGACTTGACAGCCAGTTCTTTCTTTCTATTTATTATTTATTTATTTATGTACACACAATGGAAAATACAATTAGAACACAACATACAGGTAATTATGTACAAAGGTACTGCTTATTTCTTAAGAAATTTCTTCCAGCAGACCTGTGACTGGAGAAATAATGTCGAGAGGTAGAGGGAGAGGTCTTTTTCTTCTCCCTTCTTGGCTGGCAACGTATCAGTGATTCCGTTGCTTTCCTTGGTGACTCCTTTTAATCCGGAACTTAATAATGACACTTCATATATTATAATATATGACAGCAGGATAGCCTTGAAACGCTACGCAAGCGAATTGGGTAACTGTCATGGTTGCTAAGCCTGTAATATTGTTATCTATATCTAAACAAATAAATAAAATTGGAGTGTCTGTTTGTAATATGAAAAATAACCTCTTTTTACTAAGTGCATTTGGATGTATACACGGTACATATACCAAAACAACATTTTTTACCATTTTGACGTGATAATTTGTCTGTCCGTCTGTCTGTTTGTTTCGGTTAATCTCTGAAATAGCTGGACCAATTTTGACGGGACTTTCACTGGCAGATAGCTGATGTAACAAGGAATAACTCAGGCTACTTTTTATTTAAAAAAAATAGATTTAGAAAAAAACGCGATACCAACTTCGCCGGGTCAGCTAGTAATAAAATAAATTTACTAATTAAATAAATAAATGATTAATGTGTTAATTCAAACATCATTTCTAACAATATTGTACCGCGTTTAACTGTTCTCTGTACATCCTGAAGGTTGACTGGTAGAGAATGCTATTTAGCATTAAGTCCGCCTATTGTACCACTTTGGGGTTCAATTAAATAAATGATTAATGTATTCATCCAGGTGTTATAACAATGGAGACGAACACAGCAGAGCCCCAATGCGTGACCTTGGACGTGATGCCGCTCATAGCCGGCTACCTGCCACTGCCCACGGTGCGGCTGTCCAAGTACATCGCTGCCAATACCAAAGGTAATCTGGAACTGGACCACTGTCTATAAAGCCTGTATTGGGGCAAGTGAGGTTGCGAAGCCAGACTGGTTATATTGACGCCACTGTATTATGCTTGATATGATTTGATTTTTTATTGTAACTATCTGACGATCAACCTGATGGTAAGTGGTGAATCGAATATAGACATCAGTCACACCAAAGGCATATCGGAATGCACTCCCTGTGTCGTGTGTAACATGGACAGACACAAAGACAAGGACACCCAGACCGAGAACAGAAATGTAAACACATCATTCGAAATTCTGCCTCGCTGGGAATCGAACCAGGACCCTTCGAACGGCGCTCTGGCATGGTTACCATTATGTCGCGTGGTTCGACTATGTACCAATCACCCTCGTACTGGTATAAGTAATTAATGTTGTATTATTAATTTTATTACATTAAATAGTTACGTAAACTGCCTATTTACTTCGCTACAAAATAATATCGTTAATTCCAGATCCCAAGAAAGATATATCAGCGCACCCCCGCCTCGAGCCGTTCAGTCCGGGGCAAGTGTACCACGCGGGGAAAGCCAAGCAAGTGCACGTGTTAGCGCCCGCGCCGAAAGAACACGTCGACACTACCTGAGTGTAAACATCGCTTTATCTTGTAAGGGGTAAGCGTGCCGGCGTTTCTATATCCTATCTGTCTTACAGCCGATAAGAGTTGAGTGTACAGTCGACAAAAGAGTTAGATATGCAGGGCGTGATACAATGTTTAATATTACAGAATGATTTTGTTTATATCAATGTTAATTCATGTCTTACGTTTAAAGGTAGCATTTAACATAGATACTTGTACAAAAATTCTGTGCTATTAAACTTTATGTAAGGTTTTTGCTTACCGTACATATGTTTCCGATTTTCTGTTTGGGGTAAGTTGACACATTGATCTTGTGAAGTTGAAGTGAGGGTATATTGTTTCACAAAGATAAATAGACAGATATGTTAGAAACGGAAATGGATCGTTAACCAAAGGGCTAGATAGGGTATGGGAATCGGTTACTGTTATTAGTCAGACAGGACGAGAGATTTGAGCGTTGTATGATGTTTCCGCCCAATAATGTCTTAAAGCAAGACGAAGGCTTTTGCTAGGTTAGCGCTTTACTAGCTTGAAAGCTTTTCAGATATAAGCGATATTTACTTCCCAGTATAAATTTCGCTTTCATCAAATGACGTGGGTAATGTTAATGATGATTTTAAACTTATATCATCGCGGACACTGAACATTTCTGAACACATCGCAATAACTCCCTGTTTTTCAATTAATATGGAACTGTTTTCGTCTTCGATAACTGATAGCGAATATTATTTGTACAGTCTCTCAGGCGGTTACATTCCAAACTAAAAGGAACAAGTAATTCTCTATAAAAAATACTTACTTCACTCATTGACAATTTATAAAAGTTAATTCTATCTAACTTAGCAGTGTCAGACAAGAACTTTGCTATTCTGAGAGGACCTAAAAGCATTGGATTCATGAGTTGATTAATAATTAATTATTTAAGATTGCACTATCTGTATACCACAAGGGACATCATGTTTCAAAATACACCAGCAATTCGCAGCGCTTGCTCAATTATATGATAGTATCTCGAAGCTTAAGCCATAGATCGCTTTAAATACATGATGTTAAAGTTAACTATGTTATCCAGTAATGGTACTCACTTCTATCTGTATTTATAATGATAGCTACCGACTGATTCTTAGCTTGATTGGATCACAGACGGCATTTAGGAGGCGTTCTATATATTTATAAACTTTATCGGATGTAGGCGTCGAAGCGAAATGGAATAAAGATGCGTTCAAACTAATGCGTTCAACTTGCTACGAACTTGCAAATGCGTGCAAAGAGTATCGCTGTGATCGTAGCGAATGCAAAAAAGCTAAGCTCAAATTTGGAATCGGTACTTTTTTATTTATTTATTTATTTATACTTTATTGACCACAATATAAAAATTACGGTACAAATGGCGAGCTTAATGCTTAATGCATTCTCTACCAGCTAACCATTAGGCCAAACAGAGACACACGAAGGGCGGTATAAAAACGAAATAATATAAACGCGACATAAATTATGATATAAATACACATAGAAAATACATACATATCATAATACACATACATATATACACACATACATACATACATATATACATACATACATAATAATATATAACAATAAATAAAAAAACACATGAAAGATGACGAACATTGTGATTTAAGGATGACAACTCAGTAGATAAGCCCGTAGCTTATTCTTAAAGGTAAGCTTAACAGAGGGTTTTCTGAAGTCCTCGGGGAGTGAGTTCCAGAGTCGAGCGGCCGAAACTGTGAAAGAGTTAGAGACGAAGCCAGACCGGTGCAGCGGGATGGAAAGCAGGTAAGATGCACGAGAGCGAAGCTGCCGATCATGGGAAGAACATAAATACTGGAATTTGGATTTCAAGTAATCCGGGGAAAAGTTATCAAAGAGAATAGAGAAAAGGGAACATAGCGTCCTGGATCGCCGTCGCTCGCGGATGGGAAGCCATTTAAGCTTAGAATGATAAGAAGAAATGTGATCATATTTGCGAAGGCAGAAAACAAAGCGAACGGCACTGTTAATGAGACGATCCAGCTTGTTCAAGAGAGCCTCACTCAGGTCTAAATAGCACACATCACCATAATCGATAATCGGGAAAATGAGCGCTTGAACCAGATAAGCCTTTGTATCAGTAGGGAGAAAATTTCTGAGCCGATTCAGCGTGGACAGTGAGGCAGTCACCTTACGGCAGACCTCAGCTACCTGCTTGTTCCAGCTAAGGCTGCTGTCAATAAACATGCCAAGGTCTTTGTGTGATATTGAAAATTTTCACACATAATTTCTGCACAAAATGAACGTTTGAACGCTTTAGTTTGAACAGAAAACGACTTAATGTTTTACTAATAAAAGGTATGTTTATATGTGTATACAAATAGAAGTTCTAAATCCGCTTTGGTATTTAAGACCAAGTTGTTGTGATAAATGTATAATGTCCTTAAACTATCTATATGTCATTGATTAATCAGATTTTTTCTTACCGCCCTGTCATGGTACATTATAATAAATTATTTAAATACCATTTGAATTAAAATATAATTTAATCTTTTAATTATCTACTCAATATTCGACCTTTGAATAAAACTTTTAATGTAACCGTTAAAATTTACATTAGATACCAGACTATCTGCATAAAGCAATTTTTTTAATTCAGACAAATTCGGTTTCGGTATCAATAAATGAAAAGTATGCTTTTAATTGAGTATTCGTAATTCATTTTTTTTTTAATTATTGCTTACGAGTTCAAAAATTATGTAGGTACACTACGTAAAAGGTAAAGGTTTAAAAAAGACAGCAGGTGTATCAAATATTTACATTACTACGTTGTAAGAATTGAGGACAAGGTAAGAGCTACAAATAACTATTTTTGTATACCTTTTCTGGCATTACTTAAATATAAACTGAAGCCAATGATAACGGAACTTACAGGAGAAAATTACCTGCCGATCACTCTCATATTTAAATCATTCGTTCTTATGGTTATTTTCATAGATTAACGAAAGATTCTAGTGTAGAAAAATACATTGAGATACTAATTTTACAGAAAAAGCTGTAACATATAGGGCTACTTTATCAAAGATCAATATGCACTTTGGACTTCACTATTTTTTTTATAGGATTATATTTCCTACAATCATAGAAATGTCAAAATTATCAGATTATTCTTATTATAATAAAAATGTTATGTTATGTTAGAAAAAGCAATAGGTCTCAACTATTATTTTATACGCTCCATCTCTCCTGTTAATCTATTTTTATTTATTGTTTCCTCATTCCTTGATTTCATAAGAATATTCTTTTTTTTAGTATTTAGTAGTATAGACTATAGTTGAAAGTCGTGTGCTAGATGGATATGTATATAACTATGTTGTCATAGAGTATATTTAAGAAAAATATGTTTTGTGTATAGAGATTTAATTTACTTGTTTTCCTCACTTAAGCTGTTTTACTGTAAAGTAAATCAACGCCATATTACGTCGACTCTACAATGGTTTAATGGCTAGTCTGTGTCTCGTCTATTCTCTTTTTTAATCTGTTAAGTTGTACAGTTTTGCAAGGTGCTTAAATTAGACAATTTTACGTATAGTTTTTTTAAAAACTCATGTATATTGTAAGTCTTAGTTACTTTATCGCGTACGTTAAGTTGTCTGCATACACTATAATTTTATTATGGTATGGAAATTGGGTGCATGGTGGTATATATATTTTGTTACTTTTACATTGTTTACTATAGTTAGTTTGATTGGTTAGAATTTATTGTTAGTATATTATTAGAGCAGTTTGCGCAGTTAGAGTGCATACTTTGAAATAGACTTGTATATAATTTCGTTATTTAACATCAGAAGCATAATACTTTGTTACTTAACATCACAACGAATGCAATAAATGGTTAATTATGCTCTAATTTAAGTTAAATCTTTTAAAATATTGTTAAAATTAAAAATGTTTTAGTTTTCATCATTATTTCGTTTATTTTTAAGCATATTAAGAAAAACCAAAGCTGTTTCAAGCAGCCATTTTTTAATCCTGTTCTAATTAATGGTTAAGGTTTATTACTTTTATATTCTATCAGGCCAATTAGAAGTGATAAAACATTCGATCTTGGTTATTTTTAATCGACTTCAAAAAAGGAGACCATATTCGACGCGTATGATTTTCTCAATAATTAGTAATAGTTAATACGATTTTAATTCGGTTTTCGTTATAGTTTATTTTGTTAAGTGTAATGGTAGGTACCATTCTGCGTATCGTTGTAACGGGTAGTCTTTATCAGGTGGAAGAAAGAACAAAACTTGTAGTTATAATGCCTATAACGCAACACAATTCCAATACTTTGATACTTCCGCAATCATTTATGATAAATGGAGTTGTAGGTATTTGGATATCGTTTAGGTAGCCTCCTTTTTTTTAAGTGTCACATGAAAGGAAAGGATGTTTGTATCGCTTCTAATTGGCTCAACTCAGGTGTATTTAATTTAACAAAATATATACTCATATTGCGTCTCTAGTTGGTACATTTATAACTATTTATATTAAGAGCCTGAAATGGTGTATTATTTTAATTAACATAAGATACGTGTATCAAATATTGCGAAAATATTGTTGTTTATCTGTTAGTAAAACGATTCTCTGATGTCATGCAAGCTCTATGTACTGAAGTTATGTAAATAGTTATATTACTACAAAACTGAAGATTGTATTTATATTTCTTACTGTGTATAATATATAGGATTATAATTAAAATGTTTATTGTTTACAGTCGTTTTATTTATCATTCATCCTTGAGTTCAAACCGTAGTTAAGTAGTTGGACTTACGATCGTTTTCAATAATTTATCGTTAAAAATTATGGATTAGTTAGTAGTTAAATGTTAACACTATTTTAATGTATCTACAGCAGTATAGTATATTAGTTTATTGACCTACAGTTGTTTGGACAGATTCTTTGATAGTTACTTAGTAATTTATACTTAAGGATTATGAAGGGATTGTTTAGTAAGTAGGTAAAGCTGTTAGTGACCTCTAACCAAAGATTTCAAAAGTAAGAATAGGCCCTTCGGTACATTCTACACGAAATAATCTTCATACAAACAAAAAGTAGCGGCATCTTTTTGACTAATCAATATGAAACCAAAAACCAATTTAAGCCTACGTCAATATCAAGCACACTCCAATAGGAGCCTACACCAATAAAGGTACTCACGATTTTAAATAACAAAAAAAATGTATTACTTTAATCTGTGTATAAAACCACAGAAGAAATAATAGTCATATTAAAACTAAAAAACCGGGCAAGTGCGTGTCAAGCAGTGTTGCCAGGTCTAAAAACTGGATTACGGTAGATTCTTCCGTGAAATATCGTAGATTCTAATAAAATACGCTAGATTGCATGAGATAAGAGGTATTTTCCTATTAAAATCTGATTTTTGAGTAGGTCAAAATACGGTAAAATGTACTAAAAATCGTTATGGTAGATCGAAGCTGAATACGGTAGATATATGTACTGTAATTATGTGGCCCTGTGCGAACGTTTAGCGGAGCTCGCTATTTCTGAACAAAAACCTATGTAGCTACTTAAATATAATAGTTAGAGTAAGGAAAAAAATATTGATGATTAAATAAAAGTATATGGAACACAATGTTTATATTTTAAAAACTCATTACATTCTATTGTATTACTAAAAACGAGGTAAATCATGCTATTAGGTGGAAAAAACTTTATATTTTTAGGTGGAAATAACAATATTTTGAAGTTAAACTATGACTTCAATAGTGCATAAAACCTTTTCGGTTAAGTTATTATCATAAAGCACAGATCGAACAGTTCATTTTGATGTACAATAATCTATTATTTAATATAACAAAACTACGACATAATCTGGAACACTTCAAACCACACAATCACTTCACGCACCAAGACGAGTCATATGAAGTTTGCAAGTAAATATTTCATCCAATCGATCGTCTTACACTGTCTTAGGAACTCTACTGTACTTACAGTAGCTTCCCAGTATATCTTCAACAATGTAGTTTTTATACGGAAGAATATAAACGCGTATAAACAAAATTTTGATATTAATAATCGCCATACGAAAAGAATGCATCAATTAGTTACGCCTTCGTTCCGCCTAAGTAAAGTGCAGCGATCTTTCATAGGGCTTGGTATACATTTCTATAATAAAATCCCAAAATTAATACGTGACTTGCCAATAGAAACTTTCAAAAAACGCGTAAAGACACAATTGTTAGGCAAGGGATATTATAGTGTAGACGAGTATTTAAATGACAAAGACGCATGGAAATGACAACCAGTTCCGCTCAGAATAGTAAATACTTTTGTATTATTATCTTTTTTTTGTAATATTTTTTTAAAAGATGTGCTGAGGAGCAGTCCTGGATTTGTCAATAGGCCGTATAGGCCGCGGCCTATGGGCGGCAGCGTCCTAGGGGCGGCAGATTTCCGAAATTCTTGTTTTTTTACGCACTTTCTTAGTGACTAATTCAGTGCATTCCTTACTATGAATGGAAAATTATTACTTTAGAAAGGTACATGGGGCGGCGAAAATTTATTGGCCTACACTGATAAAAAATATTAAATCCGGCACTGCTGAGGAGTTTATTTAGGCTTTTCTTCTCCTCCACGACAAAGCACCTTCCGAAAAGCCAAAAAATGACGTGCATAAGTGTATCAGTGATACCTATATGAATAAAATATTTTGACTTTGACTTTGACTTTGACTTTGTCATCTAGAATTTTTTCCAGGAACTATTTCATAAGCAATCGTTCTAAGTTATCTAAACTTCCATGAAGTTTTGCGCTCTTACACTAGAGGTCGTTTTTTAAACGTTGTCGCTTTGGATACCGTAGTATCCAGGGACGGATGCGGCCATATTTTTTTTGGATACTCTACTATGTAACTATCCACGGACGCGTGAGTGGGTATAATTCTAGCCGCGCCATTAAATAAACGAATCTAAAATGGCGGACAGTAGGTACTTGTAATAACTGGTCAGGACCATCAGCAAAACAGAGTTGCTAGATAGGTGATATTTTTTATTAAACCTTTATTATTGGAAAATAAATATTAGTAAAATATTCAAAAAGTCAACCAACTGCTGATCGGTAACACAAACCTTAGGTTCCGTATGTTTTTATACCTTATTTTTTTAAAGTAATGTGGAATCTGCACCACCATGCATATCTGTAATGAATAACGCATCTTATCATAACATGAAGTTAAGTCCAGTTTAAACGTATTAAGTAGTTCAAATAACTCATTGATAATTCCCGTTGATCTCGTGGGTGAAGCCGCGGGTAAGAGCTAGTTTAATATAAAAAAAATCTCATGTCCAAGCAGTCTTTGTCATTTAATACTTCAGATTCGTTTCTTTAATGGCGCGGCTAATACCTAGCAACACTGGTGTCAGGCCACGCGCAAAATAGGGCTCCGAAGTAGTAAGTTTATCGACTATTACTCTATAACTACTTATGCTAACATAGCCGTGATAGTTTTCCTTGTAAATTCATCATTATAACCAATTTTTGGGAATTTTTTCACTTGTCCAACTCCAACCGTTTAGCTAGCTGGGGACACTTTACGGTAACCAAAATTAGCAATTCAAAGCCAATATAATTGATAACAGTACAACACCACATTTTAATAAACATAAACAAAAACAACGATCACAGTCTTCACAATTCCCCGATGACCGTAATCGCTACTCTGAAAAATTGCATTAACTTTTTGGCGCAGTGTTGCAAACTATCATACAATTGCGATACCTTATAATATTCATCTTAGATGTTTTTATATCATTATTAAAAATAATAATCGAATGATATATCCTGGGACTATAGATAAATGGACACAATAGAAAAATGGTCCTTAGGCTATGACGTCATCTGCATTCAGGTACCTCTACAAAATTACTTATCCAGTTAGAGATCCATGGTTTTCGAATACCTGTAAATATTTAATCTGTGTTGAATTATTGAATAAAAAATAATGACTGACAACACCGCCAGTCACCAGTCACGTCAATTTTGCACTTTTGGTTAGTTAGTTTCAGTTTGTGATTGTGGTTGATTTGTGGCCAAATGAAAGAAAATTATTAGTTTGTTTTAATCCAAAAGTTAAACTAGATTTTGAAAAATTTCTGTAACCATGAGTTAAGAAAAACTTGTGAATCTTTATAAAACGTCTAAGTTACCAGTGCGATGGACATTCCGTTTTCCAAGCTCACAAAATGAGAACTGCTCTCGGATCATTGGTGGATGTCACATGCAAATCGGACCGTCTCCGATTGGAAAAGTAAAATTATTGAGCAGGAATAGTTACGTGTACGCAGCGGGAATGACAATAATGGCTGTTTCTGTTGGCGAAATTTGCGAGAATACGAAGCTGGCGAGAGAAATGGCTCTGATGGGAAACTATGATTCGGCACTAGTTTTCTACGAAGGCACCATTCAGATGATACATAGATTGTTGATAACCATAGCGGACCCCACGCGGAAGTCGAAGTGGCAGTTGGTGAGTGAATTTTTAAATTTCTCTTAATCTTGACATTCGCTTGTGATTCTATGCTGCTTGCCTTGAGGGCTACGACGTTTCCTTTTATGATAACATAATTAACACCAACGGAAGCCTGAAGGCCGTTGACGCCTTAATAGTACTCTAAGGTGGGTTTGTTTACCTACATACTATTACAATAAGCTCATTTTACATACCTACTCAAAAACTTTCTGGTTTTATGACTTTATTGTACTTTATTAAAGGTTAATTTTCAGAAATATTCATATTTTGGAAACATTTAAAATGGTTTTTCTCTTTTTATAATTTAGTAACTGAATGTATGTATTTAATTAGTAACTTACACAGGTTCTTCTAAAGAAATTGGGTAACTTTCAGTGATATTTTGATTATCATACTTTTTGCGTGCAAATTTGGATATATAAGTTAGAAAAAATTATGAATAGGTATATAAGACATTTATTTATTTATTTATTGTTCATGTACACATAAAATATTACAGGAGAACAAAAACAGATATATTGTACAAAGGTACATATTTTCTTGAACATGACTTTATGCTCAAATTCAAATAAACCAGATGTGTCTAGTACCAGGTTAGTATTGTCTCCCCTGCTTAGATATATACTCTACTGAAGTGTACCAAAGGGACTGCTAAACTGCTACTTCACAATTGCCATTGCCACCCTACTAAATGTCCCATTTGTGTCCATTTACCGAGATCATAGCCCAACTGTTGTACACTGTTGTGGCAATAACACAAAAACTAATCAAATTACTTGCTATAATAAACTGAAAACGGCACTTTTGAAAATATTTTCAGTATTTTCAAGTATCACAATTTAAAAATATCAGTTTAATAGTTGTTTACATTGTTCCACAAATTCTGAGCTTAGGTTGAAAAACTTTGGTAAAACAAACAAATCGTCATTGCAACCCATAATTGAGGGGTTTCCTAACAATAAGATTGAGTATAAAATGCAAAATGACTGCTTCAATTACTATTCTATTACTGACTTAGTTTCTCCCATGTCCTTGCCACATCTATGGTCTAATACTCTAACAATGATAATATACAGATCTGGCATTGTTAATGCCATTGAGTGATGTCTTGGGTGCACCAAAGGATTTTAATGCCTTAAAACATTGAAGTATAAGGTCATAGAACAAACATCTCGAACAAAATGTGTGTCCCAATGCATTGGTGCCATGTGGCTTCAATCTTCAATGGATTTGTTCGATTTTGAAAGGAGACCGGGGGCTCAATTTTGAAAATCGAACCTCCCAGGTGGGACACACATTTTGTTTGAGATGTCTGTTCTATGACATTATACTTCACTGCCTTAGGCGCGGGCCACACAGAAAAGACGCAAGACACGGACCCGTCGCAGTCGCGGCGCCCGTTTAATCTACTTTCATACAAAATGTATGCAGCCGTCGCGACGTAAAACATACAGAAAAGACGGGACGCCCGACACGAAGTTTTCTCGTCGGCGCCCTATTGCAAAACATACAGAAAGGACAGGACGCGGGCGTGCGTAGGCGCCAGCGGGGGAGCGGAAAGGACGCGGAGAGCAGGTCTCTTAAAACGTAGTGATTAAGTACTCTGTGGCCGGGAAAAGCCCAGTGTGCACCGACCGTCACGCCTGTTCCTTGTCTTTTCTATATGTTTTAACGGCGCCCTGTCTGCGACGGGTCCGAGCCCCGTCTTCGTCTTACGTCTTTTCTGTGTGGCCCGCGCCTTAAAATGCCTTTTTTTGTCGTTAACACTAATGATAACTGCAGGACAGGAACAACATATTGTTTTAATTTTAATTTAGAAGGGTCATTTTGCTTATCATTTTATTTTTGAAATCTGAATGCAACACGGTCAGTGGTCAGTTACATAATTCTTGTAATGTCTTAGTAATCTACTTGAACATCTTAGACTCCTTCTAGCAAGGTTCAGGCAGATAACATTCAATTGTAACCAACATTGTATAACACAACAATTATATATGGCTTTTTGTTGTACAATTCTACAGTTTTACATGCAAATTAGGCCTTTTGCAACAAGTGCTAATACGGCATCCTTGAAGTAATGTTGTAATGTATTTTTTTTGTAGAAACTTTTAACAAATATAAAAAAAAACTGTATAACTAGATTTCTATTTTAACTTAATTAGTCATGAATAAATTGAAACATTTAGTTAATTAGGTAATTAAAGCTATATTACTTTTTTAAAAAGCACTAATATATATCATCATTAGTACCTTTTGTGTAAAAAAAGTTTGGTTGAGATAAAGTAGGTAGGTAGGGTAATTAAATAATTACTTACTGACAAAGTCATCCATTCAATAAATTTTGGTAAAATAATCTGAGTCTTTAATATTCAAATTCTTATTGTTTGAAAAGGCAGGTTAATGGTGCCTGAAATAATCTTACAAATTATATAAAAGAAGATTGTGTTATGAATATTTTACTATTCATGCTATAAAATTATCTTTCAGATAAGAATTTGTAAATGAAAATGTTATAATATTTGCAATGCTGAGAAACATAGAATTATAATCAGAATATATGCCAAGTCTTATCACTTATCAGAGGATGGCTAGTTTGTAATGATAGTAGCCTTTGCATGTGATATTGCTTTGAACTCAACAATAATTTTTGTTGACTAAATATCCACAAACTCCCACCCTTGCTCTACAATGAGTCTGACGATGACATGAACACACATTTAGAAAACAAAGAAACAGACAAAACAATAGAAAACAATTATAAAATATCCACTCTAGTTAGAATACAGCCCAAGACTTTGTTTCACAGGAAGAGTCATTCTCCTCACATTATACACACATTATACAAAAAAATAAAATGCCGTTTTATAGTATAAAGCAAAGTGTGTTATGATCTTCGTAATATTGTCTTGTAAGTTCATTGTAACATTATTGGTGAGAGCAATTGGCTAGAGGTCATTGGTACCGGAGCTGAATCAACTTGTATTCCAACACCCACTCTCATTATGTGCTGTGTGATGACTGTTACCAGTATGATAAAATTGTAATTAATTGCTTTCATTACATTGTTGAACTTTTGAAGTATACAAAAGTTAATAAATTAATTACTCTGACCATCTTTTCAGACTATGTTTTAACCTCTGACCCAAAAACACCCCTTGTTCAAAAATTTGATTTGTCTGTCTGTGTAGGTACATAGATAGATGTGTATAGAAAGCCTATGATATAGGATAAGCAGTACAATGATTGGCCCTTAAAGGTGATCATCAACTTTGACTATTTCTTGTTAGTTGTTACGAAATAAGGTTCCTATCATGAAACATTATGTTAAGTATTTCCTTGGAAAGTTGGTAATTTAAATTAAGTAATTTTTTCTGTAATTTATAAATAGCCGACAAAAATAAGAAGCGAAAGTAAAATTATAATTTATTCGCCTTTTACGACACCAGAGTATGCCGGCATGCGTTGGGGTTAATATTTTAGAGCCTGTCCAGATGAGGCGTTTTACGCGCGAGCCGACTCGCGCGTAGTCACTCGCGCGTAACCGAGATACTAGAGCTACATACATCCCGTCCAGATGCTCTGGCGCGTTTCCTCACTCGCGCGTAAAACGCGTGCAACACGCCGGACTCTCGACTCGCGCGTAGCTCGCGCAAGAGACGCGCGAGTCGAGATACTCGGGCGCCATTGCTCCGTCCAGTACTACGCGCGTATCCGCAGCGAGTGGTTGAATTTCGTTCAAAATGGAGCGTGATAATTTTGATACTGAACTTTTTATCGATGAGGTTGATAAAAGAGTAGCCATATGGGATATGGAATCTCCAGATTATTCTAACAGAGTCATAAAACGTAGAAACTGACAAAAAATAGTCGACATTTTTTGTGAAGATTTTTTTCTCTTTGTTTACGACGTTTCCATCGACGGTATGCTAGCCACAACACAACTGCTTTGTCTGCCTCCATGTTTATAACTAGTCCCTTCCAAAAAACTAGCGCGCAGGTACGCGCGTAAAACGCGATATCTGGACGCAACACAAAAGAGTAGCGCGCGAGTCTGCTCGCGCGTAAAACGCCTCATCTGGACAGGCTGTTAGGCTCAGTACAGCAAATAACTTATTATTATTTAACGCATATTGGCATATTAAGTAATGTAACAAATCAACAAGCTATTTAAGTTGTTTTTATCAAAAACTTTTCATTTTGCTTTTTATTTTAAAATTTTAAATTAATATTGTAACAAATAATAAAATATGTTATATGCTGTGGATATTAAAATTGCCTCCCCCCCCATTATTACGCTACGTTGAATGTTTTCCCGCCAATTATGACATATTAACAAAATACACATTATAGAAATCAATAATAACATTTAATAACACACAATAAATATCATTACAAAATGCTTAGTTCTTACGAATTTCGTAACAAAACACTGCTTTCGTTGCAGTCGCCGCAAAATTAAGTTTTTTTAGTTTACTAGCTGATAATTTGCCGATTACGTTTGAGAATATGATAAACACAGAAAAATAAGAATATTTTTCCATGCCTCGCAATACAACTTTTAATAAATGGATTTTAAATCAAAGTGCCAATTAATAAGTAAGGAGGCCAAAATTATTACTGCTTACCCTAATTCTCGTTATTTTTAAGATTTAATATTTTTGTTTATCGTTTTGTACTGTACAGTTCATTTTGAATTTGATGTAAGGGTGATGCCTGTTTAATGCTGTTTAATGACAATGAACTATTGTGTATTAAACAAGAACACGAGCTCTTAATGACCACATAAAAAGGCTCTCTATTGAAATGATTTTATTAAAAGATCTATACAAAACCGTCACAGTCAGTTTTTGTTGCATGACAGAGTAGATAGTATAGACCAGTATAGTGTAGACCAGAATCAGTAGGTATATAATATTGTATATATATAAGCATTGATACTATACACTTTTTTGTATGTAGGTACTATTAATTTGCTATTTAGGAACCCTCTGAACTCTGTTTGTCCACATCATTGCTAAAAATATGTATGTCATAATCACAAAGAGATATGGAATACAAGACAAAATAAGCAATGATTTACTATGTTTAATAAAGGTTATAAGTCGGCGAATAATGTTTACGAATGTTGTATTAATTAGTAAATCCAATCTGAACAAAAACATAAATGTGAAATGAGAGCCAAGTTCAAAAAAAAAAAAGAATTGAGATCTAAATGGGTGCCAAGTTCTGTGTAGGAAATTCTAAAATTTAAGTCACAAGGATGTGTGATTCAAGCTCTACATTTTACTTAGCTAGTTAGTAACTTGACTAGTAATTAATATACTTATTATTATTTGTAAAATTATGCTATACAGTGGACTCGCTAATTCACTACTTTCACTATAATAATTATCAGCAGTTTTCAGTTTTTACATATTTTCCTTTATATACAGTTCATAGTTTACCTGATGACAAATAACAAGTTTCTACAAGTTAGGTTTTTGATCCTACATATATGTCAGTGAGTTAGTCACCAAAATGCGGGTTTTTAAACGTTAATATATCAAAACCTGTTTAAGCTACATTAATAAAATTTTAAATTCTATATCAGCTAAGTAGTTTTTATAAATGTGCCAAATTTCATATATGTAGGTTTGATAGGTCTCGAGACTCTCGAGTTGTGAAGGGGTCAAATGTTGCTCGAAATGGTTCGGGTAATATTACACATGGCGCTGGGTTAGGGAACATACCAAAACCACGTGCCTCATTTAGGGGGGGGAGGGGGGTCTTCAAAACACCACGATTGGTCACAGAGGGGAGGGGGGGGTTTAGGTTTTTGTCACGTAGTCAATATTTTAGCAACCATTGCGCCACAAAGTCGTCAAATATAAGCAAAATTATTATATTTTAACTCTGTTTTTGCAAAAAAGTATTGAAAACCGTATTTATCAATTACCACGTGAAAACTAGGGGGGAGGGGGGGGGGTCTTCTCATATACTACGGATGGTCACGAAGGGGGGGTAGGGGGGTAAAAAGTTGGAAAAAATGGGTTACGTGGTTTTGGTATGTTCCCTTACCAGTTTCTTTTTTTTAACTTTGGCTGGATACACTGCCGCGTGTCTAGATAAAATTTTATACATTTTTATGGACGTCAGTAGTACCAAATGTATAACCAATGCGTTGCCAGCCACGAAACAAAAAAGAAAACAATAACTAGTTCTAGAACTAGATTTGTATTTATAAAAGTCCTTCCTAAAATCAAGTGTTAATCTTAGAAAAATATCATGTCATTATTTAATAAATCTATACTAATATTGGATAGAGGAAAGATAATAGAGGAAAGATTTGATTGTTTGCATTGAATAGGCTCCGAAACTATCAAACCGATTTGAAAAATTCTTTCACTGTTGGGAAGCTACATTATCCCGGGGTGACATAGGCTATATTATATTTTTTTTTTACTATTTTTCCCGAAGCGAAGCAAGGGCGATTTCCTAGTTTGTAATAAATATACAATACTTAAATAAATGACTCCAGCATTTATAGACGGTTTTGTTTGGAATTACATATCAATACAATATCAGTATTACACCATTGAAGGCCGGTCTGTAAGGTCACACAGGTGAAAAATTTGTAATTACTCAGGTGGATCGTTATCATTGTTATTCGATTAATAAAATTACACGTTACAAATATCTGGTAAGAGATAATTATGTTGTGCTTATAGAGATTTTTTCTATTATCGCTCATTGACGTGACAATTGCGTAGTACCGTGGCCTATATTGCCGTCCTTATGTTTACGACTTAGGTACGTTACGTAGACGAAATTACAAATTCAATTAAATTCTTGTTACGAAATTCTTTAGTAGGTAGGTGTAGGTACTTATATAGTTATTATTTATTTTGAGATGTAAGTAACTGATGTAAGCTATAAAAAACCGGGCAAGTGCGTGTCAGGCCAAATGTAGAGTTCCGAAGTAGTAAGTTTATCGACTATTACTCATTAACTACTTATGCTAATGTAGGCGTGATAGTTTTCCGTTTAAATTAATCATATTATAACCTGTTTTGAGAATTTTTCCACTTGTCCAACTCCGACCGTTTAACCGGCAGGTGGGGGGAAACTTGACTCTAACCAAAATTAGTACTTTAAAGCAAAATATTTCGCAAACGAACCCCTGTATCCAAAAATGGTCTCAAGAAGACCATGAATATTTTTGAAAGAACTTTTCAACGATACCCTTCGATCACTAATACGATACCCCACGGCCCACACTATGGGGTACGCAACGAAAAAAAATAATCCTCACGTTACCTATACGGGAAGTATCCTGAAAGAAAATATTTTTCAATATTTTATTCCACGATTTTGAAGTTTTAATAAATATGTATACCTATGCCAATTCGCTTTGCCTCGGACAGACTGACGGACGGATGGACGGACATGACGAAACTATAAGTGTTCCGATTTTACTTCGGAACCCTAAAAACGGAATTTAAATTAGCATTGAATTAAACAGCAAAGTTGATTAGTAATTTAAAAGCTAAACTTATCTACGCAAACAGAATTCCAAAAATTATTCAAAATTACCTAATCCGTTACCTTTAGCGTAACCTCAATGTTTTTTTATTTTATCGTTTTCAAAGTAGATAGGTATAGACAGCGCTTAAAATTTTATACTATTAAGATAGATAGACTGCGCTCAATAATTTCGGACCTCATAACAATAGAGGAAGTGATAAGAATGTGGTCAATTTATATTATAGATTTAGTAGTATCCATTGCTTTGTTTTGGTTTCTTTTACGATAAAAATCGTAGAATAAGTAGCGATTGATCTCATTATGCTCCTTACATTACACATTACATTGTACAACCTTGCTCGTTCTTGTGTCGTTTGTGTCATTTTGTCAAGGTGTTTCTTGTTCAAATGAATGATATTAAAACAATTATTTTATTTATTTCCGATTATATTACAGTCTAGTTTTTATAATATTACAGTCTTGTACAGTACCTACAGCATACAGCATACACACGATTATTTTGTTAATCCCAGACAATAGTTACGGTCAATAAACGTCTTGGGAAGCCGAATTTGAAATAACTGTATTAGCGACGCAGTATTCATCACCATAATTAATATACTATGACTAAATTAGTACCACTTAAAGGCATAGTATATAGGTAAAACACATAATATTAGGTATTTACCTATGAAACTGGAAATTTGTATAAAAATTTTGCTATTTTTTTTTATTTTAGCTAACCAAAGTACTGGCCCAAATTATCGATACAATTTTGATGGCAGTTTGTTTATCCCTTTACTGTAGAAGTCTGTCGGACGGGATGCGATGAAGGCAGCGAAAGCGTTTTGTACTGCCTCTCGGGTGTTGAACTTTTTCCCACTTAAAAAAATTTGTCAGAATTTTGAAAAAAATAGAATCTGTTGGGGCAAGGTCCGGTGAGTACAGGTGACGGAGAGCTTCCAGCTGTAACTCTTGTAGCTTTGCGATGGTCTGTCGTGAAGTGTGAGCTTGCGCGTTGTCGTGGAGAAGCAATGGGGAAGAGCGATTGACCAGTCTTGGTTGTTGAATTGCGTACTTCTCCATCATTGTTTGCAATTCTTGACAATAGACTGACGTTACTGTTGTGCCATTCGGTAAGAAGATGCTGTGATGTACATTGTACAAGTCCGGCACTGGTCCACTGGTGGCTTCCTATGAGTATTCTTTTTTAGCGCACTGATTAGGTGCTTTACTCGGGTCCACCCACTGAGACGAACGCTTCACCATAAATAAGCATACAAGTTGTACAAGATCCACTTTTCATTGCAAGTAACAATTCGATGTAGAATTCCCTCGTTTCTGTGCCGATTCAGTACTGCTATGCATGTTTCGACGCGTAAAGGTCGTAGCTCATCCACACGACACCGCTCCCACCCAACCAAAGTATGAGAATTCAAATATAGACTTAAAATCGTGCTCTGTAGGTGCACTTTACAGTAACAACAAAAATTAGCAGACCGCGCGCGGGAAGCAAGCTTACCGCAACCTTGCCACTCAATAGTTGCATCTACAGAGCACGATTTTAAGTTTATATTTGAATTCTCATACTTTGGTTGGGTGGGAGCGGTGTCGTTTAGATGAGCTACGACCTTAAGTCTCGCTCTTGGTCGCTTATCTACGTTGTACACCGATTTCAGCGTCATAATCGCGTACTAAGTCGTGTACTTATCGCTGAATACAAATTACTTCGCAAACCCCTAAATAAACGTTCCATTATAAACTCATTACCTAATTTTATCTTATCATACAAAAACCCCTATGTCCTTGCGCAACTTCGGGTGAAACCCAACAAACGAGTCACAGTTCGTTAGGCTTAGTAACTCGACGCTTTTAATCCACTATTCGAACTCCTAATAACATTTAGTAATCCTAATCTTTGTCTTGTATGCGATCTGATCACACTTGATCAAGCAAAGTAACTCAAAGCTATTTTAATTGAATAATACTCGAGTTGTCGGTCTGCGGTCGCAGGTTGCGTGTTTTATTTATATTACATCCGAACGGTGACTGAGTTGTAATGACTTGCGTAATTATTTTCCTGGGTTTTTAAATAATTGCCAATGTTTACTTTTGTCGAGGTAACAGTTTCTTGATTCGAGCTTACTTGTACAATAATGTCTGGTTATTAAAGTTTTTAAAACTTTGCGCTTAGATTATGCAATATGCCATGTTGAAGTTAAGATTTTGTTGAAAGTGTTTTTAAAACTTGCCTGAATTTAGGATTGAGTAGACGTATTTATAAAGCTAACAAAAAAATACTACGAAAACATCACTTCTTGAGAATCTCTAACAACCCATCAACGAAATGTTCTTGTTTATTTTGAAAGAAACTCAAATACATAGGTACGTATTTGAGTATTTGAGTTTATCTCCTTTTGATGGCCTTTTCGTTGTCAACAATACGACTTGTTATAAAAAAGTCCCTATAGTATAACAATATTCGAATAACATCAACTTTTTTATGTTATTATCATCTGAGACTGAGATTGAGTTCAAAGTTTTTGAATTTTCTATGAATCCACAATTCCACAGTGTTCTGAGAAACCAAAAGAAAGGCGAGTCGTGGTCGCTACCATCGACCATCGCTGTGACTAAAACATTAGCCACGCTCACGTTTTGTGGGACATAGAACGTGAGACAGTGTAAAGGCTCGTCCAGAGTTGTAGTTGTTTTATATTAAAGATACAATGTAATTTCTAATTTACTTTTTTAATAACGACAAAAGAATACAATATGATAACGGCGCGGCGTGGGGAGCATTTTGCCGCTCATATTCAATTCTTCAACCAATCAAATCTTGTTTATTTTTTTCCAAGCAGCCCTGTAAAATTTAAATGGGTCCCTACTGTTAATCCTTCTATGGTTTAGTTTTAATTTTAACAATATTCTAAACTACTGGGCTTATTTTTTTATTGTACACTTTTTAGTTCGGATTAATTGACTTCTTCTCTCTTAATAAATTAGCGAGAATGATTGTTTAAACAACCTTAAATCGTTATATATCCTAAGCTGTTACTCAAAATTAAAATTGATGAAAGGAACCTAAAAATCATTTTTGAATATCTATTCAACGATAACCAGTTGTAACTCGTATTTAAGAATGAGATATGAACACAAATCCGGGATAGAATGACAGAACGCGTTATGAGCAATCGTTTACTGCATCTAACTCATTTCGGGCCTAAACCGTAATTGGTCACTGCTTTGTTAAGGAAGCAATGTATTTGAAATACAATTGAAGCTTGCAAATAAAAGGTACACTCATATGACCTTTACATTTTAAAGATAATATTAATAGCTAAGGCCTAAGCTAAACAAAGATTCACATGCTTGTGGTGTTTTTGCGAGCGTGCTTTTGCGTGCGTGTGATTTTATTCACTCGGCTAGCTATCCTCTCTATAAAATCGATGAAAGCGAAAAACATTTGTATCTATGAAATTCATCTAAAATAGAGTCGATCACTTACACAAGATTTTTTATGGACCCATTTATATGAGTAATATTTGAAAAAAGTACCATAAAAGAAAAGTATATTCAAGAAAGACTAATTCGCATAGAAATTAAGCATTCTGTAGACGCGACTTTAGATCTGTTCAGTGCGTATAAGCCATTACATTATAGGTTCCGTACGTAGAAAACAATTTTGTTTAGACACGCCTAATCTTACAGTACAGGTTCTTCAGTTATTGTTGGTTGCATTTGAATCGGACACTTAGTTTAATTTTTATACGCCCTTTTATATAATAGTTTAATGATATTATGATGATTGAAAAAAATATGAGTTTCTTCTATCCATAAGTCCTAGCAAATTAATTCAAGTAAGAAGACTGTTAGATGTGTAGTACTTACCTATGAACCAAAACGCTTCGTATTAACATAATATTGTATTCGCGTAGTCTACAAAATACTAGAATGAGGTCTCCCGAGCTAGGCACTAGCCAGAAAGATATTTCATCTTTAGTCCCAAATAGAGAAGGGAACGCAGTAGCGGCAGCATTTAATTCCATTCAGGTAAAAAAGCTTTTTATCTAAAATGTCGGACGGTTGGGATGTAGCTCTGTAGAAATTCCGTTTATTTTTCACATCGTTTCAATCAGTCTTAGTTTAGTCAACTCATTTTATTTTACCACAAGGTATTTCATACAGGTAGATATTTTTGTGTCTAAAATTATTCAACGAAAGCGGGACATGATAAAATAAAATGTAGATTATCACAATTTTTTTATTTTTTTTGTTGAATTTCCGAAAGGTTTGCAATAATACTATATACTATATTATACACTATACATATAGCCATAGATTTTTTATTTAATAAGAGTCGAGTAATCCCCAATACGCGGGCGGCGGGACTGAGATTGTCCCGCGCGGGATAATTTTGTGATAAAACTATAAATCGAGTTGTGGCAGTACTAATGTACGAGTTAAGTACTCGTATGGTACACAAACGCAGTATACTGCTCGTATTTCTCCTTCATTCGTTCATTGTCTCAACAGGTTGTTTTGTCTTTGTTATGGCGAAGAGCGGATTTCGTGCAGTCCACAAGTTAATGGCCAATAACATGCCGGTTATATACCGCACTATAAATTTCCAGTTTGTGGTGCACATACCTACGTTAATAATTTATGAAATATCTTTCTGATAGATTTAAATGTTTTAGCAATTAATTTTAATAATGTATTTTTTGTTAACGCCTATTTTGATGATAATTGTCACCTATATCACACTAATGTGATTTTAATTGTTTATCTGAGAAAGGCCTTGATAGTCAAAATAACCTCATACACCAAAAGAGTCATTGAATTGCAGTCGATTTTATTTATAATATAGAGATTTTCGGATGGGTAAGTGAAAAGCGAGTTCTAACCGCACTTTCGTGACCATAAACGGTTATACGCTTTGACACCCCTTTTGTAGATGTGTTGAGAATACTTACAATCAAGTTGTTCGTCTATTTTATTACATGTTATTACCATAAAGGTGATGCTACAATGTCCGTTACTTGATCGCAAAGCACCGTCACTTAAATGAAAGAGTTTTGAGGTCATATTTCTTACAGTAACAGGCGACAAATGGTAAGTGATTACTGCTGCCCTTACACAGTCATATTGTTCTTTCCCTTTTTCACCAAAGTAAGGAAAAATCTCAGATACTTCATTAATCCGAAACAAGACGAAATATGCACATGTAATCAGTTGTCAACAAAAAATGACAGACATTATCATATTCGATTGTAAAAGAAAATGTATAAAGAGATAAATGTATGAGACAAGACAGGTAACCCGTATTCACCGACGAAGTCGTTGACATTACAGTACACTTTCATTTCCCTGGATCTTATTTCCGAGGTAATCAGCTTACCCAGGCATCGGATGACCCTTCCGTGAGTCAGATCGAGACAAAGAATTGTTGATAGCAACACGTTCACCCGTTCGTGTAATGTCAACTGTGAGTCAGGCAAATTGCTCAATTTCTATCGGCAAAATGCCGGTAAATATAATGCATGCTTGTAAGTTGTAACAGTAATAATGAAACTGTAACGGGATTCAACTTGTAAATGTATTATTGAATTTTGTTTAATTGAAAAGTAGGCAATGATATTATGAGATTTTCTAAATATTTTTCCTGCTTGAAAGTGTATCACTAGAAAATGACTAAAAACATTAAGGTAACTATATACATATATTTATATTCCTAGAAACTACTACCCACACCATACTATTGTGACACGTTTTTCCTTGATGAAATCTATGTATGTTCTTTGTTCTTCTTTGTTCTTTGATGCGATATAATTTTGGTTTACAAAGAAATTGTTTTAATTACAAATTAGGATTATTTTTATCGTTGAAGCTCATTACCAGTGTTGTTTTGAGCTGTTATTCTTGAGCTGAGTGTACGAAGAGATCGAGTGACAGTCCGTGACTCAGTGATTCAGTATCTGAGCTGGTAAAGTTAGAAGCTGACGCACATTCACTTGTAAGTTATCAGCAGTTACTTCACTTTCATCGCTAATCCCCTATTACTATAACTTGATGGCTTAACTTACCTGCTAATTTATATTTCTACTCAAACAATCGCTTCCTTTATGTATTATTTTTTAGGGTATCAGCATCGTAGCCCATAACTATTTATTATGTGCTGAGCTGTGGTCTCGTCTGTAAATGGGTGGAGTAGCCATAGCTTATAGTGCCCTCCAAAACACGGAAGCATTCATGAAATTATACATCTAGATACCATCGATTCAACTATAACTACCGATCGATACTAGCCTTCGGACATAAACGCTTTATAATTTACTCTCATATCGCAGAAGGCAAGTCCAAACCTCATGAGACATGAGTAAAAGTTCTCACATGCGTGTCTGTTCTGTACTGTCTGTATAGCGTATAGATAACAATAAGACAAGCGAATGTGAAAGAAAGTATCGTACGATTGATCGAAGCAATGAATAAACAATTAATTTACCATTAATTTGTTACACTTTTACTTTAATAGCCCCGGGCGATGGTTCGCGTGTTTCCGACCGTACAGGTTATTTGCATATGATCAGTGATCACGTAACGTCATACGTGGATGAACAATTCGACGGGTGCAAAGTAAAAAAAAGTAATCTGCGAAGTATCTGTTTTGTAGATTAACTCTTTTTAATTTGCACCCGTCGAATTCTAATCGGGCGATTTCATCACTTAAGAAATTAAAAAATTAAAAGATATATTTAAATAGACGTGGTCTTTCATTGTTGGCTTCATTTGAAGGTTCAAGACAGCCGGAAACCGCTGGATTCGGGAGGGCTCAGGACCGTTCAGAGTGAAGACAGCAGTGGTCTTTAAAAGGCTGATAGATAGATTTAAATAGGCTAAGAGTAAATAGTTACACCCTTCAAGTTTTCAGTGTTGATTGTGGTTCAACTTCGACAGCGAATGTTAATTCCTTCTGACTTAGCTGCCACACACAAAACGATGAGGAAAACCATCAAAACGGCCATTAAATTCTACATGTACCTGTTTTTGACATATTAGGTCAATACTAAAGACAACCGAGACGAATTCACATCCTGTCAGGGTAAAATATAATACAATCAATTGAATGATTAGGTGAAGGTTTTATAAGGAGTGAGGTCGTACTCGTAATTTTAATACTCGTAGCAGATCACCGTTGGGTAGTTAGGGCGCGGTTATATTGTTACGCATAGGAATATTTTACATGGTGGCGTTTAATTTATCGATCGTTGTAGAACCAAAGAGGTCGCTCGTCGACAAATACATATATTATCTGTATACCTATCCTATCCTATATTATATACTCTGATGCGGAAAAATACGTAAAACCCAAGGAAGTTAAAGGCCTGATAGTCGCGCAGGTCGCGCTGTAAACGCATCCTAACGTGGTCGGACAATAGCTACTACACAATGCAATTCTCGTTGATAGTATAATAATAATAATAGAACTTTCGAATCATCAAAGTTGCTGTTTTCATGAAGCAAGTTGCTGCTATCTACATTTTCTTCTTCTAGTGAGGACTTCACTATAGTCCGTAAAATGAAAATTAATTTGATTTTACGCATTAATTGTATTTTTTGTATTGCTTCAATTGTAACGATAATTTTACACTCTTGAGTGATTTCATCGAAATACTTATTTCTTCATCACTTTGTAATAAGAGTAATTACGTACCTATAGATAAAAATTAAGCAGTAGAATGTATTTCATTAAATTACGGCAACAATTTAATTCAAGTCTGTCAGACGTATAGTGGTTACTGGTTAATCATATCTGGTGCCCACTTGTCTAGATGGACTTACTCGTCAGCTACTTCCATTGCAATAAAAACACCGTTTATTTCCTTTCAATATACTTGGAAAATAAGTTGTCACGTACGTCAGTAATGTATGCACGCATCCTGAGTGCGTTCATTACGATGCATCGAATGACTTCTCATCATGGTTTACGATGAACATTAATTTGAATATAATGTCCCTCTGGTGTTATACAAGGCTCACGGGCTAAGTATAGTCCGCCTAACGCTCGCTTGAAGTGTGTATCCTTGTGCAGAAAACCTATAAACTAAACTATCTCGCGATAATCCGGGAAAGCTTGAACCGTTTGCACTCAAAATAGGACGTTAGGGTGCTGCCTCACTCGACTGTAACGTGCGAAACACGCAAAAAGCAAAAACTCGATAGGAGTATCGACTCATCGATCGATTCATTCGATTACTAACTGTCCATTACGAGGCAGCGTATGTTTATTTCACTTTGTAATAGTTTTGTCAAGGCTAAGTCGTGGGTCGTGGGACGGTGTTTAGCATAAAAGGAATTATTTATGAGCTCGGATAATAATTATTCTTGATTAACTATTCGTTGGGTTTTTGAATCAAGCAATCAAAAGATTCATAATGACTACACTATTTGCAATTCAAATGTGTGAATGTCAATGTTTTATTTTTAAATATTTATATTTAAGTATCACATAAAATTATTCAAATATGTATTTTGAGTGACTGCTGTTCCACGAAAGAAAATATATATATATATAGGGGGTAAGCCTTAAGTATGTAGGGTTTTAGTGGGTTAGATACTCTTCAATCCGGATCGTAAGGTATCCCTTAAGATTTCATTTTATCCGTAGAAAGAATCAAAACACATTATTTGGAGTCCTACATTTATTTCGTGCTACAAATATCGATTCTCTATAGTTCAGTATTATGTTACAGTTTACGTACGAAAGTGTGTAATGTGTCGACACCATTACGGAGCCGAACTTCTAGCCATATTTCAGTTCAGTAATGATACACGCAAGGGTTTACATTCGCTGTTATACGAGCTGCCAAGCTACCACCCTTCTGACGCGATAAACTACGCATATTAATCGCCTCGTCTGCTTATATCGCACTTGGCTAGCTCTTCCATTTCTATACGTGATTTATGTTATCGAAGTAACAAAGAAGCAATATATAATTTTGATTTTACGTTCATCCTTAGGCCGTCGTTAATTTTGAATTAATATTCATTTATATAGGACTCAATTAAAGTCAGATTTCCGATATTTTCCCAATATTACGCAATTGGAAGGTCAAGATCGTGAATAGGATTGCCACCTGTGATGTTTTATGTAGTCTGTGCGGTAGTTTTATATTTTGCTTGTTTCATAATTTATGGCATAAAAATAAATAAATTCAGTATAAAATTAAATGTATAGTATATTTTTTCCAATTTCCGAAAAGTAAGGTTATTATATGTTTTAGTATGAAAGGAAGTACTTCTGTTACAAATAGTGGCAACCCTCATAATATAGTACTTCAATTGTTTACCATTACAAACAATATGGTAAAATATTTCCTTATGTGATCGGAAGTAGATTACCCCAAAGAACAATGCCCAACTGCCATACATCGTTTTATTTCATTTTCAACTTTAGCGTCTTAAAATGAAAAAAATTCTAAAAATCGTCGCTTTAATTTCTGAGCTTAGATATATAATCATTTTCAGCAGACACACCCCAGAACCAAAGTATTTTGAGATTGAATTCTTATAACCATTGAGTCATAGAGTAGGGGAGAACGTAATTTTTACCATTATTTTTTATTCTGACTTTTTTTTCATTGACAACCGGAAATGGAAATTTGACATCATTACATTTGTTACCAACATTTATAACGAAATTCTGTGTGTAATATTGGCCAGAAGTCTCCCTATATCTTGCTTGATACAAGCTATGTATCGAAGTGAGTGCCCGAATGAAAATGGACATTGTTGACATAATTGTTATTATAGTCAATTCATCACTTATTAATAAAATTATTTTACGCTGGGTAATACGGGCACAGGTATTAATTTTAAAATACGTAAAAAAATAAATGAATTGCTTCGGTATAACTGACGTTTTAAGACGCTACAAAAAATAAAAAATAATTTTTGGGCATTGTTCTTTACAGTCAGGCGGCTCTTTCCTACGTGATTTATGTCGGTTAATCATGTTGGAGCAGCTGTAGGCTTTGCGTCAGATTTGAGAATGGTTTAGGTCACCTAGTCTAATTCAGTGGCTGGATTGTCGCCAAGCATTTGTTCTATTGTGGAGCCGTTTCGTTATTGTCGTTTTATATAGTCACGTATATGTTGTTACCATTCGGGTTGTCCGATGCCGCTGCCGGGGTCGTCGAACCCACCACGGTGATATTATGTCGGTCGTGAGTCGTGACGCATTTGGGGTGTCCAATTACCTACATGTGAATTGTGGAATAATTATATCGCGACTACCGCCACTACCGCCCACCTTACGCACCTGGTTCCTATGTGGGTAGTTCGAATTGCGGTCGATGCGAATACTAAACGGTGAACGCTCGATATTTCGAATAAAAGCCGGTCAAGGTGTTACGTTCCGTCGTGAATTGGGTGAAAATTCGCTTCTTGTTTTGTGTTGTGTTTGTTACTCAACGGTTTTGATAGTGGTAGTATGTACAGTCACGTGCAATAATATGTATACATTGTCACGTTTTCAAAAATATCTAAACTTGTAACAATCCATAAAGAAGTGAACGACAATTCGTTCAAAATTAACTAACCATTAAACGATGTCAAAATAAGGTATACACGTTTATTCCACATTAATGTAATCAAACCAAAATCATAAATAAATTCACACTTCGAATATCATTTTTAACTATCCATGACAATTTCTATAACATGTATACAAAATGTATACATGTAATAGACATTGTCATGGCTACATTAAAATGATATTGATATTGATACTTACTTTTGCCGTGAAACTTACTAGAAACGTGCTAGAAACTATTTAGGCCAGTGCCGATACCTCTGAAAACGATAAAAAAATGAAAAAAAAATAGTAGGATAAAACCCATTGCAAAAGGAAGAAAATACAACAAAAATGAAAGGAAAATAATTAACGGGCGATCTGAGGTCGGGAAGTGGGGAGGGAGGGTGGTTTTAAGGGTAAAAAACGGTTTATCTCAATTTCTGACAAAACTACAAGTCTTATGGCACAAAACAAGGCACTAAGGACTTGCAGGATTTTTGAATAAATATATATGCAGTTAAGGGATCGTGCCCATTAGGGATTCACATTGCATTAGTAAGGGCTACAACATACTTAAGAATTCGGAACGATTCCACTGATATCACATGAATGAACTTGGTAGGGGGAGGTTGCCCCTTGCAAAAAAAACGCTCAGAAAGTTATTGAAAAAATGTAGGTTTTAAATGAATATGGTGGCGGAAATACGCCTACGGAATACGGTTCGTTTCTATAGGGACTCTTGATTGGCACGGTTAGAACTACAACATACAAAAATTCAGAATTATTCCGCTAAAATCAAATAAATAGACTATGGGGAGGGGAGGTTAGCGCCCCAGGAAGGAGAACACTTATTTCCAAAACACTTCCAAAACACTAAACAATATCACAGATTTATTCAACCAAATTTTATATACAGAATACATTCCTCATCAGTGGACTTCATCAAACATAATACTTATCCACAAAAAAGGAAAGAAAAATGATATAGCAAATTATAGACCTATTAGCCTGATGTCCAACTTATATAAAATATTTTCTAAGATCCTACTGGACCGAATAACAAATATTTTGGACGAAAATCAACCAAAGGAGCAAGCAGGTTTTCGAAGCGACTTTTCAACTCTCGACCATATCCACAGCATAAAACAGATTATCCAAAAATGCAATGAATATGGCTACTACTACCTAGCATTCGTAAACAATAAAGCGTTTGATTCACTTAATCACAAAAAAATATGGGAAGCCTTAGAAACACAAGGAGTAAACATAAAATATATACACCTCATTAGCAATATCTACAGGAACATGAAAGCTAAAGTGCGAACAGAAAGAGTAGGTGAATATTTCTCTATAAAAAGAGGAGTTCAACAAGGAGACCCGATGTCACCCAAACTTTTCTCGGCAGTCCTTGAGTACGTATTCAGACGTCTCGAATGGAACAATTACGGACTAAATATTAACGGAGCACTACTAAATCACTTGTGTAAGGAATGCTATTGTTTACACCACTATTAAGTACTCTGTGGTTTACATGGTTCTTTATCTTGGATTAAAAGGCGATGTCAGACTGTCATCGTGACTGACAGTCTGACAGTTGTCATTTTGATAGGAGTGAGCGAGTATTTCATTTGCTAACAATTTACCCATTCAAAGATTCTTTAAGAACCTTCCTTTCATTCGTTCGCTCAATCATTGGTTTGGTTCGTTGGACACGAGAGCAGCATTTGCTGAACGAGCCTAGTCTGGTCAAGTACATATCTTGGGAGGATAGTGCCATACTGCTGGAGTGAGTACAGGTCAATATATTCTTATATTCCTTTTGTAAAATGTAATTGAATATACTAAATTAATGTTAATATTAGAAATATGAGATGGGCAGAAAGTTTAAGCGTAAAATTAATCATGTCGTGTACAAACATTTCAAATAAAAGTGAATGTTAAATAAATAGTTTATCATTTATTATACTACCTCTTTTATCTCAGAAGTGCGATCGCGAGTTATTCGTCTTTTACTTAATTAAAAAGAAAAATAACTCGTCTGCCATACCCACAAGATATTTCCGTACATAATTTTTTTTTTGCATACCCTCATTATCTATCTTCTTTGAATGTTTTCTGCCCATCTTGGTCTAGCAATCTAAATTAAGTGAAAAGATTCATTTACTAGTAATTCCAAACGTTTTATCATTGGAATAGTATAAAGATTGAAGGTAAGTGAATATACTCGTAATGTCAGCTTTAGTTCTAAGGAGTACCAAAGCAGTGATCAATTAGTATCAACGATTTTTTTACTACCCTATCTTCATAACAGCGCAAATAGATCACGATCTCAAATTCATTCTGGCGAAATGGTTACCATGCCAGACCCCTTTGAAATAGTTCTGGGTTCGATTCCCAGTATGATAGAAATTTGTATTATGAAGTTATTATTTGTCTGTGTGTGTGCTAACGACGGGAACCACGACACGGGGAACCCTTATGTGGGGCGATGAGTGTGGAGTTTGGAGGTTATTTATTGTTTAACGGCTTATGCTATTGCATTTCCTAAAAGGGATATATCCATGAACTCGAACGGCGATTGCTTAGCTTTCACTTGGCTTTTCACTTGGCGTATCTGCTTATATTCGGCGTTCATGCTGATTGCTGATACTTTTCACGAACTTATGTACAACGTTATTCTTTGTATATACAAAAACCGACATACATGTAAAATATTTTCGTCTAAATATTCTACGTAAAAAAAAATAAAAAATTCAAAGGTATATAACGAAAACTCACAAAGTTACAAGCTTGCTGTGTTACTCCATTGTCCCCGCATAAACATGGTTATCGAGCATGCGGCCCGTGTAGATGCGCGCACGCCGCGGTTTTCCAAACCATCTTGGCGTGTCTTAAAAATTTTAATCACCATTAATTATAATTATTAGTTAAATCATTTTTTATCGTCAATCACTCGCACATACATTGATAATTGTTTAAAATGTCGATGTTTTGCACTGGTGTCCAACTCGTAACATTTTTAAAATATATTTTTAGGACAAAATATAACATGGTGTAAAATTAGTGCGATTGACTCAGTTACCGATTCTGGACTTTTAGATATCGTATATACTGATAATAACGTATATCATGCGCTTCTGCCATTATATAACTTAGACTCGTAATCAGTCACTACTGCAGCTGAGAAATAATTATAATAGCCGTACATGAACATGCATGGAATTAAAAGAATAATTGACTTTTATTCCCTGGCTGGCTGTTTAGTCTGAAATATCGAGTGCAGTTTAACTTCCATATATATTTTTTATTACTAATCGGCTTGTTATAATGTAATTCTGATTTAATGATAAAACTGAATGGCTAAGATTATATTTTAGAGATAACATATAACAGCGCAAGTAATCAGTGTTATTGAAAGTTTCAGTGATGGAGGCCCGTGAACCCGACGTGAGAAACGTGGCGCCAAGTGGCAGCGCAGACGATCATGGTCGAGTGGAGTGGCTTGAACCAGAATGGCTGGGTTCCGGAAGCGATAATGCGGGCCCATCTGATTCTGCACGGCGGGCGAGAGGTACAACAGATGAGGGAGCGGAAGGGAGCCTTCAAGGTAGGCAAAGCCGTAAGCATCTGTTTAGTAAAATAAGCGGACAAACGGAAGGGAGCCTTGGTAATAGGCAAAGCCGTAAATATCAGTCCAATGAAATAAGCGTACATGCGGAAGGGAGCCTCGGAGATAGGCAAAGCCGCGAGCGGTTGAGTCGTGAACCAAGTGAGGGAGCGGAGGGGAGTCTTAAAGTAAGACAAGGCCGCAAACACTCGTATCGTAACATTAATAATTTTAACGGCGAAGAATCACCTGTACGACCGGACAGGTCCCGGAGTACAAGCGCCGAGAATTTCTACACTGGTAATAAAAATACTTGTCAAGGCACTGCGTGTTGTGATCATAACAAACGCCGTGGCTTAAGTTCATCCGCCAGGAGAACCAGGCGCCGTCATGCGAGTAAAAAGTTTTACCGCGATAGCAGTAGTTCAGAGGCGGAAGTAAATAACCTACGCAATAAGCGAAAACGATTATATTCCCGTTCTCCGATTGATATTCGCGGAAATAATATAAGTAATTCTAAGGCAAATCTAAGTACCGATTTAAACTCCTCTCATGAGGTAATAGATAAACTCTTGAATATTTTAAAGGACGTTAAAGGTAATTCTAGTTCAAAATTATCTATGGCTAACGTTATACCCGAATTTGACCCAATGACGAATGATCAAACTGTTTTAACTTGGCTAACAAAGGTAGAGGAGTGTGCTGAGATCTATGGATGGGATGAAAGGGAAACAATACATTTCGCTCTCCCAAAACTAATTGGCGTCGCAAAATCCTGGTACCAGGGACTTAGCACGGTCCTCTACTCTTGGACAGAGTGGAAGAAAAAACTTATAGAATCATTTCCTTGTCGACTTGATTATGCAGAGCTACTTTCAACAATGCTAGCGAAAAGAGTTAAGTTTGGTGATTCATTTGAAAATTACTATTACGATAAAATAACATTATTAAATAGATGCGGTATCACCGGGCGAAAGGCCGTTGATTGTCTGCTTCATGGCATTGAGGATCGTGCCGTGCGAGTTGGCGCGCAAGCAGCGCAATTTCAAGAACCTGAAGAGGTTCTTAAGTATTTAAAAACGGTTAAAGTAGGACTAAGTAGGGAAATAAAGGATAAACATAAACTAGGTAGGAAACAATTAAGCTCTTCAGTCAATAATCGGAAACAAGAACAAACAAATAAAATTGTTTGTCATAACTGTAACGACGAAGGACACAAAAGTTTTCAATGCTCAAAACAAAAATTAAAATGTAATTTTTGTGGTAAGTTGGGACACCAAGCAGTTCATTGTTGGTCTAACAAAGATAATAATCAAAATAAAAATCAGAAGGTAGTCAAGGATGAGGCGGAGAAACAAATTCTGGAACTCAATACTTCGGACGAAGCTAATAGGAAATACATTTTTGAAATTCTTGTCAATGACATCCGACTCATGTGTTATGTGGACTTAGGGAGTCAGTGCACGTTGCTAAGGCAACGTGAAGCTCGAGAATTAGGACTTACTATTGAAACGGCACAGTTACCTATAATGAAGGGAATAGGCGGTTATCCAATTACACCATTAGGAAAAGCTATAGTAAATATAACCGTACAGGGAATAAAGGAAATTGTTGAAGTTCTGATAGTCGAAGATAATGTATTAAAATTTCCAGTTTTGTTGGGACACACTTTTACTGAATGTCCTAATATCACTATCACTAAAACCCCTGATAAAATAATTTTTAAAAAATCCCAAAGTAACAAATTGCCTTTGTACGTAAGGGACGATATCGTTATATATCCTCAACAAATTTCTTTAGTACCTATCAACACGAAATGTAGTTTTACGGGACGAATTTATATTAACGGGTCAGTAAGGGGTCCCTTAGGTCGCGAATATTATGTCTTTCCAGGTGAATATATCTTAGAAGCAGGGCAGGGTAACGTGCTTTTGTTAAATATGAGTTCATTGGAGATTATCTTCAAGAGGGATAGTTTACTTATTCGTAGTATGTCCTTACAAGATACTCATACTTATCATGCATTCAATGTTTCCCTTGACAGTGCCCTGATAGATGGGACACTACATTTAGGCCCCGATGTCACGAAAGAGCAACAGTCGAAATTAGAAGAATTGCTTCTCAAATATAAAGATTGCTTCTCTAGTAACCTTAAGGACCTAGGTTTGACAAATGTAGGAGAAATGGTAATAGAATTAGTAAACGCCGAACCAGTCGTGTATAGGCCCTATAGATTGTCAGTATCGGAGCGAAATTTAGTACGTAATATGGTCGATGAAATGTTGGATGCTGGAATTATCAAGGAGTCTTCATCACCATACGCCAGCCCCATAGTATTGGTCAAGAAGAAGACTGGGGAAAAGAGGCTGTGTGTTGATTATCGTGCTCTTAATAGACGTACGAAAAAGGAACACTATCCTCTCCCGCGAGTAGAAGATCAGCTTGACCAATTATCCGGTAGCAAACTCTTTATATCGCTGGACTTAGCTTCCGGATACTACCAAATTCCGATTTCGGAATCCTCTCAGGATAAGACCGCCTTTATCACTCCCGACGGGCAGTATCAATATACGCGGATGCCATTTGGGCTGGTGAATGCACCATCGGTATTTCAGCGAACCATAAATAAAATTCTATCCACTGCTAAAGTGCAATTTGCCTTAGTATATATGGATGATATATTGATACCTGCTCGTAGTTTTGATGAAGGCTTAGGTCGACTGCAACAGGTTTTAGATCTTCTAAGACAAGGTGGATTGACACTAAACCTTTCCAAGTGTAATTTCTTCTTTAACAAGATTGATTTTTTGGGCTTCGAAATTAGTTCAGACGGGATAAAACCTGGAGCACAGAAAACTGACGCTGTGTCCAAATTTCCCAGACCACGAAATCAACATGAATTGCGACAATTCATAGGTTTAGCAAGCTTTTTCAGAAGGTTCGTACGCGAATTTTCTGTAGTGGCAAAACCATTAACAGACCTTTTGAAAAAGAATTGTGTGTGGAGGTGGTCAAAGGAACATGACAATGCATTCAGCTCCTTAAAAGATTCTCTCGTCTCTAGACCTATCCTGGCTCTGTATGATCCCAAACGTGAGACGCAATTGCACACTGATGCCAGTAAACACGGTATTGCAGGCATACTTTTGCAGAGGTGTGACCAGGGGCTATTGAGACCTGTATCTTATTTTAGTCGAAAGACAACCCTAAATGAACAAGCGTTTCATTCGTACGAATTGGAAACGCTAGCAGTGGTAGCGTCATTGCACAGGTTTCGTGTTTATCTACTCGGAATTCCATTTAAGATATACACCGATTGCAACGCTCTTCGAACCACCTTGACGAAACGAGATCTTGTTCCACGAATAGCGCGCTGGTGGATTCAGCTACAGGAATTTGACTGCGATATAGAGTATCGAGCCGGAAGCCGCATGACACATGTTGATGCGCTTAGTAGACAACCGATCGGTAACGCAGAATCAGAAGATCACGTTCTTGATATTCTTACCGCCAACGTCGAAGATTGGATAACTACTGTTCAATCAAACGATGAGGAAATTTCTCGTATGAAACAAATATTATGCGATCCCGAATCCGAAAAAGTTACTGAGATTATTAATAATTATAAATTAAAAAATGGTAATGTTTATAAAGTTTTGGGAAAGGATAACAATGAAATCCGCTGGGTTGTACCAAGAGGTGTTAGATGGCAAGTGGTTAAAATGAACCACGATGATATTGGGCACTTCGGATTCGAAAAAACGTTAACCCGTATTCAACAATCATTCTGGTTTCCCAAAATGCGCCGTTTTGTAAAAAAATATGTCAGATCCTGTCTCGAATGCGCTCACCATAAAGGCCAGACGGGTAAACAGCAAGGTGAGCTGCATCCTATCCCGAAATCTGACATACCTTTTCATACCATTCATGCTGACCATTTAGGTCCATTCATAAAAAGTAGTCGAGGGAATACTTACCTTTTAGTAATTATTGATGCTTTCACGAAATTCGTAAACATAACCCCTGTTAGGAACACCAAGACTTCGACGACGTTAAGAGTGTTTAAGGAACACATCAGCTATTTTGGCACCCCAACGAGACTAATAACGGATCAAGGGACATCATTTACGAGTCATCTTTTCCGATCGTTCACTCATAGCTTCGGTATTAAGCACATCTTGAATGCTGTAGCCACGCCGCGGGCCAACGGGCAAGTAGAGCGGTTTAATAGGACGATTCTCGATGCATTATCAACAAAGTGTCACGGTAAAGATGATAAAAGCTGGGACGTGTATATACCAGATATTCAAGTAGGTCTCAATACTACTGTACATAAAGTGACAGGTAAGAGTCCATCAGAACTCTTATTCGGATTCCAATTGAAAGGAAGCTCAGAGAATATTCTGAGTGAAGTCATAGATGAAACGATCAACAAAATTCCAACGGAAAACCTAAGCGAAATCAGACGCGACGCTGTTAGCCGTATCAATGAACAGCAAATTCAAGATAAAGCAAAATTTGATGCTAAGCGACTTAATAACCAAACATATTCGATAGGAGATCTTGTAAGCGTGAAAAGGGAAGTCCCGAGCGATGGCAAGTCTAAGAAACTAACAATTAAATATCAAGGCCCTTATAGGATACTTAAAGTTCTTCCTAACGATCGTTATGTGATAGAAGACACTCCCCTAACTAAGAAAAAGGGCAGTCGTCGTTATGAGAATATAATTGCAGTAGATAAAATGAAGCCTTGGCTTAGCTTTGATAAAAACTTCAACAGTAGCTCTGATACTGATAACGATATAGACAAGAGTCAATAATATGTTATATATTAAAATCCTAATTAAACACCGTAATCATAGTTATCTTCGTATTTCTTAAGGGAAAACTTAAATCGGTAAATAGATTTGTCAGCAATCAAATAACTACTGTTTACTATTATGATATTTAGTTGTATAAGGGGTTAGTATGTAACCGAATAATTATTATACATGTATATGAATAATAATTATACATGTAATAATTATTATACAATAATTATGTTAACAATTTTGAATTTACCTTTTTCTTTAAAATCAGATTTTGATTAATAACTAGATCTCTATTATTTAAATGATGTAATGGATTTGATTTTATATGTAATTCGCTTTTATATAATTATAAAGATGATGTAAACGAGCCTCAGATTGAATAATGTTTATACCAAATTGTGATATTCTGTTATAGAACTCTAAATATTAATTTATAAATGGTTGTTTTCATTTTGATAAATAATTTTTCTAATTGAAATTTGTATATATCATTATCAAAATCACCTATAGTTTAATAATCAATAATCAAATCAATAATTAATAATGTTCTAAAAACTAGATTTAATTTTCCTTCTTATTTATTCACTAATATACTGTACTGTGTTTTTTAATATTTGTTATTTTGTTCCTTGATATAAATGCTGATAAAAACAAAATATAGGTATCTGAAGTTTTGATAATACCTTAATATATTAAGCTCATAATACTTACCAACTTCATTTATGTTATTACTGGTAATTACTTGAAATTAGTTCATACTCAATATTATAATTTTCTTACAAGTATTAAGTAATTTGTTTCCTTTTGTGATGAAATAAAGCGACGGGACTCGCTCTAGCAGGATGGCCGAGCTGTAAGGAATGCTATTGTTTACACCACTATTAAGTACTCTGTGGTTTACATGGTTCTTTATCTTGGATTAAAAGGCGATGTCAGACTGTCATCGTGACTGACAGTCTGACAGTTGTCATTTTGATAGGAGTGAGCGAGTATTTCATTTGCTAACAATTTACCCATTCAAAGATTCTTTAAGAACCTTCCTTTCATTCGTTCGCTCAATCATTGGTTTGGTTCGTTGGACACGAGAGCAGCATTTGCTGAACGAGCCTAGTCTGGTCAAGTACATATCTTGGGAGGATAGTGCCATACTGCTGGAGTGAGTACAGGTCAATATATTCTTATATTCCTTTTGTAAAATGTAATTGAATATACTAAATTAATGTTAATATTAGAAATATGAGATGGGCAGAAAGTTTAAGCGTAAAATTAATCATGTCGTGTACAAACATTTCAAATAAAAGTGAATGTTAAATAAATAGTTTATCATTTATTATACTACCTCTTTTACTTGAGATTTGCAGATGATTTGATACTTATTTCAGGCGACGCGAGAAGTCTTCAAGAAATGCTCGAAAAACTCATATTCGAAAGTGAAAATGTTGGACTGTCAATGAACACCTTAAAAACGAAATTAATGACAAACGCAGAAAAAAATCATATTGCAGTTAATGGTATACAAATAGAATACGTAGAAAAATACACGTACCTTGGTCAAATAATATCTCCAAAGGATCTAACAACTAAAGAGATCAACAATAGAATCAATCTGTCTTGGAAAAGATACTGGTCCCTAAAAGAAGTTATGAAAAATCCTGATATACCACTTAAATCTAAGAAAATAATATTTAACTCGTGTATCCTGCTCGTAATGACATATGGCTGTCAGACATGGAGCTTGACGGAAAGCAATCTACGTCAACTAAAGACCTGTCAACATAGTATGGAAAGGAGCATGCTTAATGTTAAACTAAGAAACAAAATAAAACTTAATACAATTCGGAAGCAAACTGGAGTTACAGATGTAACATATTGAATTAAAAAAAATAGTGATTATACTCCATTACAAACTGTGATTATAATACATTACAAACTACATGGCGTTTTGGGACTGTCCAATGAATTTGAAACATAAAAGATCGACATTACATACGCAATCGACTTTAATACGCCTGCATAGAGTCCATATTACTGTGAGTGTACTATAACCTAAATTCAAACAAATTTTGTTGAAAATCTCGTATTTCCTACTATAACATTGACTAAAGTTAGTATGTGTAATTTTTTAAGATAACATAATCAAATAAAGGCATTTTTATCAAGACACAAAAATGTTAAAGTCAGTACATTTCTCCATACTAAATGGGCATTCTCCTTTAGGTTTTTTCTTTCTTTCTTTCTTTTTTTTCTTTAAATATTGAATTGTCATCGGTCCTCAATAAGTCTACGAAGTTTGAAAGATTTTTTTTGAAATGAAAGTGAGGTTTTTTTCTTTCTTTCTTTCTTTTTTTTCTTTAAATATTGAATTGTCATCGGTCCTCGATAAGTCTACGAAGTTTGAAAGAATTTTTTTGAAGTGAAAGTTAGGTTTTTTCTTTCTTTCTTTCTTTTTTCTTTAAATATTGAATGGTCATCGGTCCTTGATAAGTCTACGAAGTTTGAAAGAAATCTGACTATTTAAAGCTAATTAAAGCGTGTAATTAGGTTTTTCTTTCTTTTCTTTAAATATTGAATTGTCATCGGTCCTCGATAAGTCTACGAAGTTTGAAAGAAATTTGACCGTTTGAAGTGGGTCAAAATCAAGTCCAAAGAGAAGTTACAAACGAACAAACATACAGGTGAAGCTAATATAAAAAATATATAAAGCGTTTAATTACCAATTTCATGGTCTGAATAACAGGCCGAAATTATTGCATAACCTCAGGAGTACGTTGTATAAGCACTTGTTTTATTGCAGGAGTCAACCAAAGGCTGAGATGATGTTGATAAAATTATTTCGGTGGTTCGCAGATTGGCTTCAACCCATTAATGGCCCACTACTGGGCACGGGTCTCTCCTCTTGAGGAGGTCTAGAGCATACTCCACCATGCTGCTCCAGTGCGGATTGGTGGAGGGGTTAGTGGCCAACCCCAGTGTCGGAAGTTTTCAAACCACCCGAGGGCCTCCGACATGGCTTAACGACTGTTATCTTATGGTTACAACCGGGACCGACGGCTTTACGTGCCCTCCGAAGCACAGAAACGCTCAAGAATTTTTTTCCACTAGCAGTCACCCATCCAACTACCGACCACGCCCGCTGTTGCTTAACTTTGTCGATCGCTTAGGATCGACGCAAGCTAGGCTATGAGCGATTAATAAGAGTAAAAAAATATTTTCAAAAAAAATATATTTTAATAATAGTTATTGATTCAATATAAATTGAATCACAACAGCTTGTTAGGGTATTATTAATTAAATAAGCAGGTATCCTTAAAAATTAAATTGCCTATTGCCTTGTATTCGTCATGATCACTGAATTCGAATAAAATAACGAGTAAAGTTACAAAAACGGCAAAAGTAAATATACACTTCCAATATCATTTTAATGTAGCCATGACAATGTCTATTACATGTATACATTTTGTATACATGTTATAGAAATTGTCATGGATAGTTAAAAATGACATTCGAAGTGTGAATTTATTTATGATTTTGGTTTGATTACATTAATGTGGAATAAACGTGTATACATTATTTTGACATCGTTTAATGGTTAGTTAATTTTGAACGAATTGTCGTCCACTTCTTTATGGATTGTTACAAGTTTAGATATTTTTGAAAACGTGACAATGTATATATATTATTGCACGTGACTGTACGTGTGGGAAGAGATTGAAGTTTTATTGTCTAACTTGGCGGATTGTGTGTTAATCTGTGCGAGTGGAGATCGAATTTCTCTTTAGTGTTCAACTTACTTTGAGATGCTGTGATGGATCATGGATGATGGGTTTGTAATGATTTTATGTAAACCAGTTTTCCAGTTAAGGGTTTGTCAGTCATCGTGTCATCTACTTGGAGTAGTTTAATTTAAAGATAAGTTCAAGGATTACTATATCTCAGTTACTATTAACTCTTGACAGCATGCAAAGGAAAATCGTTTCCCTGAATGCGTTCTAATAGTTGTTCTGTGTGTTTCTGACATCTTTTGTCCATGCTCTCCGTGGCGCAGAGATTCCTAGTGCAGGGATGAATGATTCTATTTCTATGACATTTGGCATGGGGGTAGTTTATGATTAGGAGGATTATTGGAAATAATTAAGGGATGTAAATAGAGGGCTGGGATGGAAGTATGTACGGAGTGGGTAAATGCGCTTAATATTCCAGAATTATTCATTTTATGTACTATAAGCATATTGTAAGCGAATTCGCGAGCAACAGCTGTATTACATACTATGGTTATAACTGGATTTGTCTTGATATGTCTTTGTTAAATCATTTTCCTAGGCAGATTATTACGTAGCAACTGTTACAGTCTTAGTACTATCATGTAACTCATTCTATTCTGCATGTGTGACTCGGTGACAACAGAAGATACACGTGGAGAAAAACAGAGTCGGCTTCTTATGTATTTATGTAATTTAGATCGACGTAACATGAATATATTAAGCAGTTATTATGCAACTGGATTAACTTTTGTAGCTTAGTAATTATAATATAATACATGTTATGCTATATTTAAGTGGTGTAATTTGAAAAAAAGTCGCTCATTTTTTAAATATTAAATTGCATTTCGCTTTATGCAACTAACGTAGAGTTTACATAAAGAATTATTATTATTTATTTATTTACATGTTTATGTCACCTCTTAAAAAGAAGAAACAAAGGGCAAACTTAATGCCTAATGGCATTGTCCACCAGTCAACCCTGGGTGGATGTGGAAAAAACTGATGGCAGGTGTTAACATGAGATATAGATATATTACATAACAAGAATACATACAAATACACGGACATACATAAATACCTATAAGAACATAAATATATAATAAATAATATATAAATATATAATATATAAATATATAGGGAATACAAATATATATATATGTATAGGGAATTTTTGCACAGTATGCTGAAGAAAAAAGTAAAATAAAAAAAATAGAAGTGACATTAATCAGAAACAGAATGTAACAGATGTTCACGCAAGCGATGCTTAAAGGAGAACCTGCTAGGAGCGTGTCTCAACTCGGCGGGCAAGGAGTTCCAGAGTAGAAGAATGTATTCTGTTTTTGTGTACACTCTAAAGCTGCTGATGATTTGAGGTCGCGTACAAACAATCAAACAGTTCAAATACGTAGTGTTATATTGAAATTGTATTTAGAAATTAAAGTACCTAATTCAAATTTAAATACATATTGCGAAAAAATGGTTAAACGGCTGGTCTGTATAATCTTAAAAATAATACCTACCTGCAATGCAGCTCTCAATACAGCTATCCTATCTCTGATTTACGTAAAAGAGTTCTAGTTTTGGTTTGAACAATTTTAAAGCTTCGCTCTCAGAGTGGTAGTTCACGTTTCATCTCACGAATTAATTGAATTCAGAGTTGAAATAAACTGCGTTTTTAAATATTTTTATATTATTCAAATATCCACTTATCCACCTGACGGTAAGGAGTCATCGCGGGGTTTTTTTTATTTCCATTACGATTGACATCCCTACCTGTAACTTCGTTTTGTCATCAAGGCTTTTGAATTTGTTGAAAGGGATTTTTTTCTGAATTTCAACTCTCCCTTCTTACTAAAATGAGTCATAATTACACTTTATAAAAAACATGTTCTTAACAGCAGTGCAGATATAATGAAGAGTTCTTTGTATTTTAACTGGTTAACTGGAAATGTTTGGCTATTATAAAGGTTTTTAAGACGCCCTAAAACGGTACAATATGGCAATATACATAATGTTCAAGGAACTTTACGAGATCCTTTGTTAACACTTTTAATAAACATGCCGTTTTTCGTCTGGATTATACGAGTACAATGTAATATTTAATAAACAGTTATCATGAAAAACGAAACAAATATTATCATGAAAACGGAATAGGGTTGACTGGTAGAAAATGCCACTTGGGATTAAGTCCGCCCATTGTATTCAGTGTATGCATGCAATAAAGTTTAAATAAATACCGAACTTTCGATAGCTACGAGCTACGACGAATAGACCACGTTTGAACTTGTAGACCGTGATGAAAAAGCAATGAACAGTCTTTGGCAAGCATGAGGAAACCTATATGACATGTGTTAGAGGTAATGCTCCCAAAAATATGGTCTATACAACTCTTTGTGAGATGAAACAAGATTCTAGCAGTGGGATGGATATGAGTTACGAAGATGGTGATAAAGATTATGATAAAACAAGATTTCACATAGGTACGCCTAACGAACTCCAGAACGCGTAAATTATATATTTCCAACAATCTGTTTCCTTCGTCGTATCGATTGTAAAAATTTTTCGGATAACGCTTTGGTAAAATTATTTGTACTTAGAACTTCATTAATGATAATTGAATTACGTTGTAATTTCATGTAAGGCCAACGTTTAATAAGTGATGAATGGCTTTATTGTTGCCGAGTTGTTATTGTTGTATACTAATTAGATACTCTAATTCTGTTGTTTCTTGAAAAGGATTTTTTTTCGGATTTTGATGACCATAAGAATGTATTACGGAAAAATTTTTACCAATTCTATTTAATTCAATTTCATTGCCAGGGGTAAGCTAATGAAACGAGGAGAAACAGGATGCTAGAAATTAATCTTACTTCCTACTAATGTTAAAATGTGAATGTTTATGAGGATGTATGGTTCTTTGTAACTTTTTCATGAAAAAACTACTGAACGAATTTTAATGAAATTTTGCAGACAAGTAGACCATGATCTGGAATAAGGTATAGGGTAGTTAGGTTTATATTATCGAAATTTAGGTATCATCTATACTAATATTATAAAGCTGAAGAGTTTGTTTGGTTGAACGCGCTAATCTCAGGAACTACTGGTTCGAATTGAAAAATTATTTTTGTGTTTGATAGTCTATTTATCGAGGAAGTAGTTAGTTTTTTCCACAAATTAACGCGTGGGGTGAACCCGTGAGGCACAGCTAGTGTATATGCACTATTATTTCCTCTGTGGTATTATCGAAACTATCGATTATTATCGAAAACGCGGGCAAACCCAGAGCGCTTGTGATTGATGTAATTACTATCACAAGCGTTTAACATTGCTACCAGAAGACTCAGTTTAATCCATGTAAGATCGTTATTATAGTGAAGATCTTCCACATGTGATTTCTTGTTACTCATTCGAGCAAAAACAGATCAACGATTCTTTATTTGATTTGACTTTGAAATGGATGACTAATAGGGTTGTCATCGTCCTATTAAAACATTTTTATGTAGGCCTAAACAATACGTTTTATGTAAAAAGACATACGAGGACACCTGCTCATGGTAAGTTGTCACTGTAACAAATAGACATATTTATTATAGGTTAGCTAGAAACCTCTTGTTTGATTTGAAGAAAACATGATTCATGTGCTTTTGAGGGCATCATATTAATTTTAGTGTAACCTCTACGCCTATCTATGGCACTCGCTCCAAATAACCATTTTACGGACACTTCGTTTATATCAGAGCTATAGTTTAAATACGTAAACACAACCATTCATAAACTCCTAAATCACTTTCCAATGATATGTACCTACTACTAAAAGCATCATGAATAGAGAGACAAAATGTCACTTTATTATATCACTAGCTCGGACATAGCTTCTCATGTGGACAGCTTTGTATTCATGAGCCATTGTGTAATGCCATTGACGTCATAGATAGTACGTTAATGGTTGTTCCTTTTGAGTAGCTATTATATTGTAATAGAAAGACCATTCCATTTGTACCCATCAATGGTCAGATGTGCAGGTCAGAAATGGTTAGAAAATATTTACAAAAACCAAAGGGTTTTGTGTTGATATGTTTATGATTAGCTGTTTAATGTAAGGTGGCCTTATTTTCTTGGTAAATTATTTACGTGATTTAACACGAATACGTCTAAAAGAACTTGATTAAGTTATCATTTAATACGTGCCATATAAAAATAAGTACTTTAATCACATTATGGTACATTTACCTTATTAACAGTTTAGTTAGGGCAATCTTCGTGCGTAGATTGCTTACTAGAATAATATGTTTTAATGTAAGATGTCGTTACGAAAATCCGTGGATCTGTGAGGGTATGTGAGCGTCTGTGTGCGTAAATGATATGTGTGATTTATGTACCTATCGCACGAAACGTTCCTAAATCACAGTTTTATCTGTCTAGATGTGATAAGCCTAAACTGCAACTCAGGAGAGACAAAAAGTGACCAAAACAAATGGTTACTGGTACTCATTGTAGTTGGCATTACAAGTTAACACTATAAGTAAAGAACGAAATTTTTCATAAAAATCTCAAAGATTAAAAAATTTCCAGATGTCTAGACTGACGATATACCAAAACTTAGTATTCTATTTACACTTATAATATATTTTTTTCCAACAGGTACAAAAGCAGATGGCACGGGAGTACGAACAGCTGAAGTCAACGGTGGCCACACTTCAAATGTTCCAGCATGAGGGAGAGAAGGCGATCACACCGATGACTGGCAGTGAGTATGGAATTATCTTTTGATTGATATAGAACAAACACAGTACAGAAATCCGTATCTAATGCGATTGAGTCGTTTTGGAGATAAATGGCAACATTATTCTGTTCCTGTCTTATACCATCATGTGGTATTGTGGTCAAGAATTTTTTCTTAAATAAAAAGAAATAAAAAAATGTGTGTGTGTACTGGTGTACTGATGTAAGAAGTTATACTTATCTCTTATTTATAAGAACCTCTCGCTCGCACTCACGACACATAGCATCATGTTTTTTGGCCTTTTTGGCGCACACACACACAAACAAACAATCTCACACGTCAAACGCACATACCTGTTCCGTTCCCGTGGAGGATAATAAGATCATTTGACAACCTTGTAGCTTGGTAGTGTCATTGCCTGGATTGATAAATTAGTGGCAAACTCAAGTGTTCCAAGATCTTATGTTAAGGACATAAGTAGACATGAGTAGACATAAGACTATGACATGGCTTAGCGATTTCCTGGCATCGACAGCTTTACGTGCCCCTTAAAAGAGATTAACGATCAATTTTGCTAGACTAAAATTATGATCATTTACAAATGAAGATCTTAATAACATACTAACAAAAACTCCTATATTTCGCTATGAGAAAATCTTAGACGCACGGGAGATGAACAACCTACTTTAATGTCCTGAATAAGGAGAAAATTGTTTGTTTTTAATAAAAACTAAGGACATAATTACTTACGTTTATCCCACGCTTATAAATATATCGCTCGGCGTCGCCGTGGGGAAGTAATTTTTTGTTAGACGGTTTTAATAAGCGACAATTAAGACAATTATTGTGATCCGTTGAGTCCATGTCGCTTGGGGGATGTAGATGGCTTTGCAATGTAAATGGCATGCCCATTAAGGAGAGAACTGGATTTTTGAGACCAAAATATAACGCTTAAGGGAATTACTGTTTTAATTTATAACCGTGAGTTTGTACAATCGCTGATTTTATACTTAATTTGATTCTTACAGGAAGTCCTTAAAATATCTGCTAAGGTATTGAGGTTGTTTGTAAATGATTTTCATTTTAAAATTGAAAATTGGCAAGTTTAAGTTCAAAGTCATACCTTCTTACAGAACTAAACCTATTGTTTTGTAATATGAGAGTTTAACGCTCAACGATAAAGCATAAAAGATATCGTAAGGAAATGCCATTAGGTACCTAATTGCTTTACTACAAGTAAAATCATCATCATCAAAAAAATCATCACATAAAAGTAATCATGATTCCAAATATTTACACTCGGATTCAATATTGTAGGATGCAGAGTTATGTGTCGTAGTAAGTAACATTGTAACTTTAATTACATTCTTTACTAAGTTTACTAAGTTCCAATGTAATGAAACATCATGAAGAAACCTAGTTGTTATTCCTAGTATGAATAAATTTTACTTTATCCATTTATAGAATCTTTATGCCCTGCGAGTAGCAAGTGCCGGGCAGTCGCCCTTGTTTCACAATATGAATGCCTTGCCCATATCGTCACCCTCCCCGCTAAGTGTCCTATCTGACAAACTGATCTATCTACACTGACATACCTACAAGTACATCTCTTTAATTTGAAAAATTTCTAGCTTACCGTCGTGTCCGTATCGTCTACCGTTTAGAAGAAAATTGCGATTTTTGTTTTGCCTATCTGCAAAATGAGACAAAAAATATTCTCACTAACTGTCTTATGTACAGAAAGATATTTTTTCAAGACTGGCCAGGCAGAGACTACGCTCTCTTTCTCTTAGGCGATAAGTTAAGGCTTTCTTAAGAGAGGAAATAGGTCTTCTCAATCTGACACCTCCCAAAGTTTCGGTAGAAAAATACAATGATCTGATGTCCCAAACATCAGGTGACACTTCAATCATTAAGCTGCCAGAGCATGTGGCATTTTATACTTCACTTTCTAATTGAGATTCGTGTCATGATGCCTCTTTGATTCTTTTATTGTTAATTTTATTAGCTAACTGTTTTATACAATTAAGTTCCTGTATTAGACCGTGCCTACCTAACATTATTATTAAACTTATTTTAATCCTACGGTCAATAAATAAGACTGATTGATTGTAACTACGTTGTAACTATAACGCCCCATCTTGTGAGATTCAACGCCACTAAAACACAGACGTGTCTCTTCACCGCCAAAAGGAGCCCGCTCACCTTGGCTCCTACTTTTCAGAACGTGTCCTTGGATTATACCGACTGCCTTCAGTTGTTAGGAGTTGAGATATCCTCCAAGCTCAACTTTGGACAGTTCCTCGAATCCAAAGCTAAAGCAGATGCAAGGAAACTTGGCGTCCTTGCGAAGGTGCGGCGGTACTTCACACCGAGGCAACTTTTAACCTTGTACAAAGCTCAGGTTCGGCCGTGTGTGGAGTACTGTTCTTACATTTGGGCAGGTGCAGCCAAATGTCACCTTTCTGTTTTGGATTCAATGGAGAGGCGTGCGAAGAGGCTCATTGGTGACCCAGATCTGGTTGAGATTAATTTGCAAAGCCTCAAGCACAGGCGCAGAGTAGCCAGCCTCTCGGTTTTCTATAGGGCACATTTTGGAGAGTGTGCGCAGGAATTATTTGAATTAATTCCCCCTTCCCCGTTCCACCATCGAACGACACGACGTACGGCGAGTATCCACCCTTACGTCGTTGATATCCCGCCGGTACGGACGTCGCGGTTTGCATCGTCATTCATTATGCGCACCGCTAAGGATTGGGACAGCTTGCCTGCGTCTGCGTTCCCAACCACCTATAACGTGGATGACTTCAAAAAAAGAGTGAATAGGCTTTTATTAAGTTAGTGCGCCCACCACCCTGGACCACATCTCCACTTACCATCAGGTGGGATTGTGGTCAAGCATTAACTTTTTTTAAGTAAAAAAAAAACTAGTACTAAAGAGCGATTTAAGTAACTGTTACTGATTCTGGTTGGGGCGTAAATAAACAAAGACCAATTAAAAACTAATTACTAAGACATTTTTAAGAATGTGATTGTTATAAAGAAACTAATACGGAATACCTTCTTGTTATAAAAAGCTTTGAATTTCAACGAATCATTAGATATAGTTAGTAGTTAGGATACATAAAATACATAGCTAAATTTCCAAAATGCTCAAAACATAATTTTTGTTACTTCTTATGAAACTCGTGATAAATAAATGAAAACGATAATATCTGAAAGTAAGTTATTTATATTTTTAAGTCAAATACTGACGTCCTAACTAACATAAAATATAAAACAAAGTTCTCACAGAGTGACCTATCTGTTTCACATGATTAGAAGTAAATAAATATATACCTTAGAGCTTTAAGACTACTACTGACTTAAAGAGTAAGCTAAATATTGTAGTAAATCTTAATCATGTCATTAATGAAGTCAAAGCTAAGTTAATCACAGTAACATGATTGTAGCGCCAAACCGAAAAACGGTTGCCCTGGAAAACTATCAATTGTTAGTTAGTACAGTTAGCGGGGAGGGTGACGATATTGGAAAGGACTGGATCTCCTTGGGGCAGTCCTCCAATAATGCGCGGGAGGCTTGACCACTTTTATTAATTGCAATTTTAATACAAGAAGTTGTAGGTTATAATTTATTGCCATATTTTAGTACGGGACTCTCGAGGAGAAGAAATTATAAAAGTAGAGTAAAGTTTCGACTAAATACAGAAAAATTGTTATCACTCAAGTTATCCAGAAGGTTAATCGCCAGTAGATGATGATGAAGGTTTTAAAAGTAATGGGTACTCACGACTTTTGTGTATTATACTTTATATCAGACACTGACGCCCCAACTCCAACCCCCAACTTAGTACAGAATTTGTATGGTGATTCTTTACTAAGGAGCGATTAAAGTAACCGTTAGTGAATCTGAGTTGGGGCGTGAGACTTAATAACTGTTGTATCCATGATGATCAAAATTTAGATTCAAATGATCCTTAAATGAAGCTACCAGCTGTAGCTTTAAAATAGTAACTAAACCAGAAAAGACAGTATCACGAAATTTCTAAACAATCACTCATGACAGAGATAAGATTGGCAGCCCTAAGATTGCTGTAGAACAATCTCTCGAAGTTTAAGTTACTTTGAATAGATATCTAATTAACTAATACGATATCAATACATTACTTACAGCGATCATTTTGCGTTCCATACAAATCATAGTGTTGTGAAGTAAAAATGAAGCAGAAACTGTGCTTGTAATAAGTGCTACTAGATTTAGTAATTTTAATCGCAGAGCGTGGGAATGCTTCTTTTCTGCCTGATCTGTCAAGTGTTGACTAATGTAATGAGGCGAGCTAACAAACACAAGAAATACAAAAATGAGTATAAAAAGTATGTAAAATTGATCTAATTTCTGATATTTCCCGGTCTTCTTCAACTTTACCATTCTAGAAACTTTCAGGCGAAGAGAGATCTCCCGCCTGTATAAACTTGCTTGGAGAGTGTTCCATTTCAAAGCATAAGATATTTTGTAAAGAAGTCGAATGAAGAAGTATAGACTTAATCAATACAGAAAGTACGATCATTTCAATCGGTTCTGAACTTTTGGAACGAATAATTTGTACAATTAATGTTCTAAAATAGTCATCTATTATGTATTTCCAGATTCTAAAATAGTCATCTATTATGTATTTCCAGAAAGATAGAAACATAGATAGATGTATTTCCAATAATTCTGGTATGGTCAACCGATTTCCCTTGAATAATGTTGCATTACCAAATTAGCTTTACTAAACGACTAATAGCGTACTGAACGCCCACGCAAACCTTAGTTTAAACAACAATTACTTTGGGTTCAACTACATTGACTACATTGACATTCCGTTGCCTAAATCAACCATTGATAGGTTATTCACCTCTGAATCGATTTTGTTTGTGGTCACCTCTGTATCGATTTAGTCAGTTTTAATGCTGCTACTTGCTAGGATTTGTGTTTACGTAAATGCCTATAGCTAGTTCGCTACCATTTGGTTGTCATTATCTTCACGCCTTACTTGGAACTCTCAATGTTAGGGGTGAAATCCATGATCTGTCACGCTAGTCAAGTGCGGATTGTCAGACTTGGCACACTTGAGAATGAATAAAAAACTCAAGTACTTACTAAATTTATCACAATATTTTCTTCCCTGAAGCAAGTGATAATTAGTCACTAATTATTACGCATACCTTTAGGTTCAATTCAAGCCAGGGTTCCGACTGCCATTCGGGACCCACGAGCTTACATGCCTTGCGAAGCATGGCAGCGTTCATAAAGATATTGCCACTACCCGTCACCCAACTATCGAGTGCTCCAGCAACAGCTGGACTAACTTGGTACCCTCTTGACCAGGTCATCCATCCAACTACCGACTGCTGGAGCTGTTGCTTAACTCGGTTCCATCTCGACCATCTCTCTGCTCTATCACTTGGGATTTACCCAAGCTGCAGTGCTATTAGTTCTTTGTTGGTTTCATAGTACTGACCTAGTATGATTTTGGAGTGGGCGTTATTAAAATGAGTTTGTTTCGTTTGCGGTATAAGCGGCTGCGCGCGGAATGTTGTCGGTGCGATTTCCGTCACGTTCATACAATGTTTACGTTTTGACATGGTAACTGTATACAGTGTTGCCAATTTAGCCCTTTCGGGGCTAGATCTAGCCCTTTTTACGGGTTTTCAGCCCCTCAAATAATTTTTCAGCACCTAGCCCAATTTCTAGCCCCAAAATCAATTTGCGCCATCTTGAAAACTTTTTTTACTTTTTTTTTTCGCCCTCATTCATCCCTGTTAATCAAGCAATAGCCCCTATTTTTAACGTATTGGATGAATCTAGCCCTTTTTTTTTAAACTGTGTTTAGCCCGGAAACCTGATACCGAGTTGGCAACACTGACTGTATACAATTTCACGTGTTAAGTTTTCATCTGCTCGTTCGTCTCAAAACAATACTAATTTGCATGCTGGATATACGAAACACTTGTTAATCTTGTTATGATATTTTTTAAAGTATGTCTGGTACCTATATTTTTGATACATTACCTACTTGTACTTCTAAAATCTGTTATGTTACTCGGGCCTTTAAAGGAGGAAAAAGAAGGCCATTTAAGATGACACAAGTTTTAATAAATGACGAATATATTTAATATAAAGAAAATTATAATTAATGATAATTTATTTAACAGTGTATTGCATACTATGAATAATAAACGTCATTTAAATTTAATTATTTTTTTTTCATTCAATCCTTGAGAAATAAATGTATTATAATATATCAATTCTGTCCTCAATTATTCAATGTTTTTTTCTGTTTACGCGGGTTTTTTTTTGTTTTTAAAGAAGCATAACTTTTTAGGGGCCATCCATAAATTACGTTACATGTTAGGAGGGGGTTACGTCGATGTAGTGTGACATTGTGTGACAAGGGGTGGGAGGGGTTCTAAATTTTGTGACGTCACATTTCAAAATCGAATAACTGGTATGTATAGGTAAAGATTAAAAAACAATGAATGAAAATAAAATTTATTTCTGAACTGCTGTTTTAATTTAATAATTTCTTGGTGTAATATTTCATAATAATTATGTGACGTCACACTAGGGGGGGGGGGGAGATCTCACAAATGTGACCAGCTGTGACAAGGACGGGGAGGGATCAAAAAGTCATGAAATTAGTGTGACGTAATTTATGGATGGCCCCTTATGGGGTTTGGATTTTTTTCAATAATAAATGCTTCAGTCTCATCTTACGAGTAATGAAGATACAACATCCCATTAATCTTTATATTAACAACGACTTTATTATGAAAGTCAATCGGACATTGCTCACCGTGTGATGCGACGAGACGTTTTCCAATTCCGTGTACGATTGGAAAACAAGTAGATCCGGACAGGTAGTAGTTAATTGCTGGTTTCTTCGGATACGGAGTGAGCTCGAGTATGGACATACGTACAGGAACATGTTATTTGTTTACTAGTAACTGCTTTGACTGACTGTGTGTCTGTACAGTAGTGATAGGCCCGAGTTCAAATCCTGGCTCGTACCTTTAATTTTCAAATATTATGTGTGTGTATTATAAGTTAATTATCACTAGCTTCGTTAAAGGAAAACTTCGTGAAGAAACCTACACACCAGAGAGTTCTCCATAAAGTTCTCAAAGGTGTGTGAAGTCTACCAATCCGCACTTGGCCAGCGCGGTAAACTATACCCCTCAGATTGTGAGAAGAGATCCCGAGCCCAGCAGTGGGACAAATTGTGGGTTGTTGCTTTGCTTTGCTCTGGCTTCGCTCAATGACAGCGGATTGTTTCGGTCCTGTGATCGACCGCACAGCGCGGTCGGTAGTTGGGTGACTGCGTGTGGCTAAATTGATTGAATGCTTTCGTGCTTCAGAGGGCACGTAAAGCGTTCAATCGCGGTTGCTATCATTAGCAGTTGTTAAGCCTTGTTAGAGAACTTCATACGACGTAAAACTTCCACGCTTGCGGCTTGGGTTAGCCACTAACCCTTTACGTTTAATGGGTAGAAGCTTCGCTTAGTTTGGAGTAACCCAGTAACCAGTTACTATATAGGTACTCACAAGTCACAATCGAAAATATATTACAAAAATCCTAAAAATCATTATGAACTCATTGCAAAATTATTAGGAACTACTGCGTTAATAAATACCGTCAATAATATTTTGTAATAGGTAATTGTAATTGGCAAACTTCATACAGTTTAAAAAATTAATAGAGGTTTTGCTCACAATTAGTTCCTTCATCGAAATTATATAGTGCAATTACATTGAACAAAACCACTTATCGATCGCCAAAATGAATCTTAAGTCACGATCTCTTTTGATAAGTTTAGTTAAATATAACTTGGTCACGACTTGCAGTACACCTGGCTAGTGTTTATTGTATTAAGTTTTTGTCAGATGTAGCATTTAGTAATAATAACTTTTTTCGGGCTGGGCGTAAAAAATGTTTTTATTAGCAGTAGCTTAATTCGTGTTGATCTATTACAGGATTTGGTCGACTTGTAATTAAAATTTCAAAATAGTTCGCAATGTGTATGTTGCTAGGAAATAACTATAAAGAAATACTAAATTATATGTATAACTTATTGGGATTGTTTATATAATTATTGTAAATATTTATTAATTATGTTTGTTTACGGTAATCATAAAACTACTTAAAAGATTTGAATTAGATTTACATCGTATAAAAAACGAAAAAATTGTGGTGCGATTTTATTATTTCGTTAGACAAAAGTACCTGCACGTTTATAGCATTATATTACAGTGGAATATACATAACGTAGGTATACAAATTATATTCAGACATAATGACTTAAAAAACGCAGTGACTCACACATTTTATGTTGTCTATGACCGCGTTAAAACCATTTTATTTAGCTTCTAAATAATTTTATTGCTTCTTTTTCCGCAACTTATATTTTGGGTTAAATAAACTTGAAAAAAAACTTAAGTGAAGAGGTAGGTAATTAAGTAACAACGACTTCCTGACCTGCTCTTTCAAGCATGAGAGCTCTCGTAATATTTTGACACTAGCGGTTATCCATCCAACTTTTGACCCCGGCGAACGTTGCCTAAGTCAGTCGACGCTTTTATAATGGAACAAGGAAATCACCCTCGTTTCGCTTCGGGAAAAATAGTAAAAAAAAATATAGCCTATGTCACCCGGGGATATTGTAGCTTCCCAACAATGAAAGAATTTTTCTTTCAAATCGGTTCGGTAGTTTCGGAGCCTATTCAATGCAAACAATCAAATCTTTCCTCTTTATAATATTAGTACCTATAGATGAACGCGTGCTAGGGACTGTCAATTGACCAATAGTTTGGTTGATCAGGGAATCGGTATGAAGTTATAGAGCATTGCGTTGATACCCTGCGTGACAGTTCATATTCTTTATTTTGAGACTGTTACCTTGATCAAACTGTTGACATTTTGCTAAAATATTTATTTACAGATATGTGGTTTCCTTCAAAGTTGGTTAAGTTTTTATATTAATTATTATCTCTCTCATTTACCACATTATGGCGTACAGCTTAAATGAATTGACATTAGCCGTAAGGCTGGAGCGCTTCAACACAATTAGTCACAATTATCCACGTGAACATCCATGTTATTCATACCGTCAATGGAAAAAAGGCATAAGATGAAAATTGCAATTTTACAGAAGAGCAAAAAAACTGTTAAAATATCAGTAAGTAGTCAAAGGCATTTATTTACATTACGATTTCTTGCACAAAATTTAAATTTTGATAATTGAAATTAATTAAATTTAAAAATCAATGATAAAAATTTGAAAAAAAAAATGAGTATATGCAGCTTTTGACCCTCTTTCCAATCATATTAATAACTAAAACTAAAATTCAAAGTACGAGTAAAACGACTTAAGCTTTTTTTCCACTGAGGGTGCGACATTATCCGAAACAGGGATTGACACAAAAAGTTGAAAGTTTTGCACATCGCTGCTCTATTAGTAGACATTTTCTCGTAGACGCCAAATGTGGTTTCGCCCTAAACGGCAGTAGCCGGGTGGTGGTTCAGTGGTGCGACCACTCGAGTCGACCACTGCGACGGTAGATCGAGCGTGGTGATCTGATAAGCGCTTTCCAATCAGGTTTTAATAAAGACCACTCGCTGCTGAGCCATTTTTATCGAGAGCTTTTGTCTATTTGTTGTTCAAAACACAATTTAAACTTGCTGTGTGAACAATGGCTTTTGATAGTTGTAACAAAAGGCGAGCTATTATATGTCTGTATCTGTATTTTCGTTCTCTCTCTTTCTCTCTCTATCGCTGTTGTGTATGTGTGTGTGTGTGAGTGTGTTCGTGGAATCCTTTAGGTACTACGCTGGACCTTGGCCGGCTTGACCACTAGTTTCTGTCTGCAAGTTTTTGGCGTGGAAATGGGATCCAGAGGGTAATGAAAAATGTGCAAAAATCATCAGTAAAAAGTGTCCAAATCAGTTAAGATATATTTATAGAATTAGCGTTATGACGATTATCCCATAACAATGTTTCTAATCGTTACTTGCGTTACTAAAATATAAATAAAATATTGCAAATACTGTACAGACATCGCTGTTACATACTCATTGTAGCTTATAGAAAATTATTTTAGTAAATCTACCACAATAGCATGAAACTTAATGGGAATGTGTCCTCGAGACTGGCTTCCTTTTGACTATGTATTTCCTTATGATAACTCTATGAATTATACAATGTACATTGTATATTTTACACGGTTTGCAAGTTTTTAGTTATCTATACATCTATACAAATAACTAAAATTGGAGTGTCTGTTTGTAACATTAAAATAACTGATTTTTAATAAGTACATTTGGATGTATACACGGTACATATACCAAAACAACATTTTTTACAATTTTTGCCTGTTGTCTGTCTGTTTGTTCCGGCTAATCTCTGAAATGGCTGGGCCGATTTTGACGGGACTTTCACTGGCAGATAGCTGATGTGACAAGGAGTAACTTAGGCTACTTTTATTTTAGAAAAAAATCCCCAAGGGTGTAATAAGCATAATTTCCGCGTGCGAAGCTGCGGGCAACAGCTAGTTTATAATATAATGACGTACATATTTGAAGGCAGTGACCGGGGAACTGTGGAATTGTAAAGCAGAACAGTGTAGCTTACACATGAAAAGAGACTAATCTCCAATATACTGTCTTGGATGCAGTTTTAGATGCTATTTATTCCCTGCACGTATGTCTTACATGTTAAGTATAGATTATTAGATTTTCTAGATATCAATAATGAGTAATGTCGTGAATTCTAAAACTCTTTAGGCGACTGGAATGCAGCTTCGCAGCAGCAACTGAGACAGCAGACCTTGCTTCGCCGCAAGGGACTTATTGACTCCGTCACGGTTGCATCCTAATGAATTAAACATTAACATTGATAATCCGGTTGGATCGAAATGACTTTGGGTTCATAACTTCATATCTAGAACCTTGTAGTATCTAGTTTCTAAAGACAAAAATCATGTTCAAAGTCAATTTAGAAATCTGACCTCTCATTCTCGGGTACAATCTATAGAGATTTCATTCATAAGAACATCACAATCCATACGAGTGAGTACGAAAGAGGAAAGAATATAAAGTAGTAAGCGTGTGGGTAATCAAATCCAATGAACCAGGTGTGGGTTGACAAGTGTATTTCGCCTTTGACTTGAGAACTTGACAACCTATGCAATCAGCCCCGACTCCGCATCGATTGAATATACGCATAATTTTTTTCTATCGCTCATAAATTATTGGTTTACGCGGTGCACCCCAGTAAAGCTGTCGATCTTCATGATTTTTGGGTATCTTCAACAATCATTGTTTTATTTCAGTCAATTTACAAAATGAATTATACACCTAGACCTTCTCGTGATTCTCTCCGTCTATTGGAGAAAACTGTATGAAATCCGATTGAGTTATTGGCTTCATCGTGTTCAGACAGACAGACTGACAGACGTGGTGGGTGGGGGATTTGTTTTATAACAAAGTTAATGATATTCAAATACTTTTGCCGCATGTTACTGTATTCCGCAAAATAACTTTATCAGCAATACTGAATGTCTTATTACTATACTACTAGTTAACTATTTTAACTTGGAGGATTTATGTAAATATAAATAACCTTATGCAAATGTACACATCCGGTAAAAAGGTCACCATATAAGTAACATGCCATAGAATACCGTTCTTATATTGTCGCGAGTTATTATATACCTACGTACCAAAAGAAATGTAATGACAATTATGTCATTACATTGCAACATTGCAGTATGAATCTGCAGGATATGATATGATACAAGCAACCTCGAATTTGTCAAATTCATTAGTATGTGTTTTTGAATAGATTGCGTTCTAATGTTGAACGCACATATATCCGCATCGTCCGCCCCGGACGCTCCGTATGCGGATACCCTCGCACATATGTCCGGATTCGCCGTACGGATTTTTTAGTATTGCCAACAATTTTTGCAGTTTCTTCCAACCTCTAGTGAAAAACGGTGAAGACGGTTAAGATTGATTCAGCTATGGAAAAATTGTTGTAGTAGCCTGCATATTGGCCGAAGAAAGTCAAATTCGAAAAAAAGAAGATTTTAGGTTCATAATATCAATTTGAAAAGGCAGTTAGTTGAACGGCAAATTTTATACATTATTTCCCGGCTTGGTGGATGATGGTCAATGAACCTAGATAATTGAAAACTTTAATTTGTAACTTGAATTTGAGAGAAATTTAATTTCCATACACAATTACACATACACGATACTTATTATTTTTTATTAGTTTTCGACTTTGTCTCATATTTCAATAACGTAGTTAGTTATCGCAGTTTGAGGAACACCATTTGGAATCTCGAATGTCGGAAAACAATGATGTATAGGTATAAACACGAAGGCGAGATCTCCTCACAGGATTCGTTTACAATGAAACGTTTCTCCTAATGCGTTGTCAAAAGCATCGTGGCATGGCAACACTGAGTACCAGCACACGCCCTACGTATGACGTCATCGGCATTTTGGATACCTTCCGCATTTTCAAAAATGCGATGCGGACGATGCGGATGACAGATGCGTCGGTATATGTCATCCGCACTGTCCGCACGCATTTCTGAAAATACGGAAGGTATCCGAAATACCGATAGTGTTGCCATGCCACGATGCTTTTGACAACGCATTAGGAGAAACGTTTCATAGTAAACGAATCCTGTGATGAAATGTCGCCTTCGTTTATGCCTATATGGATTTTTGAGACGGGTCAGTAAGGGCAGGTACCTTAACCGTTATAGTTACAGGAAAACGTTCCTAGGAGACTATCCATAACTTTTTAAGATATTCTGAACTGCATTCACAGATTTTTGAGAAAATGTACGGTCAGCGAAAAAAGTGCTAAAATCTAAAAAAAATATTTTTATGCCTATCGACCCTACTTCGTATGGGGATCAAAATACTCTATGGGACCATTTAAGGTATGAGTACTAGAAATGTCAGAAAATGCTTAAAACATTTTCCATACATTATCTAGGTTCATTGATAACGTATAGTATTTGCCGTTCAACTGCCTTTTCGAATTGATGTCATGAGCCCAGAATCTTCTTTTTTTCGAATTTCATTTTCCTCTTCCTCTTCCAATGCGCACGCTATTATAACAGTTTTTTCCATAGCATAACAATCCCCCTTTATGTGATTCCAGTATAAAGCTCGCAAGTGTAGATACACCAACTGCATAAATAACTTTGTAATCCCATATAAATATATAGGATAATAAAGTTACATTTGCAGTGAATGAATCAGTGTATATGTATAATATAATGGAATAATAGGTGTAGATAAGTACCTAGATATAATTATGTAACTTAGAAATTATGTAAGGTAACTTATAAAATGGCCAACGGAATAAAAAAACAAGAATGGGAGGAGATATCTTATGAAGTTTTACCAAAATCCCGCAAAATATTAAGTAGACTAAATTGATCGAAATTGTTAGTATTCAAGAAGTAGAAGATACTGGAAGGGAAAAAAGTAGGACTAACTACAAAAACAAATGAGATGCAATCAAAAACATAACTTGTAAAAAAAAACAAGTCTTGCAACTCAGTTCTACCGTAAAAATTTGTGAGATCCATGTAATACCAAGTTGGTTAATTTATTCAATCCCTACTTAAGGGTCCTTCTGTCTTAAGTTATTACGTAATTAGCTAACCTAACAACATCTTACAGTGACCATATCAATATTAAAAATATTTTATATTCTAAATAAATAGATTGACTTGGCCATCATACATGGATCTCTCAAATTTTTACGGTAGAAGAACTGAGTTGCGAGACTTGATTTTTTTTACAAGTTATGTTTTTGATGGCATCATATTATCAAGAACAAAAATTAAATAAATAAAACTTTGAGCCTATTCGTACGTAATTGATTTTAGATCTGGAGTTTAATTTTAAAATTATTATCTTCTGTAGTTTCTTGTTAATATAATAGGTAAATGTGAACATTTGAAGATGTTTGATTTTTTATTTCTATTCCTTCCTAAAATACATGGTATTTTATACGCAAAAAAATTGCGCCCTAAAAAAACAAATCAGTTACGTAATTACGTATTTAGAGGAGCGAAATGCGTATCTAAATACGTAATTGGAAAATCCGTATTTTTGGAAGCCTTAAGCTAGAACATGTAATAAATATTTACAAGTTGCATATTCGTAGAAATGAAACAGCAATATATTGAAACGCAAGCATAAAAAGGGCATTAAGCTGAACGCACATATATCCGCATCGTCCGCCCCGGACGCTCCGTATGCGCCGGATACCCTCGCACATATGTCCGGATTCGCCGTACGGATTTTTTAGTATTGCCAACAATTTTAGCAGTTTTTTCCAACCTCTAGTGAAAAACGGTGCAATGTCATTCGTTTATTCCCACTCGTCTTGTTGAGTAGTCCTGTTGACAATACTAGTAGGAAAAAATCCCACTAGTTCTGTGTCAATTTATTTCCGTGTATAGGTATAGTTTATTTATTATTATATATTTATTTACATGTTTATGTCACCTCTTAAAAAGAAGAAACAAAGGGCAAACTTAATGCCTAATGGCATTGTCCATCAGTTAACCCTGGGTGGATGTGGAAATAGCTGATGGCAGGTGCTAACATGAGATATAGATATACTACATAACAAGAATACATACAAATACACGGACATATATAAATACCAATAATAACATAAATATATAATAAATAATATATAATATATGAATATTTAGGGAATACATATACATATAGTATAAGTATAGGGAATTTTTGCACAGTATGCTGAAGAAAAATGTAACATTAAAAAATAGTAATAAAAAAAATAAAAATAGAAGTGACATTAATCAGAAACTGAATGTAACAGATGTTCACGCAAGCGATGCTTAAAGGAGAACCTGCTAGGAGCATGTCTCAACTCGGCGGGCAAGGAGTAGTTTAGGTATGGTGTACTAAGATACAGGCCAAGGCTTAGTTTAGACACCAGATCTCCCACAGATTACTTAGCACTTACATATCTTTTCCTATTATTCATATTTTTAAATGTTAACCTGAATGTAATTTGAGGATGAGATGAAATAAAGATTTTTGTATTGTATTGTATTGTATAGTTTGCTATCAATCGCCAAGTATTGGCCATTAAATGTATATTATTTCAAAGTTTTCATAAACTTCATAATAATATATTCCTTTATTCAACTGACAGTTGTCAGACTCAAATTCTCAGATTGCAAAAGCAAAATATTAAGACTGATGCAGCTATGGAAAAAACTGTTATAATAGCGTGCGCATTGGAAGAGGAAGAGGAAAATGAAATTCGAAAAAAAGAAGATTCTGGGCTCATGACATCAATTCGAAAAGGCAGTTGAACGGCAAATACTATACGTTATCAATGAACCTAGATAATGTATGGAAAATGTTTTAAGCATTTTCTGACATTTCTAGTACTCATACCTTAAATGGTCCCATAGAGTATTTTGATCCCCATACGAAGTAGGGTCGATAGGCATAAAAATATTTTTTTTAGATTTTAGCACTTTTTTCGCTGACCGTACATTTTCTCAAAAATCTGTGAATGCAGTTCAGAATATCTTAAAAAGTTATGGATAGTCTCCTAGGAACGTTTTCCTGTAACTATAACGGTTAAGGTACCTGCCCTTACTGACCCGTCTCAAAAATCCATATAGGCATAAACGAAGGCGACATTTCATCACAGGATTCGTTTACTATGAAACGTTTCTCCTTCTTCTCATCAATACTTGGCGATTGATAGCAAACTATACAATACAATACAATACAAAAATCTTTATTTCATCTCATCCTCAAATTACATTCAGGTTAACATTTAAAAATATGAATAATAGGAAAAGATATGTAAGTGCTAAGTAATCTGTGGGAGATCTGGTGTCTAAACTAAGCCTTGGCCTGTATCTTAGTACACCATACCTAAACTACTCCTTGCCCGCCGAGTTGAGACATGCTCCTAGCAGGTTCTCCTTTAAGCATCGCTTGCGTGAACATCTGTTACATTCAGTTTCTGATTAATGTCACTTCTATTTTTATTTTTTTTATTACTATTTTTTAATGTTACATTTTTCTTCAGCATACTGTGCAAAAATTCCCTATACTTATACTATATGTATATGTATTCCCTAAATATTCATATATTATATATTATTTATTATATATTTATGTTATTATTGGTATTTATATATGTCCGTGTATTTGTATGTATTCTTGTTATGTAGTATATCTATATCTCATGTTAGCACCTGCCATCAGCTATTTCCACATCCACCCAGGGTTAACTGATGGACAATGCCATTAGGCATTAAGTTTGCCCTTTGTTTCTTCTTTTTAAGAGGTGACATAAACATGTAAATAAATATATAATAATAAATAAACTATACCTATACACGGAAATAAATTGACACAGAACTAGTGGGATTTTTTCCTACTAGTATTGTCAACAGGACTACTCAACAAGACGAGTGGGAATAAACGAATGACATTGCACCGTTTTTCACTAGAGGTTGGAAAAAACTGCTAAAATTGTTGGCAATACTAAAAAATCCGTACGGCGAATCCGGACATATGTGCGAGGGTATCCGGCGCATACGGAGCGTCCGGGGCGGACGATGCGGATATATGTGCGTTCAGCTTAATGCCCTTTTTATGCTTGCGTTTCAATATATTGCTGTTTCATTTCTACGAATATGCAACTTGTAAATATTTATTACATGTTCTAGCTTAAGGCTTCCAAAAATACGGATTTTCCAATTACGTATTTAGATACGCATTTCGCTGCTCTAAATACGTAATTACGTAACTGATTTGTTTTTTTAGGGCGCAATTTTTTTGCGTATAAAATACCATGTATTTTAGGAAGGAATAGAAATAAAAAATCAAACATCTTCAAATGTTCACATTTACCTATTATATTAACAAGAAACTACAGAAGATAATAATTTTAAAATTAAACTCCAGATCTAAAATCAATTACGTACGAATAGGCTCAAAGTTTTATTTATTTAATTTTTGTTCTTGATAATATGATGCCATCAAAAACATAACTTGTAAAAAAAATCAAGTCTCGCAACTCAGTTCTTCTACCGTAAAAATTTGAGAGATCCATGTATGATGGCCAAGTCAATCTATTTATTTAGAACATAAAATATTTTTAATATTGATATGGTCACTGTAAGATGTTGTTAGGTTAGCTAATTACGTAATAACTTAAGACAGAAGGACCCTTAAGTAGGGATTGAATAAATTAACCAACTTGGTATTACATGGATCTCACAAATTTTTACGGTAGAACTGAGTTGCAAGACTTGTTTTTTTTTACAAGTTATGTTTTTGATTGCATCTCATTTGTTTTTGTAGTTAGTCCTACTTTTTTCCCTTCCAGTATCTTCTACTTCTTGAATACTAACAATTTCGATCAATTTAGTCTACTTAATATTTTGCGGGATTTTGGTAAAACTTCATAAGATATCTCCTCCCATTCTTGTTTTTTTATTCCGTTGGCCATTTTATAAGTTACCTTACATAATTTCTAAGTTACATAATTATATCTAGGTACTTATCTACACCTATTATTCCATTATATTATACATATACACTGATTCATTCACTGCAAATGTAACTTTATTATCCTATATATTTATATGGGATTACAAAGTTATTTATGCAGTTGGTGTATCTACACTTGCGAGCTTTATACTGGAATCACATAAAGGGGGATTGTTCAAAACAATTTTAACAATTTTCATGCCATGAAATTGTAGAATGTAGTATATCATTTGAAAAGTAATTGTATTGGCTTTCATCCTCTTTTGATATCATAACCAAATCTTAGTCAGCTTATATCTTGGTACGTAAAAACAAAACTCATTAATTTTTAAAATAAAACAAAATATGGTTTGTAAGTCCTGAAACTCTATAAAAAGGGCCATGGGTGAAAAAATTGTCATCAGTCCAATAATTCACGCCACTGGGAACACAGAAAGTAAAAAAATAGAAACCACACCTGCAGAAGCCGCTCAAATCGTCATTCTAATCCAGCATGGGTTATCTCAGAGTACTATCGCTCATCAGCTTCATCTGAGTCAGTCATGTGTCTCAAAAGTATACCAGAGTTTCAGGGAAACTGGAAACTTAGTGCGAAGACCAGGTTCTGGCCGTCAGCGATACACTTCTGTGAGAAATGACCGTTTTATTGTCTCCACTTCACTCCGGAATCGATACCTGACCGGCGTTGACGTCCAGCAGCGGCTCAGACAAGCCCGGCTTCAATTTGCCCGCGATCACTTAGACTGGGGTATAGAGCAATGGAGCCGAGTCTTGTTCTCGGACGAAACTAGAAAGTGTCTGCATGGTAGCGACCGTCGAAGAAGAGTTTACAGGAGACCGGGGGAGCGATTTGCACAATGCTGTTCTGCGAAAACCGTGGCATACGGGGGTGGGTACTGTATGATGTGGGCAGGGATTTCTATCGAAGCCAAAACGGAGCTAATATTCGTACCCGGTGGAGGTCGGGGAGGAGGGCTAACCGCAGAAAGATACATCCACAACATTCTGCTAGACTATGTGCTTCCCTACGCTGGTTTTATTGGGCAGGATATGCTGTTAATACACGATAATGTCCGCTGCCACACCACTGCAGAGACAAGACAGTACCTGAAAGAAGTCGGGATTCTCACACTAGACTGGCCAGCCCGTAGCCCTGACTTGAATCCAATTGAAATTTTGTGGGATGAGTTGAAAAGGTAGGTACGAGTAAGATGGCAAGCTCCAGCGTCGATTGAGGACCTAATAACTGCTTTAGTCAAAGAGTGGCAGGAAATCTCACAAGATTCCATCAGGAATCTCATCCGGTCGATGACAAACCGATTACGAGCAGTCATTAGAGCCAGGGGGTCATTAGAGTCATTAATACAAAATATTGAGGGGGAAGAAAATAAAATTGGAAATAAAATTTTAAGATCTTTTCGTTTTATTCTATTCCTTTAGATGTCCACAGTTTTGACCTGTTGCACTAATTCCTAAAATTTAAGTAGGAAATATAAAATATTTTTTTTTTTTTACTAGCATTTGAAATCCAATAAAATTACCTTTCAAATGACATACCACATTTTATAATTTTACAGCATGAAAATTGTTAAAATTGTTTTAAACAATCTTAAACTTCTTTCTTTTAAATTAATAATATCCTATCTATGTACTTGCGTTATTATACGTTTATTTATTATCCGTTGCGTTATTATCCGTAATTACGGATTTGAACTCTTCAATTACGTATTTGTGGGACTCTTAAAATCTGTCCGTAATTACGTATTTGCGTAATTACGTAAGTACGTATTGGAAGCCTTATTCTAGCTGCTAACCCCCAACCTTATCAGCAATTGAGGTGAAACTTTTTTTTGTTAATAAAATAAAACATTTAGTACCTAATATGGTGTTCTTTATGGCGTTATTTTTCAATATATTTTTATTTTACTACAAGGAACTGACTGAGATGAACTTAATGATTGTTTTCTCGCTTCTCGTACAGGCATAAGGCACAGATTACTCCGGGTGGTTTGAAGTGAAAGAGTCAGTGTAATTACGGTCTAGAGAGAAATTGCGTCTAAATACCTTAATGGTGAGGTATGGGGAAGAAATCGCGATAAGTACCACTACGGTTACTATACTCGACAAGCGCCGTGATAGATGTGACTTGATGAGTGGGAATAGGAGAGGATATTTTTTAATTTTTTTTTTGTAATTAGTAATGTTAAGTTTTAATGTTACTGCTTTCAAGAAGTATTCACAGCTGCATTCAAAACAATTAATGCTCTTAGATAATAATGTTGCATTTAATTTAACAAAATATAATAATATTATAATAGTAAACTTATTCAATGTCATCCTTTTCGAAGGTAACAGGAGTTATAAAATTTGATGCTTATTCTAACATCCAAACTTTTCGCATACTACAAGAGACGAAAAAACTATCTTTCTCTTTTAATTTTTAGTAAATTTTTTTTGTAGTGTATAATTTATGAAAGATAGAAGTAGCATTCATACATAATCCTGAAGCAAACCTGATATAAAGATGCTATTACAATAGTTAATCGTTATTTTATTAACACTAAAAAAACTACAGTCCTTATGTCACTTTTACACGTTGTCAGTATGAACTGATCTAAGAGTTAGTAGCTACGTCCACAAATACATCTAACACCAACATGATTGATGTAGCAATAAAAAAAGCGTTTAAAGACTTGTCACAGGAAAGAACCGTTCCTTTCATTAATGCACGAGAACTCATTAAAGTCAGTTACAGGGAAGGAACGCCGGCATCCTGACTCGTTTGGAACCACTTTTTTGGGAATCGTTTTTTAAGAAACGAACCCGTCACTCATCTGGTTTTAAAAGTGGGTTAACATCGCCCTCGAACCCGTTAAACGACTTTTAAAAGGTTTTTAACAGTAGGTACAAACTACAAGTACACCTCTCTCGCGACGTCGACAGCAAGATATCTCGCCTCCCAGTTGTCGGTTACCGTTGCTTTAATTAGAAAAAGTTACTAACCTAAGCTAAAGCCGCATGAGTGACCTTTCGGACGGTTACTCGTACTTTATGTTAAAAACTGGTTGGACAGCGTTCAACTTAAAGTTTAAAGGTTATTGTAACGCGATTGCAGGATTGCAGGTTTCTTGTCGAGCAAAAAGTGAAGGTAGCAGTGTCCTTTCAGAAATCATTCTACGATCTGATTCATTCTATATAAAATACTGAGATTTTTGTAAAAAATAAATTGGTGAAGGTTAAAAAACTATTGACATGTAATCTATTCTTAACTAAATTGTTGTTGTTAAAATTGTGGAATGAATGATGATTGCAAATCTGACCTGGAATGTTCTTTTTCATTTGTTTATTTCAATTCTTAAACTTTTTTGTATAACCTACAAATTAAGTCTATAAAGAGCGAACTTAATGCCCAGTGGCATTCTCTCCCAGTAAACTCATGGTGAGAATTTATGGTAGGCACCATAAATTATATAAGACATTTATTTCATGCTGATACTATTTGTTTCAGATTACGAGGATCTGCCAACCCGGGACCAGATGTGGCATCCGGCGCCGCACGAGATAGACCCTGACATATGGCCGCCCCCTCCCGACAGAGATCCTAACGCGTGGCCCTCGCCAACCAGCGTCGAACATAAGTATGCTCTTCTATTGATACAGAAGATCTTATTCAATGCTCTTCTCCATCCATAGCACTCAGGGTTGCCAAATACTGGTTTGTCATTTTTGGGACTATTCTACTGGCGGGTCCAAAATTTTGTGCCTAGTAACGGTATACTGTTGACGCGGAATCCAGGATAGAAATCTCTTAATTACTGGAACAAACAGATTACTAATTTATTAGGGGACACAAGTAAAATTCTAGGACAATCCCGGATATCTCGGCCGCCTGGTACTTATTACCGCGAAATGTGTCCTCCCAAAACTTACGTCACAGACAATCTTGTTCAGAGATAAGAGATCCAATCCCTGTTTCATTTAACTATGACTTTCGGCAGATGAAAAATAGTTGAAAGAATTTTCTCCACCACAAAGTACTCCATATTAGAGTCAATTTCAGACTTATTAGTGCGATAAGTATGATGATTAAGTCATTGTTCCGAGTCAGTAGTAATGTTGGCATGGTTAGCCCATTGTATTTTAGGTTTGAATGGTCTAGACCCGATTTAGGTTCAGAAGGATGATTAACACGAAGCATTTGGTATATGAATGACGAAGGACAGAATGAACTCCATTCAGTTTAAAACGAATGCGCGTTTTATTAATTTATGTTTTAATTTAAGTCATACCGTATGTTTATAGTGTAGTTAAATGTTTCGTGGTCTGCAAACATTATAATAACTAAACAATGGTCAATAATCCTTACTGAAATATCATGGTGGAGGATGCCTTATTTATTTCTGATGTTATCTTTCATTATAACTTCTTAAAATTAGTGCTTACAAAGGACAGACTTAATGTAGTATAAAAATACTATAGTATTCATTACCAGTGAAATCAGGGTAGTGATGAGAATACGTATTCTTAGGCCTAGACATGCAGGCCTTAAGTATCTCCAATCATACATGGCTTATGGTCTGTCAATCTCTCGCTTTCATTTTTCTAATACTGACCTAACATTGCCCATTTCAGAGGTCCACCAACGATGAAATCAGCACGGAACAACCCTCGCAACAACCGAACGGCAGACGCCAAGAAACCCACGCCACGGAACGCCACCACCTCGCATCGGAAGACATCGGACGTTAAGAACCCCAAGATCAACACGACCAAGGCCCACAGTGGTGAGGTTATTAGCTGTAGTTAGTTTTGGGAGGATGACTTATGTCACAGCATGTTGGCATGGTGTAAAGGGTAACAGACCAAGCTGCACTGGAGCCGAGGGTTTCCCCTAAGTCTTCTCAGTTACAAGAGGATGCTTAAACTTAAGTAGCATCAATATGTAAATACAAGGAGTTTCTAGTCTTTGATACGGGATAAAAGATCAATATGGTTGAGACATTTTTAAAGGGTTCTTTTTAGGTAATTCGTAAAAGAATTAAAAAAATATTTGATTTTTATAATGAAAAAATGCTTCAAATACTCCCGAAGTGTCACTGAAGTGACAACATTTTCGAGCATTTAGGATTAGCTTTTAGTATCTAATGAGACTTAAATTGTTTTATAAGTGTTAAATAAATTGTATGTTAAATCTTCCAGCAAAAACAAAAGAAGCAAACAACAAGGACCACACGAGTAAGGACAAACAAGACAGAGACAACAATAACGGCGACACAGATGACGAGAAGCACAAGGAAGACGAGAAGCGGTTCGAGCCGCCGTCCGCTGCTGACGGTGACCTGGTTGACATGCTTGGTTAGTGCAGCACTCTTCAATGACTAACAGCTGGTTCTCAAAACTCTGCGGAGTTGTAGTACATGGTGGGCAATTACCACCAATAGGGGTAATAGGGAGTAGATAATGAAAAAAAATTAAGTTGTAAGAACCTTTATTGTTTAATATGTTATTTAAAGTTTTGATGGTACATTTTACTAAATGTATTATGTAGTTACCACAGTAACACGTACAACAGCAATCATGAAGAGAAAATACGTTCTGTTAGTTTCAGAAAACAAAATGAAGATTTAATTTCTTATTAATATGGTAGAGGCAATTGAAGGATTAAAAATATGCAATGTTGTAAGTGTTGTAACTTACTACAATATAATTTTACCACACATTGCAATTCTTCACAAAGTTCATGTTTAAATTAATTTTGATAATTAATAAATCCATCCATCCATCCATCCATCCATCCATCAGCCCTTGGAGGTCCACTGCTGGACATAGGCCTCCCCTAACTTGCGCCACTCTGACCGGTCCTGAGCCTTCTGAATCCAGCGGATGCCCGCTGTCTTCTTCAGGTCGTCGGTCCATCTTGTCGGGGGGCGTCCTGTACTCCGCTTTCCGAGACGCGGGCGCCATTCGAGGACCTTTCTTCCCCAACGGTTATCGGTCCTTCGCACTATGTGGCCAGCCCACTGCCACTTCAGCCGGCTAATTCTTTGAGCTATGTCGGTTACCCTTGTTCGTCTACGGATCTCCTCGTTCCTGATACGATCACGTAGAGAAATACCGAGCATAGCCCTCTCCATAGCCCGCTGTGCTACCCTGAGCTTGTGGATTAGGCCAATAGTGAAGCACCACGTCTCGGATCCGTATGTCATCACTGGCAACACACACTGCTCGAACACCTTCGACTTCAGGCACTGAGGTAGTGTTTTGGACGACAAGATATGACGTAGTTTCCCGAATGCAGCCCATCCGAGTTGGATTCTACGAGTGACTTCTTTCTCGAAGTTGGACTTACCCATCTGGATCACTTGTCCCAGGTAATTGTATTCGTCTACAACTTCGAGAGCAGCGCCGTCAACAACAACCGGTACGGGTGTAACATGGACATTCGACATGATTTTCGTCTTGTCCATGTTCATCTTAAGACCCACCCGTTGTGAGGCGCTGTTCAAGTCCCCGAGCATTGTACCTAGTTCCTCCAGGGATCCTGCCAGGATGACTATATCATCGGCATATCGCAGGTGTGTGATGTATTCGCCATTGATATTAATGCCACGTCGTTTCCACTCCATCAGCTTGAACACATCTTCCAATGCAGCGGTGAACAGTTTTGGGGATATAACGTCCCCTTGCCTGACACCTCTCTGCAATTGGATGGGGTTCGTGGCTGCGTCGTGTACTTTGACGGACATGGTGGCTGATGAGTATAAATACTTCAACACCTCGATATACCGGTAGTCGATCCGGCACCGCTGAAGAGAATTTAGTACTGCCCAGGTCTCGATAGAATCAAAGGCTTTCTCATAGTCCACATAGGCAACACATAACGGCAGATTATACTCCTCGGTCTTCTGTATAATCTGCCGCAGTGTGTGTATGTGGTCTATGGTGCTGTAGCCTTTCCGGAATCCTGCTTGTTCGGGAGGCTGGAAGTCGTCAAGCCTGCGTGAAATGCGATTCGTGAGCACCCTCGAAAACAGCTTATAAACGTGGCTCAGAAGTGCGATTGGTCTGTAGTTCTTCAAAAGCGCTCTATCGCCCTTTTTGAAAAACAAAGTCACCACACTTCTGCTCCACGCTTCCGGGGTAGTTCCAGTATGGATGACGGTATCAAACAGTTTTTGGAGCGCCACTAGGAGGGGTTTCCCCCCAGCTCTTAGCAGCTCGGCGGTGATACCGTCATCTCCCGGTGCCTTGTTGTTTTTAAGCTGTTTGAGAGCCTCTCTAATCTCATACAGGCTGACGTCCGGGATATCCTCTGTGTAGTGTCGGGTTAATTTAGCTCTCTTGTCGCTCTCCTCACTGGGAGGTGGAGCTTGAGAGGAGGTATACAACCGTCCGTAGTATCTCTCAGTTTCTCTCAGAACTTCAGGTTTCGACGTAACTATGGTGCCGGACTCGGTCTTCAACCTCGTAAGCTGACTTTGCCCAATAGACAGATCTCTGGCGAACACTTTGGAGCCCTGGTTTCGCTCTATTGTGTTTTTTACACGATTTGCGTTGTGTTTGCGCAAATCGCGTCGCCTGCACTTGGAGATCTGTTCATTGAGCCGTCGGTATTCCGCCATAGAGGTTGGAGACTGCACACATAGTTCTCGTCGATCCCTCATAAGACCGAGAGTTCGTTCTGAGAGAACTTGAGATCTACCACTGGAGTGGGTCTTAAAATACTTCGACCCTACCTCGTGGACCGTTGCTACCATCCTGGTGTTAAACTCGTCCACCGACGTGCATGATTCTAGGCACGCAAAACGATATTGCAGCTCAAGTTGAAAGTTTTCGGATCCCTGGATTTGGACAGGTGTTGGGCGAAGCGTAGACTTCATCAGGCGTGACCGTTCCAGCTTCACGTCGATATTTAATGTGCCTCTTACAAGACGGTGATCGCTTCCGGTTTTGAACCTGCTGATCACAGAGACATCATTAAATATGTGCCGTTTGTCTGCCAGAATGAAGTCTATCTCGCTTTTTGTGGAACCATCAGGACTTATCCAAGTCCACCTGCGTTGAGGCTTCTTCTTGAAAAAGGAGTTCATCATAAAGAGATCTTCCTTCTCCAAAAAGTTAGCCAGCAAGTGTCCTCGGTGGTTCCGTCGTCCAATTCCGAAGGGACCCACTTTCCTCTCGGCGCCATTTCCCGCGCCCAGTCTCGCGTTAAAGTCCCCCATCACAACTGTGAAATGAGCTTTAGAGGTATGTATGGCTCTACTGATATCCTCATACATAACCTCTACCTCATCGTCGGGATGTGTCGAAGTCGGCGCATATACCTGTACAACCTTCAACGAATATCGCTTAGACATTCTGAGTGTAAGGTACGCTACCCTGGCCGACACGCTCCCGACTTGCACAATGTTGTTGACGAGGGACTTGTGGACGAGAAACCCGACACCACCCTGGGACAGATGTTCGCCCTCCCGGTGATAGAACAAGTTCCCGGATTTGAGTATTATCGTGTCCTCCCCCGTCTTCGGACTTCAGATAAACCCACGATACTCCAGTTTAACTTGTCTATCTCTTCTTCCAGCTCCTTCACCTTGTCGTCGGTCCTCAGTGTCCTGGTGTTGTATGTTGCCAGGTGCAGAAGTCGTTGTTTAGATTGGTAGCCCGATCTCTGCCGGCGATTCTTCGCACCCCCTGCCCCGCCGTTACCATGGCCGCTACCGTAGCCAGGAATAGCGGAGCTGCCGGGGACTGGGGGCCGAGGCTTGGTTTTGGCTGTCATAAGGGGGGGGTTAAGCCAATAGTCACCGCGCTTGGCCAGTGCGTGTTGGTGACCGCAGTAGATGTTAATAATACTCAGGAAGATGCTGCTGCCCATCTCCTGGAATATCCTATTAGTCGCCTTTTACGACATCCCAGGAAGAGGTGGGAATGGTGCTATTCTACTAAGTGGACCCGGCACCACACGGGGAATTCTACTAAGTGGACCCGGCACCACACGGGGAATTAATAAATATTTTCCAATAATTTTCAAGATTAAAATTTTATACGTTTGTATGAAGGAGATTGAATCTGTCACCTTAACCAATAAATCAGCACTAACTGAGCCGATTATTTTTTTTTTATATCGTCAATGTTAATGTTTACTTTTAATATTTTTTCATTTCTTTAATTCTTTAATACTTTTTCATTAGCTTCAACCCATTAATGGCCCACTACTGGGCACGGGTCTCTCCTTTTGAGGAGGCCTAGAGCATACCACGCTGCTCCAGTGCGGACAGGTGGATGGGTTAGTGGCCAACCCGAGTGTCGAATTTTTCAAACCACTGGAGGGCCTCCGACATGGCTTAACGACTACATATTATCTTATGATAACAACCGGGACCGACGGCTTTACGTGCCCTGCTAAACAAGGAAATGCTCAAGAATTTTTTTTTTGCCTCAAGCGGTCACCCATCCAACTACCGACTACGCCCTCTGTTGTTTAACTTTGTCTATCGCTGACGATCTTAGGATATACCACAAATTTCTACCATAGGAAAGAGCATGAAATTAAACAGATTTTCCTGTAAATTACAGAAAGAGACATAGTACAAAAGAATCCTAATATAAGATGGGACGATATCGCGGACCTAGCTGAAGCCAAGCGGCTATTGGAAGAGGCTGTGGTGCTGCCCATGTGGATGCCGGACTTCTTCAAGGTAAGACATGAACATGAACGTATTTATCGTTAGTGCACTATAGGGCACGGGTCTAGACAGACTGTTCTTGAGGACGCCTGGAGCGTAGAGTGGATCTCCTCCAGTAGAATTTGATGGAAGAGTTAACTAATAAGACTTAATCCCACCCAACCAAGTCAAAGAAGTGGGAAGTCAAAGAACTCATTAACAGCCTAAGGTTTGTGACTTCGTGAACTCCGAAACGAGTACGGCTACAATAGACTAAACCTGGTCGCAATGGCCCTTTGGATGACTGTCTCAATCCCTATATCCCAAACAATAATATGTTGGTATAAAAGATTGATATCTTCGGAGAACATTGTGTGGAATTAGAAACCTGCGCACCTAAGAATTCTCCGTAACGTTCACAAAAGTACGTGAAGTCTTTCTCACGCAAAAACTACTGAACAGATTTTCATAAAATTTTGCACACAGGTAGACCACAATGTAAAATAACAAGTAGGGAAACAATTCAACCTTGACTCTGACGATCCCAGGGCATCCGCCGGCCGTGGAAGGGGGTTCTGATGGTGGGACCACCCGGGACCGGCAAGACTATGCTGGCCAAGGCAGTAGCCACGGAGTGCGGGACCACCTTCTTCAACGTGTCCTCCTCGACCCTCACCTCCAAGTATCGTGGGGAGTCGGAGAAACTCGTGCGGTTGCTGTTTGAGATGGTGAGTTGGGTTTGATATTGAGTCGATGATGTAAACATAGGTTGAGAGTAATTAAAAGAAAAATTAGACAATGTAGTTAATTCTAGAAAAAGAAACACACACACACACACAGCACACATAAAACACACCATCAGTCACAAATCTCCTTTCCATTTTAAATTCGATTCATGGTCAATTCCCAAAATATTTTAAGTAATTGATTAGAACCGATTTCAAAATTATCTATAATATTACAATATTAATATTATTACTGGTATTATTATTTTCTGGAAAGCTTGCCTGGTCACACCACTCTTTCTTGAGGGAGGTGCCAAACGCCTCGTCGTATTCCGGCTGGGTCATGGGTGATTGAGAGTCAATTCTTCATAATCTTTTCTTTCTTGGCCGGCAATGCATCAGTGATGCCTAAAGTGTTACTCATGATGGGTAACAATATCCACTTACCATCAGATGGCTAGTCTGTTCGGTATCGGCTACTAAAATAGCAACATTAAAATAGTATCATTAAAATAGCGACATCCTTTTAGTTTCTGCATTCAGAAGTAACATTCATGCGCGTGATACTATTAACAGTATTAATCGAATAGTGTTTCAACTTATTAATAAGCCCACAGAGCACGGGTCTCTCCTCTTAGGAAGCCTGGAGCATCTTCCACGCTCCACGCATGCTCCAGTGTATATATTTTCGTTTATTTAATAAAAATAGACCTATGCAACAGATTTTCAAACAGGGCAGACTTAATGCCTAGAGTTATTTTGTAACAGTCAACCCAGGGTGCTAGTGATTGTTAGGGTTGCCATACGTCCCGTATTTGACCATCCCGTCCCGTATTACTATATGTCCCATATTTGTCCCGTATTTGACAAAATACGGAAATAGAGGTGAGAAAAGTTGTCATCATGGAACATTTCGAATAAAAACTTTGATTCAATAATCTTTTTATTTAATTTATTTTATACTTTTGATACGGTTGAGATCACTATGTACACGTGTATGCTATGTATGGTGTAGTTGAAAAGCCGCGTGTCTTTAGGCATCGAAGAGAAGTGATAGCTGATAGTGTATGTTGTCCCCAGGCGCGGTTCTACGCGCCGAGCACGATCTTCATAGACGAGATCGACTCGCTGTGCTCGCGCCGCGGCTCCGACAGCGAGCACGAGGCGTCGCGCCGAGTCAAGAGCGAGCTGCTCGTGCAGATGGACGGGCTCGGCTCCGCCACCGATGAACCCGCCAAGGTAACACACATGTATTTAGCCTTAATGGGATGGCTTAGAATACTATTTATTTACAGGCAGTCCTCGTACTTACGACATGTTAGGTTTTCGAAATACGCGACGTAAATCGAAACGACGCTAGTCGAGACATATTTTTTTCATATGTTTACATGTATCACTCAAGGGTTAGGATCCACACGGACTCTAAATAAAAAAAAACTGCATTTATAACAAAGGATATACATACTTTATTATCAAAAGTAAGTTCTTAAAATAATTATATAATATTCACTATGACATCGCGACAAGTGAATTCTCCTAAGCCGGAAATCGAAACAAATGACATATGCTTGAGGAATAGTGTCAAAACATTGTTTGATGTAACTTGAAACGACGTAAATCGAAACGACGTAAGTCGAGGACTGCCTGTATTTCAAATATGGTACAAGTAGAAAAGATGATAATTTCACAGGCGTTCCAACATATTTGACCAATATCGGCATGCAACATTTTAGTTATATTAAAATTTATAATATTACATGCAATTACTAATTAGACTAATTACTAAACTCAATCCCATGCGTAGTAAGAGGCGGCTAAATCTAAACTGTTGGTGGTAGGGCTCTTCGGAGGGATTATTTATTTGTTTCTTTATTCTTTATTGCACCTTAAAAATAAAAGATACAAAAGATGGACTTAATGCTAAAAGCATTCTCTGCCAGTCAACCTTAGGGCAGTGGGAGAACAAAGGCGGTAGCAAAAGTAAACAGTAAAAAAACTATGTCATATTGGTAATATTGATTCTAATTATTAATTGATATTATTATTACTATTATTATTTCTCCATGGGGTTCGCCTGGATAGCTACCACCCTTGAGCATGAGTCAGCCGCCAAACGACTCGTCGTGTTCCGGCTGGGGGCTTGAGAGCCAGTTCTTTCTTTCTTTTTCTTCTTTCTTTCTTGGCCGGCAAGGCATCAGTGACGCCTTTAATCTTAAATTAAAATTTAAAAACCCGACAGTTTTATTAACACTAAAAATAGTTCGCCATGTACCACATTTATGGCAAATAAATAAATAAATGAAATGAAATAGTTTAGATTACTTTCGATTAAGTCACCTTTCAAACAAAAACAACTAAATCAAAATTGGTTCATCCGTTTGGGAACTATGATGCCACAGACAGACATACAGATACACAGACACACAGAAACACAGATACACAGATACGTCAAACTTATAACACCCCTCTTTTTTGTCGGAAGTTAAAAATACATAAATAAATAACGCTACACTCAAAGCGCCCCACTAGACTCGTGATGACACGGACACACACAAAGACAAGGATACTTCCGCCTCGCTGGGAGTCGAACCTAGGGCCCCTTCGTACAGCGGTTCGGTACGGCAACCATTACGTCACCTGAATTAAATAACAATAATATATTACCTAAATGAAAAGGTAGTCTTATTTTAGGAAATTAGGAAATTCCCCTGCTGATAACTGGATGAGGTAATTTGTTATTCGGTCGAACTTGATGGTTGTCGCCACTTTCTTGATGGCTTGTCATAAAGAAGATTTGCTAGTCCACTGCTGGACATAGGCCTTTCCTACCTTGCATCACTTCAGACCGGTTCTGAGCCTTCTAAATCCAGCGGATACCCATTGTTCTTCAGGTCTTCAGACAACCTGGTCGGGGCTGTACTATGCTCTTTTCCTGGTTCCATTCGAGGACATTTCATAACAAACGAGTCGTCGACTACAGTAACTGTTAAATGGCCATTCAGGCATTCAGAATATATTCAGCATTGCTGGCTATAACAGAAATTATAAAGTTCAAATGGTCTATCTGCCAATATGGTCAGTAAAGTTGCAAATAAAGGAAAAATAGATTCTAAGTATTTTTTTTTAAAGTAAAAGTCTACAGACGAGCTATCAACCTGATTGACTACCCATGAACATCAGTAACACCAAAGGCACCATCCATGACTTCATCCATCCATAACTTACCAAGAAAAAAGACAAAGAAAGAATCCCGCACGAACATCATCCTAAATCACGCTGCTGCAATCATTTTATAAATACAAAGAGTAAAATAATAAAATTCTACATCACCTTTCCATTCCTAGGTATACAAAATTTCTGTTACTATGTCTCATTATACTGTATTTGTGTACAAAAATTGTTAAATAAATAGAATATCTTTGCGAAATTTTCTATCATACAACAAAACGCATAACAAATGTGGATTCATTTTAACGTCATACAATGAAACGCATAATAAATGTTTTCTTTGACTCTTATCCCCAGGTGGTGATGGTCCTAGCGGCGACCAACTTCCCCTGGGACATCGACGAAGCCCTGCGGCGGCGGCTGGAGAAGCGGATCTACATCCCCCTCCCCACGCAGGAGGGGCGCGAGGCGCTGCTGCACATCAACCTGAAGGAGGTGAAGCTGGACCCCGAGGTGGACTTGCGGACCATCGCCAAGAAACTGGATGGGTACTCCGGAGCGGATATCACTAATGTTTGCAGGTATGACAGTTTTAACACGGTTCATTAGATTAGGAAACTGTGATAAATAAATAAATAACGCTTCACACTCATAGCCCCACACTAGGATTCCCTCTGTCGTGGGTGCCATGGACAACACACAAGACAAGGATACTCACACCCAGACCGAGAACAGAAATTCAAACTCATCATTCAAATTTTTCGTCGCTTAGAATCGAACCCAGGACACTTGGCGTAGTGCTCCGGCATGGTAACCATCGCGCCACATGGGTCGTCAAATAGACTAGTGGAGTTGTTTTTTTAAGGTATATTTGTAACGTTGCTGCAAAAAATTATGAAAAAGGAAGTTTTTACTCGTTATGGAAATAGACAGCAAACGAGCTGACGAGCTGAGTAAGCGGCTATTGTCGCCCATGGACATCAACAACATCAAAGGCATTACTGGTGCGTTGCTGGCCAAGAAAGAGAAGAAAAAGAAAGAAAAAAGCATTAAGTTAACTCATAATAACTTGTTGTTGTTGTTGAAGGGTTCATAGCCCGGTAGCTAATACAGATCCTTAATAATCGACCGAGTTAAGCAACCGAGGGCGTGGTAAGCCATCGATACCAGTTCTCGTTAGGTAGCAAATGTCAATCCTTAAGTATTATAGTAAGCTTGGGACTTAATTTATTCAATAATAATAATAAATAATAAACACACACATAGATTACACATAACACATCACAATTACAATTTGTACCAGAGTACAAATATTTATCTGTCACATAAATATCTGCCCTGGCCGAGAATCGAACCTGGGACCCCTCGTTTCGCAGACAGGGTCATTACCAACTTCAGGGTCGTCGTCAGTCTTCGTCCAGTACCATACTATTATGTCTTCCGTGACAGTACATAAAGTATTGACTCCGTATAGAATTGTATGAAAACCTAACCATGCTTAACTCCCACTATCATTCTCCACAGAGACGCATCGATGATGTCCATGCGTCGGAAGATCGCTGGGCTGAAGCCGGAACAGATCAAGCAACTTGCCAAGGAGGAGTTAGACTTGCCCGTCACTAAACAAGACTTCATGGAGGCCCTCTCCAAATGCAACAAGTCCGTCTCCAAGGGAGACATCCAGAAATACCTCACGTGGATGGCAGAGTTCGGATCCTCCTGATTGATGTAGGACATAGGACTATCCCATTGAGTGAAAAATTTAATAAAACAGAGTAATAATGGTGTCAGACACGATAAACATGTATTATAGTTTCTAATAAAAAAAATGTGGTGAAAACGGTTTGGACATGAAAATCATAAAATAATTTGCCTTATAGCATTAAGTAAATGAAGCATTGAGACTGTTTCAGTATTATGTGGAATGTATGGTGGCATATCGAAATTAATGTAGAATTAAGTCGACAACAGAATTAAACATTCCAATTGGAACAAGAGTTGTATATAAGTCTTCATTTTTATAATCCGATTGTCGTGGTTATGTTACTGACATGTTTCTGTACATTTTTCAGCACAAATAACGCTTTGAACGACGAGATTCCCGCATTGTTAAACAGCAATGTATGTTATGTAGTTCCATTGCACCACTTCTATAGATCTGTCATCACATTTTGTCATTTTATTTATGTGGATACACCGTGATCGTTTGTACTTAAATTAGGTTAATTCGAGATTTATAGCTGTCTAGATATAATTTTTATGCCATAACTAATTTATGTGTACTTTTTATAGAATTTTTATAGATTTTTCAATTATGTTTATGTTATGAATGAAAAATTAATAAATATAGGCGGCGTGTTGTAATCATTCGCTCAATTTAAATTTTAAATAGTGATCTTTAACGATTTGTTTAGAAAAAAATCTGTCAGGAGTTTTCTAGGGCGGTTGAACGTTTCTGGTTTTAAAGTTATTTTATTAAGGCAGTACCAATCGGGTTTTAACATTTCAAAATAAATAATAAAGTGGTAATAGTAAATCAATCTATCCCAATATAATCAGTATATTTTTTGTACAAACAACACAAAGGTTTCGTTTAAGACTAACGAAAATAATAATTAACTTATTATTCCTAAATTAAGGTAAAAAATGTAACAGCATATATTTTATTACCCTCATAAATTGCAATCAAAATTTTAAATAAATTATTATAATAAAATTGTTAACGATGAAGATGATATTTTTTCAACCACGTAAGTATAACTCCAATGTAACAAAAACTAAATAAATGGTTTTAAATATGATGGCTGATTTTTATTTGTGAAGTAAATCCTAATGCGACACCTCCAATAAAATCCTGCCCCTTAAATAACCACAGCGTAGAATAAAATATGATTATAAACATTGACACATAAGAACATAAAAACTTACTTTTGAAACTCCCGATCAATTTGCATTGATGACCAGTCTGCACTTGGGCGTAATGTTGGTAGCATTGAAATGTCTTTTATATTTCAAAAACAATAATAGCGTTGTTATTATATTCATCAAAAGTAATATCGATATATATTACGAGATAATATAAAACATTACATTTCATATAACATTTTAATTTTTATAATCCTATTTCAATGCTACCAACTTAACGCCCAAGTGCAGGTTTAGTTGAATACACTACAGACGCTAGCGGCTACAGCCAATGAACTATTATATAGTATACTCGTATTAGTTCACTGGCTATAGCACCAAAAAAAATCTGATTTGAGTTTCAAAAGATTGATGTCGCGGTCGCCGCAATCGAAGGCTGTCTGAAGTGTGAGATTCACACGATCCACCATGGCCTCTCTTTTGAACTAGGTATATTTCATCCTTGCTAGCTTGAGCTCTAGGCAGGTGCTGTCATCTGTATACCCATGAGGATCTGGATGGAATGTCCCTTGCATTGATGTGCAGCAGGAATAGATATAGTGGCATAGAGAAGCCATCAACTGTGATGAAGCAATCAAATGTGTGTCCTTAACTCACTCGATAAGGCCATAAGATAGGAAGGAAACAGCCAAATTTTGGGCAAGGACTACACGTTTGAAAGCTTCCAGGGTTTGGGCGCTACGCCAGTCTAGAACGAGAGGTTTTTTTTTATGGAAATAGCCGGCAAACGAGCTGACGGTCCACCTGATGGTAAGTGGCTATCGTCGCCCATGGACATCAGCAACACCAAAGGTATCACTGATGCGTTGCCGGTCAAGAAAGAGAGAAGAAAATGAGAGAAAAAACTGGCTCTCAAGCCCCCAGCCGGAACACGACGAATCATTTGGCGGTTGATTCATGCTCAAGGGTGGTAGCTATCCAGGCGAATCCCATGGATTCAGCCTTAGTCGTAAGACACGTAGGTATATGTGCCAGTGAACCATTTGATTTTACCAGTGGAGGCAATGTGGAGTAACAGAAATCGCTTTGGAAAAGAACGAAAAACTTCGTCCTGATGTTTAGAGCCTATTGGTGAATGCGATTAAAAGTTATTGCCAATGCTACGGCAATTAACCGTGTTCTACGGTTTTCAGGCCAAAAAATCCACGGTGTTTTTAAAGTCCGAGAGCTGAACATACACACGGATTTTTATCTAATGTAAACAGCCGTCCAAAAGTTTGCATTGGCAACAGTGGTCAAAAATCATAAATATGTTATACTTGTGAAACTTCTGAGACATTCCCGTACCGGGAATCGAACCTGAGCCTCCTGGGTGAAAGCCAAGATTGATCTTTTATAGTCTTTTCATAGGCCCAGGCGGTTTTTAGATTAAATACTTTATTCAGCAGAATGTTTGTGCTTTAAGGGCCACACATTTTTCACATCAAGCTAAAAATGGTCAGATAAAATAGCTTTTTAAAATTGAAAGCCTTTGTCACGACGTTTGCAAACAAGAATTTAAAAAATAAAACCTTCTTACTGTCAAGTGTCATTTCTGTCAATGTCAAACGAACATAGAGAAAGAAAATATCCAATTCTTTAAAAGCTTTAGAGCAAGTGCTTTTTTATATTTTCTTATTTTAATTTTTTATGAGATGAACAGTTTTCAAAAATTTAAATGATTTTTATTCATTAAAAGATTCAAGTGAAAAATATAATTAATTTCTATTTTTAATCTATGTAGTTATCATTTTGGTTGGTAGTACTACCGGTCAATAGCAATACTAATAGAGTTTTATTTCTTTAGTTGCTGAAAAATAAGGTTAATTTGTCCTTAAAAATATCTCGTGATTATTTTAATGTATATTACATTTTTCAATCTTCTTGCTATTTAGTTAAATAATGTGACAACTTGAACATAGCAACAAATAAATGTCTTGGCGCCAGCGGAACAAGTTACAGACGATCAAGTCATATTATGTTGGTAGTACTGTAGTTACTACGTGGTCGCTATATTACGGAAATGTAAACATGCACAGATAATTTTTGGTTAATTTTATGTATTTGGTGCTTGTATCGTAATATATAAGACTTATCAATATATTTATTGAATAAAAATATATCTAAAGGTATTTATGTCCCAGTAAAAATATACCTACCACATTTTTATTTTTCTGTCACCGATGTGAAGATAGGCAAAAGCGTCGACAAGCGCCGTAGATTTTCAAGTCCGCTAATGGCGGACGCTAATAATTTTGGAAGTTTCGTGATTCTATTGTTCTGTTTTTGATTATCATAACGTTTTACGGGATAAGGAATGAGTTTTGTAATAAGTGATCGCGTCCAAAGTGTTACAAATGTGCAAGTGATATGAAATGTTCCATTCGAACATGACAAAAGCGCCCGCTAGATATGTAACCTTTTCCATAACCTCGTTTACGCCAATGGAGTAGATATGTGATCGATGTGTGTGCTTCGGTGAACGATACTTCGTCAGTTTTGCGTTACATTTAGTGTAAAGTTAAACGGCTTAATAGTGATGGAAGTGTCTGCGTCGCGGTTTTGCAATCCGACGCCCGATTTCGATGTAACGTAAGTGAGCCGGTCGATCGCCAGAGCGAGCGTAAGCGGGGACGGCCGCCACCAGCCTAACATGGCTGCGACGCAGGCTGAGTCTCAGCGTAGCGAACCGAACGTAGATCAGAATCCATCGGAACAGCTCAGTGAATCTAGGAACCCTCTGTTACAAAACGGCACCGACAAGACCGTCGGGCGCGTTCCGCCCGATGGCGTCGTGAACACAAAGAGTAAATCGCCGATGTCGGCCGATCCGGGCCAGCCGCGCGACGCAGGCGAGGCGCCCGGCCACGACCGGCCCGGCGAGCGGCCGGGTCCGGACCAATATGGACAATATCGGTACCCGGAGGGCGCGGATCCCTACTATCCGGCGCGGCCCGGTTTTCCCGGTAAACCTCGGCCGCCACCGCAGCAACGGTTCTTTCCGGGCCAGGCCGTATCGCAGGCGCCAGGTCCTACGCCGACCCTCAACTCGCTGCTGCAGTCAAGCGGGGCGCCGCCGCACCGCTACCCAAACAGCTATGACCAGCCGCCGGCGGGCTACGGGCCCGCGCCCGGCTGGCCTCCGAGGCCAATGCCACCTTACAATCCTCAAGGAGCATCATATAGAAATTCAACGGTGAGTACAAACGTTTGTGTCTTTTAGTCAATAATTATTAAAACAAGATGCAAAATATCTACTATTCAATTAAACATATTGAGAAAGGTGACAAGGGCATTGAACTCATTTTGTAGTTGGTTATCATTACAATAGTTACAAATTATCATAATGCTAAATATAAGCTGTTTGGCATTGATATTGGTAGTAAATAAAACATGCTTGTGACCTTCCAGTTTACTCTGTAAACAGTATTATCAATCCATCAGTTCTTATCTGTTTCTTAATATATTTTATCTGAGATAAAAGCATACTCATTAAAATGCAGAAATAGTTACTTCGGTTTTTTAGACATTAACATCTCTTTTTACTTATACAGAAATGGTGTAGTTAAATAATAATCAATGTGCTTATTAGGCGCTGAAACCTTACAGGTTTGTATTAAATAACTCTCCTTCTATCTTTATTTGGCTTAGTTTGAGTGTTTCAATCAAAATAAGATAAATATACAATATGTATGTATGAATGGATTTTTTTTCAATAGCGTCAAACTTAAAATAAATGCAACATTCTACATTTCTTCTAGATTGATTCTTGATTTTTTAATATATCTTACAATAATAATTTAATAATTAATACATAATTTTCATTGAGAATGTCAATACCGACCATAAGTATAATATAGCTTAGATTGATTTTAAATTGATATTGCCACTTTAGTAAATTTTTCTTTACAGAGAACTTGCATATTTTAGAGTGTTGTTTAATTCAGTTATAAGCAATATGATTTTAGTGAGATCCTCATTACCATACAAGAAGTAGGTATTGCCTATTTTTGGCACACTGATAATTTTTTTTTGGATGATTTACTTCATCTCTATAAAACACCTCTAAAATATTTTGTAGAGAAAAATAATTAGTAGTGTATTTGCAAAAATCATTCTCTTGTTTCATTGTTAAATTACATGAGATTTTTTATCCTCTTATTTCCATTAAAACAACAAAGGATTGGGATGTTACAGACAAGACCTATGGTTCACCTGCCCTGTGTGACCTGTCGAAGTAACAGTATCGTTAAAAAAAAATTTGATCCTTGTTAGCAACACTATCGAATGGTGTAATAATTCAGTAAGCAATTTTTTTTCAAAATCAGTGGGTTTGATTCCTGGTGTGAAATATGTATTTTTCTTCCCTGAATTTGATCCTTATTAGCAACACTATGTAATGGTGTTATAATACAGTGTGCATTTTTTTTTAAATGAATGGATTTGATTCCTGGCCAGGAATATAATTTTTTATAAAATCTAATGATTATTTAATGTTTAAGTTTTCATCAAAATCAGCCCCTAGACTCCTTTGACCATTTTTCGCTATTCCTCATAGTTTCAAATTAGGCCATCCAGGCACACTTGAAAAATTTACCCCACGTAAATATTTTGAAGTGGCTATGTGAACAATATGAAATGAACAATATACCAATGGAAAATTTCTAATTTTCAGTGTGTTTGATTAATACATGTTTAATTTATTATAGTTCAAAGAAATAATTTTCATGTACAGTTCATTTTTTGGTCGAGTCCAAAGTAGTAAACAAATATGGCCAGCTTCTAATGTCAATTTACCATAGACAATATTCACTATTGAATAGGGTTTGGAACTATCGAATTATAATTGATTAACTGTTAACAAATATGATTAATTGAACCAAATTATATTTATTATAGCATTATAGTTCAAAAATGGGTAAATTTAAATTAAATCTTTCATATTTAAATGATACAAGAAGATATTTGGGCGTTTCTCTGTAAACTGGGCAACTTGCTCTAAGAGAGCTGTCTTGGCAACTTTTTTGCTTATATATTCAATAAATGTTATTCAGGCGTTAAATATTCATCTATTTAATATTAAAAGGTAGAAGAACCAAAAATATTTCCATTACTTTAGAAAATATTGAGCTTTTTCTTAAAAATCGCTACAGGGGGACTGTTACCCATGTTAGGGGACTGTGTTTTTAAATGAAAAATGCCATTTTAATACCAAAATTCAACACTTGTTATTTTCATTAAACTTTGAAGTTCACTAATTAAGTTACTAAGCAATAAGTAAACATAAACTCAAGTCTTCTTATAATAATCTATTTATAATTAAATTTAAAATCAGACTTTGTCTCTTAATTTCTTATCTTAGTCTTTACATGCAACTACTTTCAGTCTTGGACTATAGAATCTTTCTTTCGTGATAAATTATTTCCCGCTCCTTCTCTGCTGTTAGAATCATCTTCATAGAAATTCACTATTGCTCTTAAACTTTATTTTTCACATTCTTCTGAAACTTTTTTTTGTCATTTGATGAGACGTTTCTGCTTTTTTATTCTCTTATAAGTTAACACCTGTGTTTTTCATTCGCCATAACTTATATTCATCAACAATCTTTTCTTAAACTATTTTTGTTAAAACCCTTTTTTCTTTTACTGTTTTCATCTCTGAAAAATGCTCTAGCAATTGCTCTTTTAATACTTCACCGAAAAGTGCCTTTTTGACTAGATCTTTCGTACACTCTGGAGTATCTGCCGTTTTCTGTAATTTAGTATTTGGTGTATCTTTAGTATTTGCTTTTATCTTCAACCACGATAGGCGTTTCTTGTACTTCAATAATTTCTTCTGCAGAGCTTTAACTTTATCATCTTTTTTATTTTCTATTTTATATCTTAGTAATTTGTCTCTATTATTATTGTTTCGAACTACTTCATCAACTTCAGGTGTTGGAATTAGATGCATCAGAATCTGGAGTATTTTCTCTTATAAATGAATTCGTTATATTTGCTAATATTTTTTTCTTATCACGATATTTCGTACAATGCTCTCGACACTTCTTTGCCTCCAGATGTTCGTGTGGAGTCATGTTTTCAACGAGATTCTTTGTTCGCTTTTCTTTTTTTAAGGTATTTAAGGCATTCTTTCTCCCTAAGCTCTTCCCTTTTCTGCGGGTCGTTTTTAATATATGTTCGTATCTCTTTCGCTCGACTTCTCTTTTTAAACGCTTTTATTTAGCTTCACTTCGGAGCATCAAAGCATCAAATCTTCAATATTATGATCAAAATGCTACTCTATTTACACGGCAATAAGGTTTATATTTAGCTTCACTTCGGAGCATCAAAGCATCAAATCTTGTAACGTTAATTTGAATGACTTCCCTTTAATGAAAATTGATGAAATTTGGCAGACATGTGTATTTCCGATGACAATACACGAAAATCAAAAAAAAAAATTGAAATAAAAGCGTTTAAAAAAAAAATTTTTTTTTGGATTCAACTTATTATTTGTAAAATCTCTTCTTTAGAGCTTTTTCTTCCTTGGCGCCATACTCTAAACAGGTCTGTTTACATAAAACGGTGAAAAACATTATATAAAAAGAGTCCCCTGGATGTAGAAACAGTGTCCTGTTCTGTTGAGAGACAGGGGACTGTCGCCAGGGGTCTGTTTAGTTTGATTTCATTGAAAGATAGCACAAAATGTAAGTGAGCTATGTTATTTTGCTGCACATAAGTTACATTTATCTATTACAACGAAATAAAGTTTCTATGATATAAATTCATGACATAAGAAGAAACAAAAATAACCCTAACCAGAGGACTGGTGGCCGACAGGTTACAACGGGACTTTCACCAAGGTACGCTCGTGTAGCACTTTCAACTTCAGATCTTTTGCGTTTCGTTACACGCAGTAATGCTTCTGTTTAACTTTTAGACTACATTCAACGTAATTTAAAATATGGACAGGGGGACTGTTCACAAAATTTGGAGACAAACTTTAATTAACTTTTTTAGTATTATAAAATTAAAATTAATTAAAAAAAAGGCCTCATAAACAATCTAATAATATTGTTCATATAATCATATAATTTAAATGTTTCCACTAGTTATTCTTTTAATTAATTTAATCTGGAGTGAGTAAACTGGTTTGGTGACACACCAGGGGACTGATTTTTGAGGCATATTGAAACGATTTTGATATTAAAAATTTTATTTTAATGAATATTAAACGATGAGTAGAGATAGATTAGGTTATTATCTTTCTTAGTTACCTATGAAAAAAATATTATCTGTAATTTTACTATTCAATATTAGCCTGAGACAGCAAGTTGCCCAGTTTACAGAGAAACGCCCACTTAAAAAAAATTATTCAGAGAATTCGGTTGATTCGTCTTTACTGTAGGATTCTGGCACGTATGATGAAACTTGGAGTCGGTTCATCTGATACAGCATCTAAACTTTATTATCTGTTATAGAAAATGACTATGTGAATTGATAAGTACCTACTTAAACATTTCTGTTTAATATTATTTGCCATGATACCAACGAAAACTCAAGGTTACTCATTGTAGAAGATAGAAAGAGATAGAAAGAGACAAAATAACATTACACAGTTTAAAAAATGTCTTTAATTTTTCAAGCGTAAAGTTAAAATATTAATATATCAATCAAGAAATTATTCAAACGATTAAAAAAATCGATTTGTCTTTCAATCCTTACGAGTCAACGACAATTTAAAGTCCTAGCTGTCAAATTGTCATCAATATATTGGTTTCTGTACAAAAAAGCTTTGACAATGTTTCATGTGACATGAGTTGTAAGTGATTAAACAGTGGATTCAGAGTGATATCAATAGTTATTTGTGTAATAAACATATCTTAAAGGTGTACTACACTCAAAGCGTGTGCGTGTCGTGAAACTAGTAAGATTTCCATATGACTGTTGTTTATCAGTTTGGACTCCGCCAAAAAAATAGACTGTAGTATAGAATTATGTCAAAGAGATACAGATCTCATATCCTAGCAGAATCCAACTAATTGATTATAATGCAGAAATTCTGCCCTCAATGCCGTTGAAACAAAGAGTACAAAGGTTGATTAAATATTTTAAGCATTCTCTCCATTTAACATTAATTGTTCTCTGGACTGATGTATTGAACTTTTTCCCTGATTTTTCAATGGTGCAATTTATTAGTGGAAATAGTTGAAACTGATGTTAATAAAGTACAGTGAGCAAAAGAATTAGGTATGCAGGGCATGTTCTAAAACCTTTTTTAATGTAGTGTACCCAAAACAATTAATTAATATTAAAATATTTTGTTGCTAAATATAAGTATTTTGAAAACACATCTGCGACCAAACTCTAGAACACAAAATTTTGATTATAATTTTTGATACAAAAATACTAAGTAGATGAATATAAGATCACCTTTTAGCTTTTAAGTTTCATGGTCCAAAATATTTTGCCCAGGTAGTCATATAAACGTTAAAAATACAGCTGTTGTTTCTTGTTTGTTCCAACTAAGATTGTAAAAGCCTAATGGTGTGAGAAAACAATATTCTACTCAAAAGTTGTCTTCTTGTCTTGCAATAGCATAGTCTGCTGATTATGGATATATTATGTTCGTATTGTGTTGGTACCATAGGTAGGTATTTACGATTCAAAATATCAATGTATCTATTGTTATTTTGGAAAAAAATAAAATAAAAATGAATATGATCAATAAGTTTAAAACCACAAAATCAAAATCTATGGTAAATAATTCCCAGTTGGCTGGCCAAATCACAGGAATAATTGAGATGGATAAGCAACAAGGTTATTTCTTCTTCTTTTTCTTAAGGAATCTTTATAGTCTATAGAACAGCATACCAGGTACTGTAGAAGGATTTTCCTTCTAGTTCTAGTTTTACAGAAATCAAGTTTATCTGTCATCATAAACCTGAACCATCCCTTACTATTTTAATTACCCTTACTGTTTTAATTACTTTGAATTTGAGGTTTCTCCAACATTAGGAATGCATTTGTTGTTCATTTTAGCAGAAAATCTGGTCCAGTTACTAAAAAAAGTATCAGTATTACTGAAGAATTTTTTTTTAAAGTACATGATTAGTCACAGTCTGTCTAAATATTCAAGTACCTAATGTTTTATTCATTCACAACATATACACAACAGTATAAAACACCATGAAAAAACATATAATAATGTAACTTTATTAATGTAACATATTAATTAATGCACGTTATGAAAAAAAATGCAATACACTAAACAAAAAACAGTTAAATTTCTTTTTCTTCTTTCTTTGTCAACCAATTTAATGAGCTTAAATGTTATCAAAATAAAAAAAGTATATTTTAAATTGCATTAACCCATTTGTTATTAGCGTTAGATATAGTATATGGGTCGGCAAAAGAATTAGGTATGCAAGACATGATTCTAAAACCTTATGTGATTATTGATATGACAGATTGTGTTATCAATGTTAAATATATGTAAGATATGATTTAAAATTGATAGTTACATAAAAAATATGTAATTTTAAATGTTACAGAGGGTTTTAGAATCATGCCCTGCATACTTAATTATTTTGTCGACTGTACAATAAAAAATAATAAACAAACTTTAGGCTGTTTCAAATTTTATTGTTAATTGCTTCTATTAGGTGCTTATTATGATTCCTTCGTAAATAAATGTATTTGTGTTCAAATTGGACATTAGAATAAAATTATATGAGTGTCGATAATTCGTGTTATTTTGACATGCATTTTTCAAGATGAATAAATCATATGAATTTCGTGTAACTAATAAAAATCTTACAAAAACATATTCGATTAGCTTGCTCTTATTATTTTCGTAATCTATACTATAATAAAACTCAAAGGACAAATTTTCTGTAAATTGAATATTTTTCTAAAAATTTCGATTAGGGGGCACTACAATAACGTATTAGAGCACAAAAATATTTTTTTTAGAATTATTGTCTGTCTGTTTGTCTGTCCGGGCATCACATGAAAACCCTTGAACGGATTTCGATGAAAATTGGTAAAGTTGTTACTAATACTCTGGGTCATATTTTAGGATACTTTGTATCCCGGAAAATTACAAGGTTTTTCTGGGAAATGGGATGAAAGTTTGTGTGGAATATTTTTAAAACATCAACTGATTTACTTCAAATTTGCAACAAATGTTCCTTTATTAATGGAATATGTATTTTTCAGTTTTTCAAAATTTTGCAAGAATAAGAAAAAAGTGCAAATTATTGTAAATATTGGGTATTTTTCAAAATCCGCTCCTGGAGGATTCCTTTGTGATTGTATCGTGGGTTTCAGTATATAAATTACTAAATATAAGTACTTCAATAAAAATTCACCTTTTTAAAAATTCACCGCTGCGGGCAACAGCTAGTAATATGTTTATCCGTTTTGTTTCAGAATATGTCACTAAATTGACGATAAACTTTGTGTTCTGTATATCAAACAATAGTAATATAGACTACCATGTTTTGTCCTTGAAAATGATTTATTACTTTTGTATGTAAATTCCCCTAAAAATTAACAGACATACTACCTGATGGTACGCAGTCATGGACATTCATGAATATGATTAGGTCCTAGAAATAAGTTCTTGCTGTTTTCAAACATAATATGGCATTACTAGTACGGTCCCCTGCAGAGAAAAGTAACCCATCTGTTAAACAGTTTTAATAGACAGATGGGTTACTTTTCTCTGCAGGTGACTGTACTACATGCATGTGATTTCTGATGGTAACGCATGGACCCGAAACGACTCTGTACCTTGAACTTTAGTTTGTGTTAGCCACGCTGTAAACAACGTTGTTTTTTGTAGTTATAAAAATGTCGAGCTTTGTACCAAGTAAAGAGTATTTGCTGGAAATTTTATTGCATTATTTTATTCAAAAGAAATCTGCCGCTGAATTACACAGAATTCTTGTAAAGAACATGTTTTGTCAGAGACAACATGCAGAGACTGGTTTCGACGCTTTAAAAACGATGATTTTGATCCTGGAGATAGAGAATGCTCTGGCGCACCTAAAAACTTTCAAGATAAAGAATTACAAGAATTACTTGATGAAGACCCGTGTCAGACGCTATCTACACTTGCAGGTTCATTACAAGTAGATGATACGACCGTTTCGAAACGTTTGAAAGCCTTAGGTATAGTCCAGAAGCAAGGACATTGGGTCCCTTATGAGTTAAAGCCTAGAGACATCGAACGGCGTTTTCCAACGTGCCAAATTTTGCTTCAACGATACAAAAGAAAAAGTTTTCTGCATCGTATCGTGACTGGCGATGAGAAGTGGATAAATTATGATAACCCTAAGCGTACAAAATCGTGGGGTAAGGCCGGCCATGCTTCTACAGTTTACACCGTGCGCAAAGCTAAATATTCATGGTTCTAAGCTTCTCTGTATTTGGTGGGATCAGCAAGGTGTTATTTATTATGAGCTGCTCAAACCGATTGATCAAAATTCAAAATAAATTATTCATATAGGTGTCACTGATACTCTTTTTCACTGAGTCATATTTTGACTTTTCGGAAAGTTGTTTTGTCATGGAGGAGAAAAAAGGCCTAAAGAAACTCCTCAGCACATCTTTTAAAAATAAAAATACATAGGTATTATATTATTTAAAAAAAAATCACTAACTTGAACGGAACTGGTGGCAGAGCTGGTCATTTCCATGCGTCTTTGTCAGTACTCATCTACAGTATAGTAACCTTAATAATTTATGATTAACTTTTTGTATTCTATCACTCATATAAGACGCGATCAAGCTACGGGCCTTATTTTTTATGCCATAGTGACCAAGTTTTAACAGCAATGTTTCGTGCTCAACACAATCAAATGCTTTAGATAAAGTCACAAAATATATCTATAGCATTTTGTGACGCCTCCCATGCTTCGAATATATGCTTTAAGAGCCTAGCCCCTGCATCTACTGTACTTACTACGGCCTTTAGTAAAACCGTATTGCTCAGGGTGTAATAATTTATTATTGCTGAAATGGTTTACCATTTGATTCAATATAATTTTTTCGCAAATCTTACAAGTACAGAAACTGGTCTGTAGTTATTAAGATCAGTTTTTTCACCTGTTTTAAAAAGTAGATTATTTTGCTGCATTCCATAAGATCTGGAAAGATACCTAGATCTATACATTTAATAAAAACTACGACTAATAATATCAATAATATGCTGTACCTATTATTTTTTACTGAAATGTAGGCAGGGCACATTTCGCGCATCACTGGTTATATCGCTCGGTGACATGGAACGGAACGCCCTGCTACATATCGCGAGCGTGATTTAATTTCGGTTCAATATCACTGTTACATGTCAGTGTTACATCACGCGTATGACTGACGATTATGTCACATTTTGTTCCGTCTGTTACATGTCATAGTGATAATGAGTTGTCAGTTGATTCAGTTATTCACGGTGTTGCCAGAGGTAACGGCGAAAAAAAAGGTCCTCAGACGCTCTGCAAGTATGATAATGGTCATTTTTGATATGGAAACAATAGTTGTAGAGCGTGTGACGACGTTTTTTTTTTCGCTGTCATCACTATTAATAACAAAAACCAGATACCGAATTTGCAACATTATGAATCTCGAAAAAATGACCATTACGATATCTGTAGAGCGTGTGACGACCTTTTTTTTTAGTCCTCACCTACATGAATTCATTAACCTTATACGGAATTGGCAACACAATGAATATCGGACAAATTAAGATTATCATAGTTGTAGAGCGTCTGACGGCTTTTTTTATTTTTTATTTTTTTGTCCTCACCTCTGGCAACACTGTCAATAAGTGAATTAAGTGACAAGTCACTATCACTGCGACATGTAACTGCCGGTAATAAATATAGCGGTTGCGTGATTTATCACACGTGATATCGTAATATATATGTTACATATTTTTTTATGATTTGATGTCTATGATGATCACGATGTGAAATATTTTTTTTATTTCATGTACACGAATAAACTTAACACGTTATTTAAATCAATAGTACATAGGCACTGCTTAATTCAAAATGGAATTTCTTCCAGCAGACCTGGTAGTTGAATTTTTATACTTCGTTTTTGCATAAATTTCGATATAATTAAATTAGAATAATACAGTGACTCCACCGTACAGTGCCACCTTTAATCTGAGTTTACATTCAATTAGTAAGTAGAGCTACGCTTCAACAAATAATATAATTAGGTATGCTTTAATTTATTTTCCATCAATTTTTAATACTTCTTTTTTATTAATATCTTTGCGTTTCTTCTCATAAATGCATTTGTAGTCATAGGTATGAAATAGGTATTTTAATATTAATTTATTCACAAGATCTCTATTTAATAATCTATTATTACTAATTATAATCGTCGTCATGATGGGGTCGAAAGGTAGAAATTCGTATGGCAATGATAAAATAATATTATTTTCCAAAAACCAACTATGTAGGTATATTGTGTTTTGATTTATAGAATTTTCTCAACAAATTATTATTTATTTTCGACGGTCTTCATTTTATTAGCATGTTATATTTTCTTACAAAAGAGCTACGCTCTATAGCTAAGCCCTCTATTCTTGAAATAAGTTTCAGATTTATATACCTCGGAAAATGAACCATCGCTTATAATAATAACAATATAGCGTAGTCGCGTCTCCCCGTTACAAAATAAATGTATATTTTCAAAGTAACTCTACACACAAAAGCTACATAAGTTTGTTGTTATCAAAAGTTTCAAAAAGTTGCAGTTATTATGTGCTTGTTGTGCTGTCGGGTTTTACGACACCGAGGGACGAAAGTTGAGTCTTTTCAAAAATAAAAAGCCAAAGTTCGATCAACTAGTCGCCGTCACAGCATGTCGGTTATTCGGCTGGGAAAGAAAAAAAAACATCGTGGAGGAACAAAGCTGGCACGGCACTGTTAGCGGATATAAAAACGAAAGCGCCGGCGATAGTGAAAGTTTGATGTGTAGGCAAATATTACTCGCTTCCAGGCGGAGATTTGTGCGTTCGTCTCTCGGCTCCAAAACGGGGTAAAAGCAACCGCAACGCGGGGCTTCGGCGTCATTTCGCCGCTTCCACTTTCCGCAAATACATTATGTAGAGGCGGCGGCGGTGGAACGTGTGTTTGACGGAATCAACGTGAATGGAACTCGACATCTGACATGTGTATCTATCTACGGTGAATTTGAAAGGGCTCGCGTTTTCCTACCTACCAGCCGAATACGACGCGACCCTGCTTTTGAGGCTCTGTTTTTTCACATTGTGTAACAATGTTGAAATGTCGGACAAAAATGGTATCTTTTATTTTGCTTTGTACGCCGGTTTTGACGTTCAAATTACATATTGCGGTAAATGCCGCATAGGCGGACTGCGTATAATAGATTTGGAACAATAATTTCGGCGTTTGCGGACACGGGTAATAGGCAAGCAAGACTCGTATCGTTAATAATAGAGATGTTACTTAGGAAAGCAGATAAGAAGGGGTAACAAAGTATAATATGAAGATTTTGTGTGCTGATTTCGTAGTGTCCTAATCATGAACAGCAAATAGATTCCTTTTTAGATTGGATTTAAGAGGTCATGTTTCTTAAAAGTGTAAGAGGGCAAAATGGGTGTAGATAGTACAGAATTAGCAGAGAGAAGTTTAACCTGTATCATGTTATACAAAGTACAATGAAGAAATGTAACATGTAGAGTACAATGAACGCACAAAACCGTACCTTGGTCCTTCGGTGCGTTACGAGTTACGACGTTTAGATCCTAGCGCGGCTGTTGCCTTTCCGCGGCGTGCTGCCATAAAACAATGCATCGAACACGTGCCTGTTTACACTTTAGAGTTCACATTCAAGGTCGTACGCATTTGTAAGGATGTACCTGTGTAGGCCGGTAAACAAATACCGGTTACGTAACGTTGTTCCACTTCCCACGATGCGGTTGGTCTTCCGCCCGTCAAGGCTCTTTGCAATTAATCGACTCGTTGGAGAGCGCTTTTCGACTCGAGTGTCGACTTCCCAAATTGCTGTCTCTCGGTGACGGTACTGGTGAGAGTGGATTGTTCGGTGTGCGAGGCAGTTTGGATACTCTTATTGTTGGTTTCTGTTGTTGATTGTCGATGTAACGATGTTTGTAGTTGCGCTTAGGTAATTTTACAGATTATGCCTGACTCCATTAGTTAAGGATTTGAGGAAATCGTACGTGGTAATCGTACGTGCGTAGATAGCTATAACCGTGCATGAAAAACATCACCTTGATATAATCTCAAAACATTTGTTGACAAATCAACTTGTTTTTTTTTTCTTGAAAGCGAGTGGATTTTAAAATAAATGTTGAGAATCGTTATTATGTCTGTTTACTACTCTCGTAAAACTTTTAATAACAACCTATTTTGTCTCTTAGATTTGTACAGTGAGTACTTTTTCCTCACTGTTTAAAAATTTACCCAAAAACAGCTTGAACAACTTGATTCAGACTATTCAGTCACTGAATAACGCTTGTATTGTCTTCCATAGAAATTGAAAATATTTTTGGCCATGACATATCGAGATGGCAATTTGTAAAGATTTTGAAATATTAACTAATACTTTATTAAAGAAATCAAATTAATACATTTGCCAAAATACTTTAAACCCTTTTTTTCATGAATGTGTGTGTTTTATCAACAAACACTTTGGGCTTCAAAATATCCCCCTAAGATAATGTCTAATCAACATCACAATTTTGAAAAAAAGGAGTCGTTATTATCAATGTAATTCCACGTAAAATTGGGCCGGTATCAGTTATAACGATAATTCATTAATTTCTCGTGTTGTGTATGAATTTCATGCTCTCAGTGTTTTGACTTTTGAGCTTCTAGTTCTTCTAGCTCTAAGTTGGTATGGATCGTGTTAGTAGTTTAAATTTTGTCTCAACACCTGACCTTAGATTTTTGTTCGTTTAGTACGAGAGTGTGTATCTATCTTGGATAGTAAGATTTATGACACTTATTAAAGCAGCTTCGTGTTCGCCGCTTGGGGCGTATCTCTGCGAGAATCATAAAACACGATCGCAATCCAAAGTAGTCATTGTCGTCGAAATCGTTATGACGTTACGCTGATTATTTATGAATGGCTCAAATAAACAAGTGTTGTGGAATTAGTCATTTATCTCGGCATGTTGTTTACCCACAATCGTGTTAGATAGTTGTCGATAAGGAGACACGTGGTCGTGGGGTCGTCGACCCGACATACTCGTGCTCGCCGACAGCTCGGTAATAATAATAAAATGTTTCCGTGCGACTGGTTCAAGGGCGAGCCGCTGATATCGGCGCCCGCTATATTTAGATTTAGCTTTGTGATGTGGATTTACAGTATGAATTTGTTGAGACGTCTCGCGCCTTTCGAATACTTTCTGTGAAAGCTTCGCTCGTCTTATATCGTTTCTGCGGCCCGTGACGATGCCCAATCTGTATGTCGGTAGATTAGTTGTGTGAAATTGTTGATCCTGCGTTAGATCGTCGGATCGGACGTGATTGGATCGGCTGCGTTACACTAACATTGGACTAGTTAGGTAAACAATAGATGTGATTATCTATTAGCTCGTTAGCCGACGATCGATATCTATTCTCTGTTCGTATTTAGGGCGGTACGTGGTGCTTGCTGTGCGTAGTGCGGCCCGAGTAAATTTCGCTCTCACTTTCGTATCGCAATAGCGGCGGTGTGTACATGAAAACGAGATGAATGGGCCGACTGAGACCGTTCATTCTGAGTCCGTGATGTGGATTTCGTAAAATCAATGCGAGCCGTCTCGGAGCCTCGTGCCGTCCGATAATCGTGTCATTGTGTTGTGCTTGGATAATGGGCCCGACCGCGATCGTCTACACTACATCATCAGGTTGCTGACCGTTTAACTGCCGTCTGTTCTAATTTTCACTCAGAATGTCCCGTTCGACATGGTAAAAAGATTATTCTAGACGATTTCCAGTAACAAGTTTTTAGTTACATTTCTTCTCGAAAAGTATCTTCGTCGACTTATAAAGCACGTTTCTTAGTATTTCAGTTTGAAAAAAATGAGTTGCTCCATTCGCAGCTGACGACTTAACAGTCGTACCGAACATCGGTCGCCAACAGTAATTGACGCGGAGAACGTGTCTCCGCGAATACTCATAGATTAAATTGAACACATCTGCTCAAACATCGTAATAGTAATTGTGAGCGGTAAATACCTACATTAAAATGAACGTCACGCCTATCTCGCCGGCCGGAGAGGAGCGACGACAACCTTGCATCGGCGACTTGTATTGGCGAACAAAAACGTCACTCGTCACGCGGCTTGCATTCATTCATACAGTATGTTGTAATGGGGTCGTTAAACCGTGGTGACGTCACGTAATTGCCGGCCCCCTTCGCCCGTCGCCGGTTGAAATCAAAACGTCGGATTAATAACAAAGGAAACCTGTGTAGGTCAAGCCCGTTATCACCGTCGAACTGACGCAGGTCACGTGCGCGGACGTCCTACCTGCCTTGATAATTTATTATGCCTACTTATGAATAACATGTTACACAGATCGTTACGTGAACGACGAACACAATTACGTAAGTAATTAGTTACAATACGTTACGATACACTTTTGTAGTGTTATTCAAGTTCTAGGACATGCGTTTATCGGTACTGTATAGGATGAACTTGCTAGCACAACTGCATCGATGTTTCGAATCCTGTTCTTGATCTCACAAAGTTTGTGCTTGTCACCTCTTCGAATTGCTCTAAGATCGGTTACACTCTTAACATACGGTACACTCTTAACACTCATCGTATCGCACGACGTAGTAAGGTCGTAACGAACGGTGTGAGTATAAAAATCGCACGTGGTTACGGCCTAAACCTAAAAACATCATAACATGTCTTTAATTAACCATTTTCATGTATGTAATCGAATACCAATTACTTTAATACGCGTTTATCACAACTACGCTGGGAAAGCCCCGACTAAACCAGTATCGGACAGATTAGTTAACGAAAACCCATTTAACTAGCCTTCATTGCAGCAGGCGTGACGTAACTTACATCGATAAATGTGTATGAATGTAAAAGGGGCCATTGCCAAGGACTTCGCTCTCGCAGTCGGAAAGGTAAATGACTCATGAATACATACATTGCTACGTAATTCTATAATCTACTCAAGTGTTTAAGTCATGAGGTGCTAATTCGTAAATAGCCCGGTGTAATAATGGCGTGTTTACGTTCGGGATGAAGGTTACAATGGTCTGGAGAGGTGTGTCCAAATGCGCGCGGGTTGTTCGACTTGCGGTTGTTATTTGTTGTTAGTGTAAGGATACCAACGCACTATGCGGTTAGCCGGAATGCGGTCAGCCAGCCGTCCGGTTACCCGCATTCAAAAATATGTATAAAAGAATAGTTTATACTCACACTGATGCGGCTGCCGCCCAACCGCTGGGTCCATTTCTTTGGGGCCAAAAGCATTAAACCGTTCATCATTCTCGTGTAGTAAATATTAACGTTGTTCAAATTACTCTAATCAACTACTCCCTTGAGACGCTTAAATGGCCTATTACAATGACTTTCTTATCACTGTAAATAAAAGAGATATGCCCATAAAACTACCCAATTTCTCATTAGTGTCACTGGTTCTATAGACTTCTTTAGGATAGATATAATTGATCAACAATCTTAAGTATAAAAAAAAGATTTCTTAATATATAATCAGTGTGTTTTTCAAATACTATTTGTGTAACCATCGCCAAACGCATTTCAAAACACTATCGTACCCTGCTATACCTTGTTTCTCACCCCGAGTGGTTCCCGTGTGGTCAGTGGTGACACTGGGTGACTCGAACTTGCGTGGTAGTCCGAAAATCAGAATATCGGATAAGATTTGGGAACGTGCACCAAAATTGTATCATTAATGTTTTAACAGATTATAATACATATTTATGTATTGTTTTGTTTTGTTTTAGATTTATATGAATAGTCGGGCCTCAGAGCATATCTTGTTTCCCATTCATCCATCCATCCATCCATCCATCAGCCCTTGTTTTCCATATAAAGATATGTTCTAGAACATTTATAGATTTTAACCTTTTAAGCCAAGTCAATATTTCGTGGTCCAAACATAGACTTAAATTATATAGACGGGCTGTTCCGAACAAAATCCGTGTCACAGTCACACCAGCCCCAGAGTACTTTATCACTACGGCATAGGGCGACGCGATGCTTATGTTCTATCAAGTTTGGTTAATTAAATAATTTGCACTAAATTTTTTTTTTAAATTAAGTGAAAATATAGTTACTTACCAATTTTAATTAAATAAACTCAAATAAAGTTCAAACGTAAATAATGAAAACGTTTTAACCCCGCACAATAAATAATAACACGTTATTATTGTGTTCTTGAACAGTCGCAGTGTTTCAAAATGACATCTACTTGTCTCGCTTGCTCGCAGCTGACTAAAATGCGTTAGTCCACGTAGAGTCAATACAGCAAACCTTTAGTACTGAACAGCCTGTCTATACATATAGGTCTTTGGGTCCAAACTGCATTTCTTGTAAGTGACTAAATGTATTGCGTAGCAATATGCTACCTATCACACGATTGTTCTTATGTCAAGTTCGATGCATTATCACGTCTGTGCTTCAGTCATTTCGGCGCTAGTTAATAGTTGTTCGCTGACATTAACCAGACTCTGTACAAATACAAAGTACAAATACTCGTAAGTCGATAAGGACTTCCTAAGTGATGTATTCTGTGCTGATTGGGTTTTAATGAATGACATGTTACAAACCAGAATATTTAAAACACGCAAAACATGTGAACTGCGCTTAATATCATCTTGTGTATAAGATTGAGGACCCTCGTCATAATCGGTATCAGTTGGATCAGCTGTTCTATTGTTGAAATCAGTCCAATGTTTGTTTTTCATCGTTGTTATTTTTAGAGATAAAATCATCTGAGAGTGTCTGACTCTGCTTCTAGGAGTTTAAATGTGTATAATAAAGTTCAGTAGGGGAACCTTTAAAACCAATTTGTCTAAAATATCTTTTTATTATAAAGGTCGACATCACGTCTCGGAAGAGGAAGCAAAGCAAAAATTAAATCCAAATTTAACCCTCGAGTCCATCTTATTAATTACACTTCCAAGTTCAATGCATATTTTGTTGTGTACCGTCAGCACTCAGCATACCAACAATATAATAATAATAATAATATATCTTTATTCAGTCTACCATTTACATAATAGTTAAACAGTTGATGAAGCAATGTAGTAAGTATAAAATAAATTACACTTGTGGCAGGATGCCCCGCTCTTCCTTAACATACGTATTCATTAACATAGTATGTTAATGCATTCGAAATATTGTAATATACTAACTTATTATGATTTCATTTGTACTAACCAATCCGGATCATTACTATTCATATTTAATTTGAACAGGTAATTTTGATGCTGGCTGTACCACAACATCCACCGAGCCGTGTACATTTCTTTAATCCGCGTCATGTCTTTGTACATTACGGGGCGTGCGTCTATACATTGAAGCATATCTACATTAAAAGGTCACGACCGCCACTCTTATGTACTCCAGATATCATGTACCTAAAGGGAGTTCTTTATTGAACCGTCTTGGGTGGAATGGAAAGGGGTCGCTTTATTAGGTCAGTAACACTTGTAATCCGTTTGTTTACACTTGTTGCGTGTGTGTATGACGATCAGATCGGGATCACTTTGAAGGATGATGGGATTCTGTGTACGTTTTACCTGAGAACATTCGACAACGATATTTCTGTCACGCACGCGGCTCTACTTTTGGTTTAGGTCTAGAACTTTGTGTGCCGGCCGCCCTAACTCACTTAAATATAATGGATTTGCACGAGTTAAACATACCTAATCACTTTATTGGTAACAACAGTAAAATGAGGTTAGAGTATGCGTACATTGCGTACATAAGGATTTCCTAATTTAATTTTTTCGTTTAAATAACGATAAGTTCGAAAGTGGCTGATTATTATCGGATTGTGCCTTACGATCAACCTCTTAAGCTACGTTGCGTATTAACAACAAAACATCTGATCACAGACACACTACTAAACTCAATAGATCGGCTCATTAAGCTGTCCGAAGTATAAACTCGATCAAAGACTTTTGATGCTAGAAAGAGATCGTAGTGCAGGCCACCTGTTGCGCAACGCCTGCACCAGTCACCTCGTGCTTGACATTCACGGGGCTCGTGACGGCGTAGACCAAAATAACACGCCGTAACCGACCGCATAACACGACGTAATGCTCTCTCTATTTATAGAACCTTATAATTAAATACACCGACATCCATTCGTATTTACTTTCCGCCCGCTAGTCACTAACGCTGACTGGCTGGGACGTGAACGCGCGCGTTTGCTTTGTGTGATGGTTCTCAGTTGCATTGCAGTATGTAACGCATCGTGTGAATCAAAGATGTGTATTTGTATTAGAACGCTGTTAGCTGTTAGAGAAAGAACGTCGAATTGTAATTTTGGCCCATAGATTGCATTATGATTTGCCCAATTTTTATTATCATGTCATTATTGAAAAGGCATTTGTATTGTATTTAAACTACACACTACGTAGGATACTTATCACTGTGTTGTCAGCATCCTACATCTTATTCCATATTATGGTACTACTGGACCTGTGTGCTAAATTTCATGAAAATCTGTTTAGTAGTTTTTGCATAAAAGAGTAACTTCACAATACAAACTTTCACATTTATGTATAATATTAGTAAGATACATTTTTTATCATACATTGTGTGAAAAAATGTATTCATGAAAAGTGTATAATTTAATGTGATCAAACCTTGTTTGTAAGTCTTTCTGCAACTTCGACATTAGAAAAAAAATTCTCATTTTGACTACATTTTTATCACATGTCACACAGTATTCTACAATACACATTCATTAAGGTTCTTGGGCAGTTCAGACTAAAATTATTTCTTCTGTGGCATTACTGGAATGGCAATACATTGAAGTTTTTATTGATCCAGAAGTAAAGTGCTACTTTTTATTGAGTATTTGCTGCAATATAGATAGACAGACATGTAACTTCAAAATACTATAGATCTGTTCCGGATCAGTTTCAAATGAATTGCTTGAGGACTGAGATGTGACGCCTAATGGTCGTAGCGCACATATCAACTCGGAAAGGGATCGGCACCGGATCGCCTCGCCGTCAACCTAACGTAAGCTCGGCTACGGCTAGGCGACGCCGCGCTTACGGCTCGCCGGCCGCTGGTTGACGGAATGAATGACAGCAGTTTGCCGACGCAGCGGTAGCCGCGGCGCGGGGCGTGCACTAGGAAACGGAAAGTCGACGGATAGCGTACGGTGAGACGTAAGCGCGGGTACGGCAAGTCGTCCACGCACCGTAAGCTTGTCTCGAGGCGAGGCGATTACGTTACGGATCCGATAAGTGTGCTTTACAGTAGGGAGTTTCATACAAAGAATACTGACATGCAAGAGTTGATACGTTTACGTTCCGTTTACGAGTTGATATGTGTGCTATGACCATAATTCGGCAGTGTATTTGGCCCCATAAGACCTTTAGGAAACAATTTCTTCCGATGATGGCAAAAGTTGCTATGACAGCCGCAGAGGTACTAATTTCTATCGGCAAACGTACTAATTTCTATCGCCAACTTATGATACACTTGCCTTATTTACTAATAAGAATATTTTAGTTGGATTTGATATCGATTCGAACTCAGGTCTTACCTTTCTCCTGTACTTACTGCCATTCATCAATTACATACGATGAATCAAACAGTACTTTAAACTGCTGTCCAAATACAAATAATCAAGAATAACAATGTAACCGTTACAACGCGCCTTGTGCACCCATTCTGTGTGGATAGATCGTAGTATCAGTTTCATTGATATTGAAATGATCGTAAGTATAATGGACAAAGTAATAAAAGCGGCGTCTATACTGTATAGATGGGCCTTTCTCTACTAACTGGAAACTTGTCTATTGACAGTTGTCCTAACCCTATTTTTATAGAAAATTAAAAATGTAATATGTTAAGTCGATAGATAGTTATAATATAAATACATATAAACAAGAAACAATTGTAATTTTCCCTTATTTTTCGAATTATAGGCAATTTTGTAAAAAAATGCGACAGAGGACTGTTTTGCCACCCACAGGACTGTTTTTTTCACCCAGAGAACAGTTTATGTCAATGTTTATATGAAAAAAAAACACACTATTAATTATTAAATGTAATCAAATAAATTCTCTTCTTTATTGAATACTGTATCACATACAGAATTTAAATACTTATATTTATCAGGAACAAATTGCGAGTTTAGCTCTCTAAGTAACGAATTAAAATAATTGTAATGAAAATTAAGCTTAGGTACGAAGAATCAGCCTTGTTAACTTATCAATGCAGACTTATTTCTCAAAAACAGGTAGGTACAGGTATATTAAAATATTCGTTTCCCTTTTAGGGCAATATCTGGGTTTTTGGTAATTCTCTTTGGCAATTCTTGGTAATTTTAGTGTTAGGTGTGTCTACATTTTCCTTTGTCTTAGCTTTTTCCAAACGTTCTAATCTCTTCCTATACTTCTCGGTTTTTTTTTTGTAAAAGTCGATCTTTTTGTCTTTATCCTTTATAATTTTGTCACGTTTCTTTCTAGCATTACCCTTTCTCGCATTACTTGCATCACTTCGTGGAGTGTTCATAGGTAATATTGATGGAGAGACAGAACTTTGAGGAGAAGGTGAACCCTCGGATTCGGGCGTATTTTGTCGTACAAAATTGTTTGTAATTTCTTTCAAAGCTTTTTTTTGCACGATAGGTAGCACAGTGCTTTCTCCATTCTTTAGTCACAGCTTTGTGTTCATGTCGACTCATATCTTTAACTAGCTTTCTTGTACCTTTTTCCTTCTTTCTTTGGTAGTTTCGTCGTTCTTTTTCCTTCAACTGCTTTCTTTTTACAGGGTCATTTTTTAGCCGTTGATATCTTAATCTTTCTGCAATTCGTTTCTGCTCTTTTATTTCTTCTTTGATTTTAGGTTTCTTCTTCGGTGGCATTGCGGCAATACTAAAACAATAAAACATACTTTCAATAATTAAAAAAAACCGTAAGGGTTTAAAAACGGGTAGTTACTAAGTACGTATTATTTTATATTCCAAAATCCATAATAATAGAAAACAAAAGACCTGAATTAGCGTGACAGGCCAATGTAAGAAAGAAAGAGGCTATCGACAAGCAGTAGGTTAGTGCAGACTATAAAGAATATTAATAAAATACACGGACGTCAAATAAAACAGTCCTCTATCACATTGAACAGTCTTATGTGTTATAAATTTCCAGAGGACTGTTGCACAGAGGACTGTTATTTTTACGTAAAAAATGTCATACCACGTATCAGTTTAAATATTACTTCATAACACAGAAACAGCTATAAATTATCACACTGAGCAATTTTTTTGTTAAATAAATATAATTATAACACATAAAACACCGTAAAATAGACTTACCAGAGGAATGTTCACTGAACACTACAGAGACGTGGCTCCCACACAGACGCGGAGTTGTCACTGCGCAAAATGGCGGCGACTTGTTTAGCATGGTGACCGAGCAAACTTCACACTGTTAACGTTCGGTTTCAAGGGAAATGTAACCACAATAGTATTTAATATTTTTGTGGCGCGATGTTCAAATTGAAACAGAGGACTGTTCAAAAATGTATTGGACAAAATTCGAGCACTAGTTTTTAGTGCTAAAAAATTCTCTAAAATTATAATTGTTTTTTGTTCACATGCATTCAATATTCCTTATGTTTATAGAGTTATAAGATTTTAAATTTTTAAATACAACTAATTAAAACCGAACCGAATCATACTCGATCAGGAATTAGGACATAACAGAGGACTGTTTTTAGTGCCTTTTAGACCGAATTTATGAAATGATTATGATTCTAAATGTTGATTAAGCTTGGCTCCTTAAATAACAGGTTATATATTATGTGTTTTAATAAATAAAACTGTGTATTAATATAGTCAAAGTAAAAAAAAATGCTTGGACCATGATTTTCCTGTTAGTAGAGAAAGGCCCAGATATAGATATGGAGCACCGCTTTCGTAGCACGTGTCGCGTCGTCGGAAGTCGAAACAGATGATTCTGATGAATACGGTTTACGTCCCATTGTTGATACTCAAACAAGTACAAAAAGTAAACCGGTCAGCGGGCCTTTTATCGCTTCTCGCAGGAGTTCGTTGAAATAAAGTAATAATAGTAATAACCGTCAATCCCATCTCATTCATTTTCTCTTTTTCTCGCAACAATACAGTTATGGCTCGGGCTTTTTTTTTGTAGATACGCAAAGGGATAGCCCGACGGCGTTTAATATGTAAAGGAAGGCAAGGTTACACTCACACAGGCGCACGTTGCGTGTGGTGTAAAGTGTGCTTGTGGTGGAGGGAATCCCCAACTTTTTACAAACACAGTCAAAGAGTTATGTAATGTTTGCTCGTATCCGCCAGCGCACACTGACTGCTACTGTTGTTTGTACGAATGCCGATATAATACATACATTACCGGCCTCTTGTATTAGTCATAGGTCATTAACATTTCTGTTATACTGTGTTTACTTTTAGTACATTTAATATAGCCGTGGCGTCCTTGACGTGTGATAGGTATATATTCAGCTCGTCGCAGAGTATTCACTGTGCTTCCGTGTTTTATTGCACATGTTTAATGTTACGTTCGCTGTTTAGGTACGTAATTTTGCTTGGAATATTAAATGAATGGAAATTTCTTACGAAATTTGAGGAACAATTAAAGTTTAAAATGTTCGGTTTCATATTCATCTCATTCAATACCCTATTAGGGTTAACTAACTCTAAAATAGTGAGATCGGTGCATTCTATTTTGTAGCAGTAAACTCGTAAGAAGCACTAAAATAACTAATGACATTAGGGAACTAATCGGGTTCATGCCCTACGAAGCACGGAATCACTCATATAATTTGTCGTTAGCGACACATCCCACAAGCGTCTTACTAAAGGATAATAAATAATTTAATAGTTTAATAGTAGATTTAATAGTTATGGATAGCGTAACACTCAAGTCAGACCTCACAATATGGTGTACTCATGTTCCCATCTCTGGACATGGACGCCACTATACCAGCTATCCAGTAATCCATTTGGCACAATATAGAAGCGCAAATTGTCTTGTCAACGGCCCACGAAACACTCACAGGCTAGAAACACCTTAAGTTTCAGAACAAAACTATTTATTTTTTAACTTGGTCGATTAATTTTATTCGCATAAGTACATTGTTGCCTTTTAAAAGTCTACATATAAAGTCACTGTACTTACCATTTTTAAAATGATCGCCAACCCTACACTGAGCTCACACACATCACTTTCAAATAAACGCCAGTAAACATACAACTCTGTTTATATATTATTAATCAAGTGGCGAATTGGGTTAATGTTTAGGCCGGTGATAATGACATAATAGCACCGTCCGAAGTGGGCGGGTGTTGCGCGCTGCGTCGGAATCCGGTCGCATTCCTAACGGCTTGCACTTGCACTGTCCTGTTTGATGTAATAAAGTCGACGGTTCGAGTGACCATAGCATGGTACCGTATTTACGTGCCACTGTCTGTAACTACATAATATACGAGTATGCTGATGTTGATGATATGCTCTCGTTAGATTTTAAGGTTGACCTGTGAAGTTCTGACACCTTATGTATATGAGTATTTGGTTTGATTGTTGTTGGAACTTGTATATGGCAATCTTTCTTACTTCGATAATACATTAGCGACTGGCGTCATCTCTTGTTAAACAGGACATCGCTCAAAGTTCCAGATATTTTTATGGGATCGGTTCCTATCCTAATCTATTAGGTACACAAAATTATACAAGTGACGCTAAATAATACCTATGATAAATGTGTTAACAACTAGTCCCAATATTCTAAAAGCGGTGTCCTAAGCCGAGGTCCGAGCCCTGAAAGGAGTGCCCTTAAGTTTGACACTAAGCTTATGAGTTTAAAATAATTGAAAGTAGACTAGTATTTGAATTTTGGGCTCAAATTCCTTACTCATCACTGATGAGTCATCACCTAATTGTTGCAGGGTTGTTAAACCAAGCCATGCCGTGACAGTAATTTAACTATGAAAAGTAACTATAAGTTGACTATGAAGCAAGAGCAATTTTGCCGCAAGGTACCGGCATTTTCCAAGACTAGTTTCTTTCTTTCTTCTCTTTGTTTTCCGCCAACCCATCCGTGATGTATTTGTTGTTACTGATGTACGTGGACATCGGTGACCACTTATGATCAGATGGCAGCTAATTTGTCTGCAGCTGATATATAAAAAAAATTAAAAGTTTAACAGTTCTCAGACACCTGTATATGTTACATATTGTACCTACCCTTTCACTGAAAAATTATATTATATTATGTGTAAGTAATTTGGTTTAAAGCAGGACATTGTTGGCCAATTATAAAATGTACCTATACTTAGTTTGGTAGATATTTTTACTTCGAGTTTGTGCATTGATTTGTTTGTTTCCGACGGCCGTTTTTTTTTACCGTAAATGTGGCATAGGTATCTCGTTAGAATTGGGATGTTGACACTAATTATAAATTAATATAAATTTATGTCTAAAATATTAGTGGTAACATTTATAGGCCTAATATATGATTCTTTTATTGAAATCAATCACAATAAATTAAATATCATCAATTTAAAATGTTAAAAATTGTACTCACTGTCACGTGACCTCAAACGCCATTTTGAGAATATGACGTCATTGGAACAATTTTATATGGAAATTCAACAAGCTTAGTAGACAGATAGTATTGAATATCGTTCAATGACGTCACGTGACGTTTTTGATGGCAAATTTGATAGTGATTTTTATTTATCAATTTTTGTTTTTAAATTGAAGATTATTATTTTTATAATATTTTTTTCGTGAATATTGAGGTTATATCTATGAAATAAAATTGAATCCTAAAATTAGTCAACATCCCTATTGGTTGTCAGTTGTCACGTAAAATCCTAGATTGTTGCTTATCAAAAGTTAACGTGTTATACCTATCCATTTATTAAATTTCCCAGTGAAACTAACAAATGAATAGTTAAATAGCATACCCTATAGCCATCAAACCATTCCTTAACTACATCTACATTGTATAACACCTTACAGAATAGGGATGTTGACACTAATTATAAATTAATATAAATTTATGTCTAAAATATTAGTGGTAACATTTAAAGGCCTAAAATATGATTCTTTTATTGAAGTCAATCACAATAAATTAAATATCATTAATTTAAAATGTTAAAAATTGTACTCACTGTCACGTGACCTCAAACGCCATTTTGAGAATATGACGTCATTGGAACAATTTTATATGGAAATTCAACAAACTTAGTAGACAGATAGTATTGAATATCGTTTAGTGACGTCACGTGACGTTTTTAGTGGGAAATTCGATAGTGATTTTTATTTATCAATTTTTGTTTTTAAATTGAAGATTATTAAGTATTTTTTATATATTTTTTTCGTGAATATTGAGGTTCTATCTATAAAATAAAATTGAATCCTAAAATTAGTCAACATCCCTATTCAAATTCTCCTGATGATTCTGTTAACTGAATACATGGGCACGTTACCTTTGTTTGAATACGAAATGTAAAAATCTTCGTTTACAAATTCAGTATTTTTCATTCACTGTCTTTCGCGTTTCAGTAATTTCGCAACGAGCTGTTTTAGCTTTGTCTTATTGCCCTATATTACGATCGAGTCGACTCGCGCCCGCCCGACTTGAACCCTTACAAAAAAGGTTCCCTCTCATATCTTTAAATGAGCTTTTATGAGTACCTCGACGACTCGACGCTAAGGCAATAGGTCACTACGGCTCTGGGTTTATTTTAACGCCTGATTATGATCTTTCTTTGAAAGGGGAAGCTCTAACGTACGTGCTTTTGATAGTGCCTTTAGAATTTCGGCTGTTACTAGTTTCGTAATAATTAATTTTCCATGCAAGCAAAAAGTGGGCGCCGCATGTCGAATCGCCTATAGATATTGCATTGTTCGATGTGATATATGGTATGGATGGAGTGCGTGCGGGGCGATAGCGATACATGTAGGTGCGTGGCGGGTGAGGTGTGCGCGGGATGCGCACATACCCGCGGGTCAATTACTGCATAAATCAATACGGATGTCGCCCCGTGCGGCGGCTCTTTGTTCCAGCCGACTGGAGACTCGAGGCCCGTCTCAGTGCTTCCAGCTCTGTCCGGAAAACTCGCTGAGGTATCGCGGGGTCGGATGATTACTTATTAACGTAGGTGGAGGCTGGCTGGCGCGGGCGGGCCGCTGCGAGCTCGTCGCGCGATCGATGCCGAGTCGGCCAATGGCGCGCCGCCACCCCGCACACCCCTGCCCCTCGCCCGCCGTGCACCCCGCGCGACCCTCGCGGCCTCCCCGCGCACCCCTCCGAACACCGCCCTCATAAATCATTGAATCCGCCATAAAACAACCCGATGTTGTAAAAATGTAACTAATTGGTGAACAAACTCCTCGCAACATCCCCGTCCAACTATCAGCCAGCTCCTCTGAGCTGACCTAGCCTCTACATCTGATGTAAAACGTTCGATCAAAGGGCGCCGTCGACCGGCTCCCGTTCGCTTGCCTCCGAGTGGGGTTCGTACAGAATAATTGAATTTTCATCATAGAACAAAATGAGAGCTGAAAACTGAAACGGCGGCATTGTTGGCACAGCGAATTACTTCGGACGTCAATTATTTAGACGCGTTATCTGACTGAAAAATGATATTACAGGAAAAGCATGTTGATTTTATAGGCACAATGAGGCGTTTGTATGTCGCTCGTTGGGTTTTATTACAGTATAGTATCGTCAATTTTCAACTTTTTGATCAGTTATCTATAATGGAATGGTTATTTGACTATTAACTTTGAAGGGGTCTAATAACAAATTGACTGCTTGATACAGACGGTATGGAAATATTCTGACGGAGCGGGTCAAGCGATAATATATCGAGGTAGTTACAGTAGTAATAAATTAGCGCTCCTCAGCTGTGTCGAATGATTAAGCACACTAACGTACGCATTTCGTCGTCGAAATAAATTCTCGGTTACGTTTTAATGGAGTTATTAATTTAATTAACCGGTTTAATTTACTCCTAGTACGCACTTTTATTATAATACGGGACATGGCGTACTTACAAATAATAATATCTAGATAATTGTTGGAAAGTCACGGCATTTATTTTCTGAAATGTGTATTTCAAACGATGAGATAAACTGTTTACCCAAAAGTTGCATACGCTAAATGTCATCAACTATATTAATATGTTAAATACATGTCTAAAATATTCATCTAGTATTTAAAATTCTAGTTTATCTGTGCACTGTACTGGCGTCCATTAGCTGGAACGATAACGAGCTTGGCGAACGACGCTGCCATCAAAGTTACGTAGTATGCGGTATGCCCCGAGACTGCTCTTACTTTGATATTTTGTGCATAGTCCATTGAAATGTTACATTTTTTAGGCCTCACCTTGCGTTTTTTAGAGGACGCAATTTTATTTTTTTGATGTGTAGGGGGGGTCAGTGTAAAGCTAAAACCAAGTTTGTGGGGTCGCCACCCTTGGCCCACGGCCGCCATATTGAAAATAGGGGTTGGAATGGTTTTAACGGTATATCTCTTAAACTATTTATTTGAGAAAAAAAAATTGTTAACATTTTTTGTTGCAAATTAAATTCTCTACAACTTTGGTCCAGTAACTTTTTATCGTAGAACTATAAATAAAAAAGTTATGAGCGAAAATCTTCAGAAATTTTATGTACAGAGGTTTTATGTACGGAGATGTCATTGCGGATAACTTGCTGTTTCTTCATGCTTTTTCCGGATGTGACACAACTTCAGCTCCTTACAATATCGGTAAAATGAAATTTGTGAAAACCCTGGAGAAACATTTAGAGTTTGCAAGTGGAACGGCTTTGTTTCTCAACAAGAGAGTTGATCCTGCTTTGCTCACTGTGATTGGTGAACGTTTTTTTATCTCTTTATACGGTGGTAATAAAGATGATAATTCTCTTGACAGCCTAAGATACATACAATTCGCCAAGGCAGTGACAAAAAGTACATTTAACTTATCTTCACTTCCTCCAACACAAGATACAGCTCGCTTTCATACTTTCCGAGTCTACCATCAGGTCCAGTCGTGGCTTGGTAATTATAATGATCCTGAAGACTGGGGCTGGAAAAAATGTGGAAAATTATTGATGCCAGTGCAGAACTCTAAACCTCCAGCACCCCCTGAGCTCCCAAAATTGATCTTTTGCAAATACAAAGGAAACTGGAGCGATGTGTGGATGTCGAAAAGCAGGACTGAAATGTTCTGCAGTGTGCTTCCATTGTTCTGGAGAGACTTGCAGCAACGTAATGGAACTCTCAGAATTAATAAATGAAAATGACTTTGATGATGAACCGCCAACATTAACACCCCTTCCTTCGCCAGATCTCCCACTGGTATTTAATTCAGAAAGCCGATTAGATGCTGAGCCGCAGCCTGGTCCATCGAAACGACTGAGGACGGAGTAGTTATAATTTAGAAAATCACCGTGGATTATGCCTATTGGGGATACCACGTAAAAAAAACGCGCCTCTAAATATAAATTTTTTTCTCGAATTTCTGAAGATTTTCGCTTATAACTTTTTTATTTATAGTTCTACGATAAAAAGTTACTGGACCAAAGTTGTAGAGAATTTAATTTGCAACAAAAAATGTTAACAAAATTTTTTTCTCAAATAAATAGTTTAAGAGATATACCGTAAAAACCATTCCAACCCCTATTTTCAAGATGGCGGCCGTGGGCCAAGGGTGGCGACCCCACAAACTTGGTTTTAGCTTTACACTGACCCCCCCTACACATCAAAAAAATAAAATTGCGTCCTCTAAAAAACGCAACCCCAAATGTAACTTTTCAATGGACTAGCAGGTTTTCATACTTTCTTTGACGTAAGACGTTGACTGTTCCACGACCTTAATGGTTTATTCTCGTTTTATGGCTGTCATATTCAATTTTTCAAAATGATTTAGTCATTTAGTTATTTTGCCAGTCTTGTCTTGTCTTAAGTTTGTTAGGACATACAAAATAATTGTTTTAAAATGGAATTGAATTTAAAAGAAACACCTGATACAATACGTATTAAGTATTACTATTATTTAACATAGATTAAACCAATAAAGTTTTGTTCAATGAATAACTTACTGTAGTTATTTTGTTTATTTTCTTCCTTAGCACACCACTTATATTTTATTAAATAACCTTTTAAAACTCGTCATGATAATGACGATGAGTTTTTTAATAAAATATTGCGGTTTTTACTTGACTAGTTTCGAAAGTAAAACTAATGGAAAGTACCGTAAACTAGTTTTACTGTAGATATATCGAATTTCCCGAAAAGAGCAACATTCATTGACTGTTGCTGTACGTACAATCCATTTATACCCGTTGAACATCTTTTCGAATAAACTAGACGATCGTTCACCGTATATATTGTACGGAGCTCGGGAATCCTAAATGTTTTCTCAGAATAGATAGAATATAATCTTTCAGAGTGACATAAACACTCAAGCAATGTTCGACGCAATTTATATCCGAACCCTAAAACCGGTGAGATAAAATCTGGTATCTGAAGTTTAGGCATGTTTTTTGCCTCTGCGTAGACGCCCACGGAGACGGAAATTGATATTGGATTTGGCGGGAGGCTTTAGTGTGAATTGTTGTAGATGAATCACGGACTTACTCTGATTGTAAGATGTTATTGAAAATGCTGTATAAGAAGGATAATGGTCAACTTGAAAGACATGAATACAATACAATACTAATAGGTTACCTACTTTTTTATACTTACTTGATAGGTAAAAATCTAAACATACTCAACCATGCTGCTCCAGTGTCGGTTAGTTGATGGTCTGTTATTGGGTATAAATTAATATAATAAAAGAGAATAACAGCGATAAATACTTTTTATACTTATTATTAAAATACTATATTCCTTTGGCACAATATTGGCGCAATATTGACTTCAAATTTTATTTTTTTCGTAGGTGCAATAGGCCAATACGGTATCTGAGGCAGGTCTGCGAAGACGGCCAACAAGCCGAAGCTTTTCAGTTTGGTTTTCCATCCATCGAAGATTCAGCTAACGATTCTGTTTGCGAATTAGAAGCTATTCTAAAAGAAATAACTCAGTCACTAAATGAGTCATTTATTTATTCATAATGTCTTAACTGTTTGAAGACACTTCTAAAAACAGACTGAACTTCTAATGGCAACAAATCGTATTATAAAAATTAATGGTAATTTATAAAAAAACAGACTCAACACATAGTTTGACCCTTAACTTTTAAAATATTATTATAAAATATGGCCCCAAAATTCAAACATGCCATAAATAATTTGATATTTTTTTATAATAAAAATATGAAACAAGCCTGCTTAGGAAAAAACAAATAACATTTGATTGGTTGAAGAATGGGTCTCGTCTGCTAATCCTTTTATGGTGTAGTTGTTCAGTATTACTTTGAACAACATTATAAACTACTTCGTTTATTTCTTTTTAGTTAATTTTAGGCAGTCGGGTTTTTGTTCTTTTTTTAATATTTTTTCTTCTCATTTCTTATCTGAACTTTATGATAGCATGTAAAACTTTGAGAAATATCTTACAACTGAATTAGTTAAGAATGCTCGAAAGACGAAAAATATGTGAACTAGATAAGCTGTAATTCCTATGTAACAAGGTCAAGGACGATATTATAATACGTAAGGTCAGTCGAATGTAAACCAGAATCTTCCTCTTTAAATTAAACTTTGGAAGAAACTAAAAAGAGAGACGGCATGAATACTGACAATATTTTAGCGTAGACAATGCTATATACATATAAATGGCGTTTGCTCTATTTGTTTGAAAATAGAATTGTACCTACCTACGGATTTTATTTGATTATTTTATTTTCCATTAAATGAACACTAATCTATACTTCTATACTAATATTATAAAGAGGAAAGATTTGATTGTTTGCATTGAATAGGCTCCAAAACTACCGAACCGATTTGAAAAATTCTTTCACTGTTGGGAAGCTACACTATCCCCGGGTGACATAGGCTATATTATAATATATATTTTTTTACTTTTTTTCCCGAAGCGAAGCGAGGGCGATTTCCTAGTAATTAATAAAGTTTATAACTTAATTCATAAAGTAGCCAGTGACTGTGTGCCGTCGTTTATCCTGAGCCTCAGCTCATGCCTTTTGGTTAAAGCGAAAAGCCATTCGCTTATAGTTACTTCCGATATTAGTTTTTTAGCCTCTGCATAAATAAATGCGATGGCAACCAAGGTTGTTTTTGATGTCACACATGATGTAGAAAACTAACAGTATCCAGGGATCTAAAGAAATCTCCTTGATATCGATTCAACAAAAAAATATGCTAAGTATTTTTGAAGTAGAATTCCCATCTTAAGAAGTTGGGGTTATTTCCATTTGTCCCCACCATGTTTGTCATCACTGGGGTGACAATGGCAGCAGCCCGTACGCAAGGTCGGAGTTATTCTACTCTACTCTGCTTAATGAGCATTGTAAATACATGTCTCTGCTAAAACTGACTTCTAAACATTAATAATTATTTAACTATTATATTTTATTTAAAAGTTAAATGTAAGATCAATAGATGTAGATAGTTCGATAATAGATAAGATTATCTTTCATAACAAGTAGAATAAGTCAAGATCAAGCAATTTGTCTTAAAAAAAGTATTTCAAGTTCTTCAAACCAATCGAACCGAACAAAGGTTGTTTAAGTATCTACTTACCTACAAAAATTTCTTCAGTATTCAAATTACTTTATGGCATTAACAAAATTTTTTGATCATTTTCTTACGCGTTTAACCTTTTGCTACTTCGGTTACTATCGTGAGGAAAAATTATCTTGGTTATTAATGAATTTTATAATAATACTTTTATAGCAGCCATTATAACAATATACTAAACCCATATAATAATGCGAATCTTATACATCTTTTTTGGCTACTAACACAAAAGTGATGTCTTGGGTGTTACTGATATTCATAGATCGCCGTAACCACTTACCATCAAGTAGCCCATCTGCAAGTTTCTCGGCTATTTACATATAGATGTACATAACATACCCCATCTAAGTTACATACATAGGTACATACATATTGAAGTTCGGAGTCACTCCTGAGGGTGAAAGTGGATCTTTACCCTATCAGAGATAAACTATAATGTAAATAATATATTTGTTTGTTTACTTGCAGCCACCTCGCGGCTATGGCGGGCCACCATACGGGGCCGGAGCGCCCGGCGGGCCGCAGCAGCCCCCGGGGGCTTACGGTCCGCCGGGCGCATACCCTCAGAGGTATCCTTCGCCCCAGGGGCCTCCGGGCGCGCCCAACTCGAGACCGCCCTTCTCGCCGCACCCGGTAAGTTTATTTTATTTTTACAAACTAATCAAAGTCAAAGTCAAAATATTTTATTCATATAGGTATCATTGATACATTTATGCACGTCATTTTTTGGCTTTTCGGAAGGTGCTTTGTCATGGAGGAGAAGAAAAGCCTAAAGAAACTCCTCAGCACATCTTTTAAAAAAATATTACAAAAAAGATATTATCATACAAAAGTTTACTATTCTGAGTGGAACTGGTTGCAGAGCTAATCAGTAAACAAGTAGTAGTTTGAAGAACTAAATACAGTTTTATGTTGGCAATTTAGATGCTGAAGAAAAAAATTGGGACTGTGCTGTTAACCATTAAGGAGTTCCCTCGGCTGGAGCCAGACCTGTGTAGTATCAGGTCAAGCTTGTCACAAAAATTATTTGTTATCAGAACTAAAGCAGTATGAAAAATTTCAACTCTTAAGGATAAGTGGAAGTAGGTCCAATTAGGCTTGTAAGAATTGACCCGAACAGCGCAAGCTAAATAAAACCGTCGAATAAAACTTTAAGTAGTTCCTTGGAGAGCATACTTAGGTTATTTTCATACGAGGAAGTAGCATAATGCTGTACGTTTTTAAAATTATTCAAGCTGTTCCAAAACCAGGTCTTCAGGCCTTAATTAAAAGATATCAATTTATCCCAACTGTTGTCTAACAATATCGCAAGCACGTTAAGGTGCCCGTCGATGCACAGAAAGCGCTCATAACATTTTGCCATTGGCTTTCCTCTCCCGTCCCCTCGCTTGCGATATAAAGGGAAAACCAAAAAGAATAAATGGAACATAACGTATTATATCGAAGAAAAACTTCAAAAGAAAATAACTTTAGAACTTTTTGTTAACTTTTAAAATAACAGCTCTTTACAGTTCGCTTAAACTATAACTTCCGTGGCTGTGAGATATGTCTTTCCAACTTAACACTTCAATAAACTATAACTTCAGGTGCCGTTCAATATGTCTTTCCAACAATAATACAGTGAGTTTATTTTACTATTTTCACAATATTATGTCCCCAATTTTTGTTGCTTTATTATGAGCTACACGAGATAGCCAAAAATACGGAGAAACGCGAATGAATAACGTTGACGCAATTTATTTTGTTTACATCTCCAGTTAACATTTTGTACAAAGTTATAATTTAGGTATCTATTCACAGATTCATTTCACGAACATATTTTAGGTATATCGCCAACCAAATTTCATTTCAACATATTGTTGTCATGTCTTGGATCAAGAACATTTGAATAGAACTGAAAACGTCAGGCGAACGAATCTTGTCATTACTCTCTTCCTGAAGTATGATACTCTCCTTGACCCCTCCTTGAGAGTTCGAGCGTTTTTTGTACGATCACAAAGTGCGTAGGAGGAGAGGCTTGAAAATGTTTTAGTATCGCATGTTTATAATTCCCTTTTGGTATAAATTCGTGTGACTAACGCCCCAACTCAGAGTCACTAACGGTTACTTTAATCGCTCCTTAGTAAAGAATCACCATACAAATTCTCTACTAAGGAGCGATTTAAGTAACCATTACTGACTCTGAGTTGGGGCACTCATTAATGACATCTCCTAATCTGTTTATAGAATTAAAACCTGTTTAAAATACATACATTAGTTTTATTTTTATTCGAGCCTCCGATTTGATATAAAAATAAGGCTCGTCCTTAATCCCAATTATAACTTATTCTTCCGTAGTCAATGAGTTTCAAAAGTTGACAAAACCATAGTTTTTATTTTTATCTTGAATAGATCGTATAGAATTTAAAATAAACATTTAAAAATCCTCCGCACAATGTAACATAATTCATTTTGCCTCCGTTCGCCTCGTGCTTTCTTTCATAAATATGAACGGTCTGATAGAACACGAAAATGTCGAGGGAGAATTCGTCTCTCTAATAGACGTCGCTCGGTTTAAAGTATGCTCCATCGTCGTCGTATTACACGATTCATATTCAAGTCCGAAACTAGAGAGCCTCGAACGTTTCTCAGAATCGTTGAGCCGACGGCGGCGGCGCGTCGGAGCCTCATCCACTCACGTGAACATAAACGTTCTATCATACTTAGCGCGGCTTCGCACCAACTCCGCTCGTAACTCAACCGCCGTAGGTACCAACTTGCCCTGGAGCCTCCCGTACGCTCGAATGACGTAAGCCGCTCTGCGCGCTCGCTGACGTAAGCTCGTTGTGCAACGATGCCCGAGGTATGTATTGAAGCAGGGCTCTTGGAGCGAATTCGTGTAGAAATCGGTGTTAAGAAACGATCAGGCAAGACGCAAGGTCGTTTTGAAACCGATGTTCTCGGGCAAATGATCTAGCGCGATACGTACATGTGGCATGTAGATTGTAGACGCCCTAATGCCATAGAATTACATGCCAATCGTATTTGCTACAAAACGCCGTCGTACAATCATTGTTGCGCTGTAATTTGATTCTCGATTCCTAGTGGTTATCAGAAGTACTGATTTTCTGAAGACTTGTAGAGTCAGAAATATACGATTGACACCGATACATCCTGTCTTTGAATTGCCAATTTTCTTTCGGTGCCATATTGCGGAACACACTGTTTGTTAATGAATTATCTTTATTTTTTCCTTTTTCGTCACCTTAATAGTTGAGTTATGCCTGTTTTTACCAAGAGTCCCTAAATTTCAAGGGACACCTGAGGCTAAAAATAGGTGTCCCAGCATTGATTTTGTTTTCACTAACTTCTAAGGGAAACTTAAGCTAAGGAGTCCCCTATATTTTAGGGGCCTGAATTTCGGCACCCTATACTGAATTCCTAACTAGGTGACACATTTGACATATAGTCCAGGGTCGATAATTTTTGAAAACAAAAAAAATTATAATAGGATGAAACCTATTTCAAAAGGAAGAGAATATAACAAAAAATAAAGGAAAAATAATTTACGGGCGATCTGAGGTCGGGAAGTGGGGGGGAGGGGGGGTTTAAGGGTAAAAAAACGGTTTATCTCAATTTCCAGCAAAACTATAAGTCCTATGGAAAAAAGTTAAATGGCAAAGTTATAGGTAATAAAAAGGTCTACAATTTTTGTATTTACACTTTTTTCACATAACCTCAAAATTTATGTGAAAAATTCAAAAAACCAAGTTTTTGGTTTTTTATTTTTATCTTTTACAAAAAAAAATTTTTTTTTAACGAAATTTTGTGAAAACTTACCTTTCTATGTCCCAAACATACTGTAATTTTTTTGATTTAAAATATTTATTTTTTCACCTTATTTTGACTTAATATCGAAAAATCACCCTAATTTTCAATCGAAAATTCACCTGTCAAAATATCCGCTTTTTTAAAAAAATCTGTGAGCTTTTTATTTGCTAAAATCTCTACTTTCTGATGGTATATAAAAAAATATACACTGCCATGTTAAATTTTCTCAGAAAATGCAATGAAACGACAACTATTTTCACAAAAATTATTCGAGTTCGAGTTTTTAAATATATATTTTTAATATTTATGTACAATTTTGAGCCATTTATTAAAATTTACACTTTAATTAATCGAAAAACGTCAAAATCCATGTTAAATTAATAAATTAATAAGCAAAAAAATTACAAATCCATAAAGATTGCAAGAAACATGCAAAAATAGTTGTCGTTTCATTGCATTTTCTGAGAAAATTTACCATAGTAGTGTATATCTTTTTTATACCATCAGAAAGTAGAGATTTTAGCAAATAAAAAGCTCACAGATTTTTTTAAAAAAGCGGATATTTTGACAGGTGAATTTTCGATTGAAAATTAGGGTGATTTTTCGATATTAAGTCAAAATAAGGTGAAAAAATAAATATTTTAAATCAAAAAAATTACAGTATGTTTGGGACATAGAAAGGTAAGTTTTCACAAAATTTCGTTAAAAAAAAATTTTTTTTGTAAAAGATAAAAATAAAAAACCAAAAACTTGGTTTTTTGAATTTTTCACATAAATTTTGAGGTTATGTGAAAAAAGTGTAAATACAAAAATTGTAGACCTTTTTATTACCTATAACTTTGCCATTTAACTTTTTTCCATAGGACTTATAGTTTTGCTGGAAATTGAGATAAACCGTTTTTTATTTATTTATTTATTTATTTATTTATTTTATTAGTCACACCAACAAGATATACACTACAAACTTCCAAGGAGTAGACAATACATAATTAAATGCTTAGCGATACCTCTTTTATAGGTGTAATCTGCTTACATATTGAGCGACATATACACAATGATTTTCGCTTTACATTCAGGCTTACTTATACATTCATAAAAACTACAAAAAATATAAAACAATGCCATAACGTCAATGTCAAAAATTAAAATATTGTTACATAAAAAAAAGTCTATGAATAAATAAGATTAAAAACAATTTCAATTTAAAACAAATGTCAAAATTATTAAAACGTAACTTAACTACCCTTAAACCCCCCCTCCCCCCCACTTCCCGACCTCAGATCGCCCGTAAATTATTTTTCCTTTATTTTTTGTTATATTCTCTTCCTTTTGCAATAGGTTTCATTCTATTATAATTTTTTTTCACTTTTCATTATTTTTAAAGGCTTCTACCCTGGTCTAATATTACATACTACAGCCTATTTTGATCATGACAATTGAATTTGTTAAAAGAACCAGAAAGTACAATTGACATTAAGCACTGGTACAAAATATAATGCAATTTAAATTAATCGTGGAACTTGATGATTAAACACAATTTTATTAATAAGTACGTTTATAGCATAAAAAAATGTGATGAAAAACATGTAAGACATACAAAGCACTGAGAAAAATACAAACAGTATTTTATGGGAAAAATATCGGTAACATAGAAATTCTGTCTACAAACATCACCTACATAAGTGGTCCCTAAGAAAGAGTCACTTATCACTGTGAAAATGAATTTAAGATAGGGGCCAGTTATTGGACTTGGACGACATTACACCTCACGTTACCCTATGTTTTATTTAAAACGTATGTCAATTATTATCATTATCAGTCGTAGCACACGGCCGGGCAAGGCAGGTGCGCAATGCGTACATACGCCCCTAAAAACAAGTTAAGATTGAGATCTCGCTTAATTAATTCCGTACAGAATTGCGTTTTTGTTTGTAATTATGTATCTAATTCCTCCTTTGCAAACATCGTAATCTATGTATATAAAACACAAACAATGTTTGTACGGATGTCCTTTATAAACTCAAACCATCCAACCGATATATACCTCAAAATGGTTTCATTTGAAAGGCAATAATCCGAAGATGTTTTGAGACCACTAAAACATGCATTAGGCACATTCGGTCCATTGATAAAGTAGAATTTCTACTTTTTAAAAATTTGAAGATAATTATGTAAAGATGGCGTATCAACGTCAACGTCAACTCAAAAACACTGATCTGTCATTATCATTGGATTTTTTTACGTAATGGAACAGCCTGGTATCCACTAATGCTTAATATAAATCGTAATAACCTTAACTCTTCTTATGTTTATATTAATTAACTAGGAAATTGCCCTCGCTTCGCTTCGGAAAAAATAGAAAAAAATATATAATATGTCTATGTCACCCGGGGATAGTGTAGCTACCCAACAGTGAAAGAATTTTTCAAATCGGTTTGGTAGTTTCGGAGCCTATTCAATGCAAACAATCAAATCTTTCCTCTTTATAATATTAGTATAGATAATTGTTTAATGTTTTTTTTTTTTGCTTCAACAAATTTTTGGCCCACTACTGACCTAGCTATAGTATACTCAACCACATTCTCTTGAGGTGGTCTAGAGCATTCTCAACCATGCTGCTTCTCTGTGGATTTGTGGCATTTTGTGGCGGGCTTAACGACTGTTACCTTACGATAACGAAGACGAGACTCGACTGCTTTACGAATTACGAGCCCACTGAAGAACTAGAGGGTACACATTCATCTACCGAACGCGCCCGCTGTTGGTCGATTTTAGTTGTGTTAAATAAGTAGGTGGTAAATATAAGCTCTCTACACTACACATAACGGCCTGAAACGTACTTGGCTGGTTTTATAATATTATAATGAAATATGGTAACAGCTAAGGTTTTGTTCCGATTAATGCGTGTGTACAATTGCAAATACCAATATCTTTTTAGTATAAAGTAGCCATTGGTATAGCACAAAAAATGTCACAAGGGTGACTGAAATAACTAAATAATAATAACTTGGGTTTTAACTTAATAGTTGTATTTTAAGAGAAGAGTTTTGATCAAATTATTATCCGTGTGAGGATGCTAGATGAGAAATATTTACGATAAAAACTTTTGATATAACACAAGCACTCCTCCAACTTAAGTAAAATTTTCATTAAGTAGCTCAGTATGAAGACTGCAAAGTAAAGCTTCAATTTACTCGGAAACATACTTGAGAAATTCTCCTTTTTTCTTGTACGGTATACACAGACTGACATTTCAGTACGACACATTTAATTTGGTCAGCTGTAAATGCTTGTTGCGTCGATGACATTATACTGAAAACACAGCCTAAAATTTTACATAATACGTAGTAGAATCTTTATTATTTATCCGTACTATTGGGTATACACTTTTATTAACATAATATTAACTTTAACATGGACTTAATCTTCTTGCATTTGGGTTGGCTACTAATTCTTCACCAAACCGCACAGGAGCAGCGTGGTAGAGTATTCTCCAGGCCTCCTTGGTTATAAGGAAGGACTCATACTTTCCTTCCTAAGGACCTACCCTAAGGACTAATTTCCTGTTAATTTTTAACTACTGTAACGTAATGGCTGTTTTAATGACAATTTGTAACCTGTTCCATAATGATTTACAAAATAAATAATTTCTTTCTTTCTTTCTTTCATACACTGTAGTGGGCCATTAATGTGTTGAATAAGGTCAAGCTATTCACTAATGACAGAGATAGCACATCATGGCTATATTTCATCCATAACCATAACATATTTTTTTTTTATTTTATGGAATAATTTACCTCTATTTATTCAAAAGTGAGCTCTTTCTTGTGAAAGATATTATGAAATTTGTCTTTCACTAGTAAAATTGATAAAGGGCAACAAATCGGAGAACAATAAGTTTGTAATAGAAGACCCATGCCGTCACAAATATGGAAATTAGCTTACAATCTTAAATAAGTGATACAAGGTTAGGATAACAGTTGTTTTTTGAGGGTAATCCAAACAGGTAGCTGGTTTACAAAATAAATTATTTCAGTTTTTTCTATTGGTTCAAGTTTCGCGAAATTTTTAACCCCAAAAGTCAGTCATCTACACCCTTTAAAACGAAACGCAAAAGATCATAAAAACAGAATAAAAGTGTAACGGTGATACCGCTGCTCTGTTCTATCGGAATTCTCTAAGGATTATTTGACTGAGTAATATTTTTCAGCCGCATATTATTTTGAGCGTTCACCCCATTTACGCCTACACGCGGGTATTCGGTGCGCTATGAATTAACTACACTTCTTTTGCTTGCAAGCACTTAAAATTTATTTACAAATCTCTTACCGGAAAACGATTTGGTTCAGTAATTTTCATCGTGTGTTTATGGTATTTTGGTTTTTATATTTCGTCCTTTTTCGAAGTCTTTTTACTATGGAATAATTTCTAAAAATATTTTATTTAATTTATTCAGTAGGTTGAAAAGAGTACCTTAATTTTATATATTTTTCCCGTATTTTGCCTTAACTGTCAGCGTTACAAGCATCAAAGGAAGCCAGTGCTTGTTTTATCTCTAAACTAGCTGTTGCCCGCAGCTTCGCACGCGGAAATTATGCTTATCATATTTATCCCCTATTTCACCCCCTTGGGGGTTGAATTTTGTAAAATTCTTCCTTAGTGATTGCCTACGTCATAAGAGGAATACGTGTGCGAAATTTTAAGTTTCTAGCCCTAAGGGTTTGGCCTGTACGTTACCAGCATTACCAGACGGCCCCTCTGTTATGCATGTGCCCTTAAACAATTTACTTTTTAATGTGTAAAATAAATCCAGCAAACTTGTTACCCGATCCAAATCTGAGACCCAGATTCCAACATTTCGATAATGAGTTTCAGCATTTTGAGGCTTGAACAAAAACACAAGTCTGCACAGAACTAACAGTCATTAGAGAATTATCAGATACATAAAACGCTGCATCGTATCAAATTGATAATTATTCGTATAACGATTAGGCTCAGGTTTTATTGAGGTGGGACCCCAATAAAAACACCCACAGACAGACAATAACTTCTTACCCACAGTAAATTACGTTCGGCCGGGTCACACAAGTCCACTCGCATACAGGCAGAAATTTTAACGAACACGCCAGAGAGAATGGTACTGGAGTGTCCCAAAATCATACATTACCTAATATTTAAGGTCCCGTACTCTAACGAAACGTGAGTTTTTTTTTTGTTTTGTTCCTCCCACAGTCCTGCCAGGTTGGCGTTGAGCATGTGACATTGTAAAAAGGAAAACTATCACAGCTAGGTAATAGTACTATAATATTTTTGTCTTCTGTGGTACTAGTAGGTAGGCTAAATTACTTAACACAAATAATAATAAAGAATAGTTGAATTTAATACTACGGATCCCTACGCTACAAACAATATGCGTGGCCCAACAAGCACTTGGCCGGATTTTTAATGTTTACTTGGAAAATTTTGCAGACTTAATAGGCAGACCTAATATGGCTTACTTGTCGGTGAAGGCGAGAAGTTGCGGTCGGAGTTTACCAATAGCCTTTTAAATTCTAACTCTTGATTTATAAGTCTTCTGGGGCCCAATTCTTGTGCCATAGACATTATCTCGAATAGGACAAATCTCGTAAAGAAATGGCCATAGACATTGGAAACCTACCTTTCTTATTCTCGGGATGTCACGTTCGAGAAAATATTTACAGCCATAGTAGGGACTACATATTTTCGACATTTTTCGCAGAGATTTAGGTTTCTTACAGACTATAACTATCTATGTTCGATATTATTTCTACAATGTGAGAATTGGACTCGCGTATACCTTAAGTTGTTTACCTACTGGCCGGCGCCGTGGTGTTATTAATTTTGCTTGTAATGATAATATCTTCACGTCATTTTGGTAGTCAGGTGGAAGAATGTAGGACTGATTAGTGGATGAGGCAACAAGATATTGTAATATCTATAGGGAGAATTGAAGTTCAAAGTATCGAGTCTGTTTTATACAGCATGTGACCACAGAAGACATATCAGTACCTATTGGTACAGAAGAGTCACTCCGCGAAATCATTCAAATAAATAGCGACTCTTGCTCCGACACAATAAAGTGTAATTCAGGACGCACAGCGCTAATCACCAACTGAACAGTAATAAGTTGCGTCTCTTTCTAAGGCTATCTCTTATCCTCTCTGGCAATGTTATGGTTGTCTTTTTTAACAGAATTCAAAAAAGGAGGAGGTATTCAATTTGGCTGTATTTTTTTATTTTTGTTACCTCAGAACTTTCGACTGGATGAATCGATTTTGATGATTCTTTTTTTAATCGAATGCTGATGCTTGTCATGTGATCCCACCTAAATTGGAGCGAGATCTGATCTGACAAGTAGTTTTGGAGTTATCCCTAATTTTGAAGTCGGTTATTGTTTGTCAAGAATTATTGAAAGAATCATTTATATGGAAATTTAATTACCAGTTAGCCCAAGCTACTTTTTTGAACAAATGACTTGTCGAATAAACCTAGCCTAGGTAGGTACTACCTATTTAGTAGTTTGTAGGTACTTAGGTAGATCAGAAAAGTATTTTATTTGACAATGTCTGCATAGATACTTTAAGCTAAGAAGATAGTCAAACGGCATAACTTAGTAGTTTGTAGATAAGGTTGCCAAATGGCAACTCTCCGACCCCATCAAATTACTAAGTCCACTTAAAAAAACCAACCAAAATACCAAACTTTTGTACACAATAGTACAGATTAATTTGAACGCTTTTCATATTAGAAACGCTAGGGGTAAAGGGTTTCGCGTACATTTTCTCTTGTTATCTCTGAAACTTGTTACACTGGTTGAATTAGGTTCACTCCCTTGTTTAGTATTAATAACTTTCAAATTTAAATTTATTTCAAGATCATTATATAAATTCATTGACATCAAGACAATTTATAGTACATGTACATAGAATAGTTGTTTTTTATATGTATTTCTGAATCTTGTTAGTGTTTGCCATTTTTATTTAAGCGAAAAAGGGACCCTGTGAAGCGGGGCTCCATCGACATCTGTGACATAGTTACTTTACACACTTTAGTATATCATGAAATTTAATTAAACTTAATGATTAATGTTTGATGATAAAACCAATTAGGCTTTCATGTACTGTACACGACCAAACGCTAAATATCTTCCATTTTAATCTTAACGTCCATTACGCAACGATTACTTTCGGTAATGGCACAAAAACAGCTAGGACAAAAAGTGTACCAAAACCGAGGTAAGAAAGTCATTGTCGGCGTAAAAATTCTACATGCCGGTTCATATGTTTCTAGTGAAAGTGGAAGAACGCAATAAAAGCGTGTCTGGCTGACGACAGTGGGTAGGTATTGTACCTATACCTATGTATAAGATGGGTCGGATCTTGAGTGCGGTATCGCGGGATACGGCCCGCATCCGGGTGCAATGAATGCGACGACGGTTTCAAGGACGCGCCTCAGGTGATGACGTACGCGCACCCCACCGCCCCCCTGTGGCTCCCGTGGGTGTTCCGGCACCCACCTAATAATGCACGTCTGCGCTCCGTCTGCCGCGTCTGAACCCGCTGCAACGTTGAGTGGCACACACACCCCTTCGCACCTGAGCCTGAACCCTTGGCGCAACGAAAACAATTCCGACCACTTAACACTACCACCTACCACGCTGGCCCGTGACGCCGCAACTTCAACGCAAATTCAGACGATACAACCCCAGTTGCGCGTTTCCAGATTTACGTTTTTTCGGCACTCGAGACGTGTGCTTCATAGCGGGGCGTTCAGACTCCTTCACGGCCGTATGTATATCTGTAACGCTCGCCGGATCGATTTACTTGTAATTTTAATAGCCGTCGACACCACAATTAGTAAGCCTTCAAGTTGATAGTTCTCTAATTATCATAATAATAGTAGCGTTGTACAGGGAGGGTGGCGGCCCCGTCAGCTGAGCGAAAACGAAAGTAAACAGAACTCGGTCAAAGGGTTTGTACTCACCTACCCGCAATATTTATGTGGGTACGGGGGTGGTTGTACCCACACCCGATCCAGTCGCCCGCCTTTGATGGATTGGTCGGCGACCGGCGCGGTTGGTTCTACTGAAACACGACCAAACTGTACTTACCAGGCGTTAGTCTCGATTTCCTGCTAGCTCACAGCGACGAACTTTTACCACCAAATTATTATTCAGCGAAAGTTCTTGGAATTCTTTGTGTTTTGTTTTGGGAAGCAACAAACCCCCTCCTCCCCTAGTTGCCACCCCACGCCTCCTACCAAAGTTATTCTAGTGACACGGATTGCTAAATAACAATTGTCGTAAGGTTCAATGTTCATCTGTAAACGGCAGGAATTTTTATACATATTTCCTGATTAACTTAACAGTCGTTTAAGTAAAATGCCGCTTAGTTCTTTTTATTCACTTTTGTTTAATAAGATAATAAGTGGACACTGAAACCCTTCGATGTACCTACCTATAACTGTCAATGAAAAGTACAGTTCAAATAAAACGACAGCAAGGCAACTTCTTTCACAACAAAATAAGTTGGTCTCTCACCCCAAGTGACCCTTAATAAATTTCTACAGTACCATCTATGACTTGCAATATACCCCTGCGCTATAAGGTTCGTTGTTTGCGGATGACATGTCTTTGTCTATTGGTATAATATATGTAGCGGTTGGGGGTCAATAATAAAGATGTTTCCACCTTACTTCAACGTTTATTATCACGTCAAAACAACTATTTTCAGCGATTTTAAAAAAAGCGCGCACGTTTTTTTTAATTAGTCTTTTTATTCTGAACTCTGAACTATCATAAGACCAGAACAGGGAGAAGAAGCGGAACCAAAGTTCCAAGTTCAATTTACATTTCTACCTTCACTTTCACTACTTCGAATACCTCTCACACTCTTAACCACGTTCCATTATATGCACAATCCACAGTCCTTCATTAATGAATATTCAAAAGAGCAGATTCACACAGACGGTCACTGGCAATGTTGAAGATAAACTTTATCTGTCTTCACATTCATATGTCATTTATCTCTGGGAATTGAATTCAGGATATTAGCGTGGCAAGCAGAATAACAAACAATTGAGCCACAATGTTGTGTAAAGACTCCAATATCATAGCGGATATTATGATTGCAATATCTCTATTCCACTGTCAGAATTGAACGAAGAAGAGAATGCCAACCCACGTTCGCCCTTTGCCTACCTATCTGTAACTCGACTTAGATCTTTTTAACGAACCTATATGCACATTAGCAGCCGATTGTTCGATGTTCGGGCTTTTTATTCTACAAAGGTACGTGGAAAACTTCGATCGAGTGTGTTTTAAAAATTCGGTGAAGCCGTCTCTTGCCGTATAGTAGAAAATAGAAAGTCGTATACATTTACATCTTAAATTATAGGAAAATCTCCATAGTATAATTAGGATGAGTGAAATGGTTGCGTATTAGCAAGTAAACAAATAAATAACTTAGGTCGACACCCGTGAAGTCTGTAATTAACGGTAATAAGTCCTAGCGCATCGCTGGTACTGAATAGGTTTCGGTTTTACCGGCAAATGAGGCGCTGCGTATCCAATTAAGCAATGAGAGGCCTCCAACTGGGCGTCCCTTAGTCCGAGCTCGGTACACCCGATCCGCTCTAAGCTGATTAAAACATTACAGCGAATCGAATTTCAAGCCGATCCAGCTTGCCCGGGTCAAGATCAATCAGGCCAACCGAGCGCCTACGAAAACAAGCGGTTCCCCGAGATAAATTCGTAATGGGTACACCGATATAGATAATAAAATTACAATGACTCACAGCGATTGTTCTGATATCAGTCGGCGTGACGTAAGCGGCGAGGTCGCGAACTTGCGGCGTATTCAATTATCGCTTGTAAATAAGGGAAAATATGAAAAGTGAACGACTCCACTTGACCCGGAGCAGTGAATATCAGGGCAGCCTTATCGATAGCCTTGAAACGTGACGCGGAAACTAGCTGCGGAGTGAAAGCATTGTACGATTGATGCAATGAGTGTCTGCCGCGAACTGTGTCGAGGACGTTCTGCCACTGTAATGAATGAATTAAGTGCTCGCCTTTATTATATTTATGCCTTTCAGTGATTATGTTACTCAATCAAATGCTCGGATTGTTTGAAAACAGTGGTGTCGGTTTTGTTTACTGCTTAACTCACACTCCAGTTAACATCTGGTACTTTAATTACTATAATTATAGTGTTTTTGAGACCCTGATGCAACTTATACGCATCCATCTCCTGTGCATGCGATACTAGCATTAAATGGTTACGATGTGTGGCAAGGAGGAACATAGTGCACCAATACCACCTATGATAGATCCCACGAAGAGTACGCAAAGTTTAAGGCGTTTGTGCACGTTACTCCCCTACAGTTATTATGGATAGTTATTTAATCTGCTGGACAGTTACAAGTTCTTAGCCAACTTTAAGTCTTATCCGTGAATGTCTGTATCTCGTGGCATCCGAAACTTGTGTTTCGGATGCTACGAAATACGGATAAAGACTCCGTAGTCTTTCACAATATTTTCACCAGCCTGCGACCCTTGACACGCAGAGAGGTTTTCTTTGACAAATATAACGAGATCAGATCGAAACAAGCCATGACTGTCACTAATCAACTTTCAAGAGTTATAATTGTTACGTACGCGCTACGTCCGCACCTCTTTATCTTTTATACTTGAAAATATTTTTATGCAAGCAAAAACGTACACGGCACTAAAACGAATTTCAAATTCACATTTTGTTTCCAACCATTTGCTTTGTGCAAAGTGAGCGGAGCGCAGTTGAACTAAACTAAAATATAAACAAATACCCCCGTTATATAAACCGGGCGTTGCATTGCACTTACGAAAGTTTGAAGCGGCGTTGTAAATGGACCCGTCGCACCATCCAAGCGCAGTTGATTGCGGCGCATTCCGACTATTTATATATCGGCTCGCTAGGCGCACTCGTAGATGCGTTCCGGTGCACTTATTCGCAAGTAAACTGGTGTGCATAATGGATGTACGGTCAAGGCCGTCCATGGCCGCAGCCCTGTTTGCACGTGCCCCGATTGTTTTATCCCGCGACTATTGTGCGCGGGTGTATGTGTGTGTGTGTGTTTGTGTTCGTCGTGCTCGTGCAACACATTATAACGGTTCAATTGGTGTGTGTTGACGCTTGCATGCATGAACTGTGAAACAATGCGATTGTCCCGTTACAAAGATGCGTTTGTTTGGTCTCGTGGTGTTTTGTGAGGAGAGTGCTCTGGCGAGCTTTCTTTTGATAAGTGATGAGTGAGCACGTGTATCGGTGGGTTTTGTGTGTGCTTACAAAATTATTGCGGATTGTTTTATAGTTACACGAAATTATGAATAATGCAGATTAACAACCATTAGAGATCTCTTACCATCAGACCGAAATTAGTCAATAAGTGCTAGGGATTTGTTGAAGCGATGGCGTTAAGTGACTTTCGAAAAGCGTTTGTAACAAACCTACTTCGAATAAAACATTTCATTTCATTTCTACGAGTATTTAAAACCATTTTAAGCGGCTTGCAAACTGGAAACCATACATTCTATAACAGAGATACAGTATAAGGTATTTTAAGATCTTACCCCGCCGGTTAAAACAAAACGTCTATATTACGTAGTCCAATCCAATCCCATAAAAAAATCCTATTTCAACATTTACAACAATTTACCGCTTTTGTGTTTTACGGGGAAATTCTACCACATTTGCTCGCTGCGATCGTGATGTATAAAACTGATAAACAATACAGCGAAATCCCGGGAGTATTATTGACATAAAATTTTAGCTCGCGTTCGCAAAAGCTGTTCGTGCAATAGTTTTTTGTAGACCATGTTTTTATATTCAGAGTTCAATATTGATGATAATTGAATAAACTTCGTCGTAAACTGATTCGTAGTCAATCACAGTGTAAAGATTTTCAGTGAGTTCTACCTTTTATGTTGGGAAAAAACTGACGTAGTTCATAAATAACAACAGAATTCGTCAAAATAATTTAAAGCACAAAGAATTATCCTCAACATCTTACTCTGTGATCTTCCTGAAACTCATGCAAACCAATTCTTCATGAGTTGATTCTGATTCATCCTTATCTGAAACGCTAAAATGCAGTTACCTACAGTTACTATAGAATGACGTCGAGATGAAATAGATAGGTTATATAATCAAGTACGTAGCTAGAGTAATGTATCGCAAAACAGAAGAAAGGTCTTATTAATTATTAACACACGTCAGCTGTTTTATTACACCAATATACTCGATAATGTCCTGAAGTAACTACTAAGCAAAGTGCAACGATCTTTCATAGGGCTTGGTGTACATTTCTATTAGTGTCCGACCGAAGGTGCAATTCTGGCCGAAGCCGAAGCCGAAGCCGATTAATCGGTATTCACCAATACCTTCGGCCGAAGCCGAAGGTGTCATTGACCTTGAGAAATACGATAGTTACTTTGATCTCAGAATATACTAGATACATATTGTGAGAGCTTTAGAGATTTAGCCCAATAACGAGCCGAGTGACCAACATATACAAGTAGGTAATAAAATATTGTCAAAAATAAAAGGCGCGGCGAAACTCTGCTGCTCTGCACACTCTCCGTCTCGCTCTAGCATCGTTCAGTAAATTTCAATATTTGACAACTAGCAAACCTTCGGCTTCGGCCAAACCTTCGGCAAATTTTTGGCCGAAGCCGAAGATTTGGCCGAAGGTGCTTTTTTGGCCGAAGGTGGCCGAAGCCGAAGCCGAAGCTTCGGTCGGACACTAATTTCTATAATAAAATCCCAAAATTAATACGTGACTTGCCAATAGAATCTTTCAAAAAACGTGTAAAAACACAATTATTAGGCAAGGGATATTATAGTGTAGACGAGTATTTAAATGACAAAGACGCATGGAAATGATTAGCTCTGCAACCAGTTCCACTCAGAATAGTAAACTTTTGTATGATAATATCTTTTTAAAAGATTTTTTTAAAAGATGTGCTGAGTAGTTTCTTTAGGCTTTTCTTCTCCTCCATGACAAAGCACCTTCTGAAAAGCCAAAAAAAATTACGTGCATAAGTGTATCAGTGATACCTATATGAATAAAATATTTTGACTTTGACTTTGACTACGCAAAGCATACATACATAGCAGTCAACATCATTGAAATTTTGTTGATAGGTGTACGAAATACGAGGTGCTAAAACATAAATTCACTTGCTAGTTGCTACTCTCGTTAGTACAAACTACTATCTGTGCTACTATCGTTGCGAGATAACTGAGTGACGTTTGTTTACGTCTAATACGAATGAACAGGTGGCCTATAATATTGTGGAGTGAAATAAAAATAAAGGAGAGATAATTGTCGTGGGCGGGGTTACGAATACCAGTCACGGCCAAGGACGCTCTTTGTCGGCTCTGATTAATTGAATGGGAGCAGTTCGGATTGTCGTCGGTTGGGGTTAACGAAATAAGAAATATTATGACTCGCCTCGCGCTTATTAAGTCATCTAATGTAAAACGGAAGGTCGCAGGTCATTGACCTAGTTTGTTCGTTGTTTTGTTGGACATGATTCAAAAGTCCTCGGATATGATTGATTGGTTCATTATAATTATGTGACCTTCGTTACCTGTCAAGTGGTCTTTTTGTTGGTTTGTTAAATAAAATTATAGACATATTCTATAGGGATAATATATTCAATTTTCCTACAAACAATCTCGCCATTTAGAAAGAAAGAAAGAAATTATTTATTTTGTTAAGCACTGCAACAAGCTATAAATTTACACTTAATAAATTATTTATAAAATTATTATATGTTATTACATAGACATAACCTGCTGCAGCACTGCTCACATATGCCGCGGGTAACCACGGCTACTGATTTTCAGTACGACTTTTATTGTGTCGCAGTTCGGACGAGTGATTTCAGTTCGCCGCATAAAGAGAAAAAAAAATTATCATCATGTATTATATGATTTTAGTCAATTATTAAGTCATAAGAAAAACGGATCCGTTAATACATCTTGATAAAATCGTGAATGTCTGTAACGATCGCACTATGTGTTATAAACCTCGATTTTGTTTCACTTTCTTTTTATTCGAAAATACTATAGTCCATGTCATTACAAACGTCAGAGTAAAACTCCCGATGCGATACAGCTTTTAGTTTTTTTTGTACACCGTTTCAAAGTTTGCCCATATCCGGGTCTAAAAATTTACAAAATTATTTTTTGCAGAAAAACTAAATTGGATACTATAAAATTGATTATGCCAGTTAATTGTATAGATATAACTGTACTACCTTTAAAAAAATTGTCCATTTACTGTGGTTAAATAAAGTAAAAATTGTATTTTTATCATTTTCGGTCTTATTTATTTTTCTCAGGTGTAATGCCGTATTAGATGAAGATTTATACATGAATCGATAGCTTATATAAATGACTATTATGTGTATTAAAATCATATTATAATTCCGTGTTATTCAAAAGTAATAATTAATTAAAGTTATATCCGGATTTTTTGTGGTTAGGGTTGTCACATCAAGATAATTTTAATTTCATCCGGTATAAGTTTTTTAATGTTCATTCACACAACCTTTTATTTTAATAACGTTTTTCATACATAAATCTATTTGTAAAAATACAATATCTATTAATACTAATATTATATAGCTGAAGAGTTTGTTTAGTTGAACGCGCTAATCTCAGGAACTAAAGGTTCGAATTGAAAAATTATTTTTGTTTGATAGTCCATTTATCGAGGAAGGCTATAGGCTATCAGACTTTTGGAAATTCATCCCCTAAGGGGCTTAAATAGGGGTTTGAAGTCACTTTCATACAAACCAACTTCGTCAGTTTTACAATTATAAACATGAAAATTGATATATTAGCTCATGATTAGAAACAAAATTTAACAGCAATGCGTTTTTTTGGAAAATCATCCCCAAAGAGTTAAAAGGGGGTGCAAGTTAGTATGGCAACTTCGTCAGTTTTGAAGTAAAAAGGGGGAAAAGCGAGGGGGATGGGGAGGTAGAGGTAGAGGGAGAGGGAGAGGGAATTTAATGGTCTGATTTTTTAAACCTACCAAAACTATAAAAGTTAAAATAACAAAGTATATCACTGATTATTAGGCGATACGAAGTTCGCCGAGACAGTGTGATGTGTACGATGTTTTAAAGAACTTTAAAGTGCTGATGAACTTTTTAAAAATAAATAATGTTAATTCTGGTGTTACCGATTTTTGTTCAGTATTTTCCCGTGGTACCTTACACCACTATAAATACATTTTATGACATAAATTAGGTAAAATCGAAACTTTTTGGCCAGTTGTAAAGGGATATATGATATTTTTCTATATTTCTTTCTTTATGTACCGTACAAAAAGTATAGAAACAAAGGCGGACTTGATGCTAAAAGCATTCTCTGCCAGTCAACCTTCGGGCAGTAGTAAAACAACGATGGCGGTATATTCGACAAAGGGAGAAAAAATTATAATAATAAAGAAATACGCAGACTAAATAAATACAACACAAAATATATATATCTATATGTATTTATACCCGAATAAATACTACAATACATACATCATATAATAACTATATACATATTCATAACTATTATATTATAAATATATATATATTATAAAACAGTATAACCGATATAAATATAGATGACGAATTCACTATACCTACAGATCTAAACCTACAAAGTGTGCCAGTATATTATCTCGTTGTCTTTTAAATGCCTCGTTAGAATCATGACCAAACGACTGAGGACTCTTAAGAATCAATTAAGATTTGAAAGATAAAACGATATTTTATTATTATATATTTTTTATCTCCAGATACCAAATATTATTATTATCCGGATTTAAAAGTGCCAACCCTGAATAAAAATTTAAATGTCGTTTATCTTTTGAATAACACGGAATTAGAATATGATTTTAATACACATAATAGTCATTTATTTAAGCTATCGATTCATGTATATATCTTCTTCTAATACGGCATTATACCTGAGAAAAATAAATAAGATCGAAAATGATAAAAATACATTTTTTACTTTATTTAACCACAGTAAATGGACAATTTTTTTAAAGGTAGTATAGTTATATCTATACTATTAACTGGCATAATCAATTTTATAGTATCCAATTTTGTTTTTCTGCAAAAAATAATTTTGTAAATTTTTAGACCCGGATATGGGCAAACTTTGAAACGCTGTACAAAAAAAACTAAAAGCTGTATCGCATCGGGAGTTTTACTCTGACGTTTGTAATGACATGGACTATAGTATTTTCGAATAAAAACAAAGTGAAACAAAATCGAGGTTTATAACACATAGTGGATCGTGTAAAACTGTAAACTAAACTTCTGGAAGAGTTCACTGATTGGGGTCATGTTCACATTTACAACTGTATTTATTATGTCGAGACAATGTTTCGTAACAAAAGAAGTTATTGAAATTCAAATATTTTCAAGAGAATGAATGTCTGGCGAGCCAGACAGTTTTACATAAAATAATTTATAAATAGGTAATTCCCGTATTATTGCCTCTACGTTTGTGTTATAACTACATAGTATAATATAATAATACTAACTAAGCCATTATAATACTACTGTCTAATATAGGCGACAGGCAGAGATGGCAACGGAATATACATAAAGTTTACTAGGTAGGTTACCATATTATTATTACAAGGTACCATATCCAGCTGTCGCCATCAATACTTACTTTAGTTGCACTTACATACTTACACAATACCCATAATTTTACCAATAGAGTGGTTTACGACGAATTTTATATAATTATGAATGTATGTAATTCGACGAATTGTGTTCGATGAATTGTTTTCTACGAATTTTCCGCAGACGATAATTATGTACTAAAACTGTTAAAGCTGTGTACTTGTTAACATAAAGATCTTGTTACCTGGAGCAAAGACCCCTCTTGGGTTGTTATTGCTGATATAAAATTACCAACGTGTACTTAATTGCCGGAAATCCACTCGAGATAACAGGCAATATTTTATCAATTTGACTGACAATCTCTTTTTGTTTGTTGTAGGGCTACGAGCGCGGTGGCTCGCCACAGCCCCCAACGCATCCCCAGGGCGCGCCCAGCCCGGGCTCCGCTCAAAGCGCCCCCGGAGCTCTATCGCCCACACAGGACTCTCAACACCCGCCGCATTTGCCGCCGGGGTCGCAACCACCCCCGCATCAGGTAAGAGTTCATGAAACAAAAGATGATGTTAGTTATAATACCTATATGGGTAAAGACGTGAAATTTTATAGACTAGCTGTTAGCAGAGTACGCCGTTGTTACGTTATTCCTACTCCACCTGATTGTGATGGTGGACATAAAGAATACATCGATGCGTCGCCGTCCAGGAAATAATAAAGAAAGAAAGAAAGTAAGGATATGTAGTACGTAACATATAGACAGCTATGTTTAAAAAGGGTAAAACAGAAACTGATAACCGCGAAAAAGCGCATTAATCTAACTGCGACTTGGATAAGTAGACAGAAGACACTATTTTATTCCATGAGAATAACAAAGAGCATAATAATATTATTTTCGTCATATTGTTATTAGCTTAACTATGCATTTAATATTGCTTAGATGCAGTCGGTGTAAAATTTATGGTTTCCCTAGGAACAAGTCTCTTAAGGTCTGACAGTTTTTTTCTCATTTGAAGTCGAAGACGAAGAAAGGAACTTGTATGTTTTATATTAAAATGTATTTTCCCACGAATGGCGATTATATTTGAAAAAAATTAAACAAACATCAATTTCATTTTATAATTTTATTTCAATTTAGTTTTATATATTACAAATACTGTTTGAATTATCTCTTTTTGTTTGGACATGCAATATTTAATATTATGAATTTCCTTTGTAATTATAATATTCTTGTAGAATATTTAAAGAACTAAGTAATCACATCCTTACTTCCTCTTGTCGCATAGCTGAAAGAGGGGCCAATAATATAAATCACACACTTGCATGAATTCATTTACGATTATTTAATTTTTTCCTGTCTTATAATTCGTTCAAATATCTTTATCGTAGCGTCAGGCGACACTTGCCACTTTATCGCGAAAACCGCTTTATCGTAGCTACCGATAGTAAAATTTTTTTGATAAATATGCCCGAAAAGGAATTTAGGTATACTTCGTTGCCAAGTTAGCGGCAGCAGCTTAGTCATCGTTTATGCCGCATTTATCGAAAATCGAATCGAAATGTATTTCATTTGATACAAGAGCTGTGATTTGAATACTCGCGCATCTATCACTGCCAGGTACTATTCATTGCCTAGATTATTCACAAGTTCACAACCCATATGTTAAAAAGAAAATATGGTAGTTAAACCACAAAAGACATTATAGTACATGTTAAACTGCTGAAGTCAATAAATTTGGTGCCTGATTTAGGTATGTAAAGGGTTTTCTGTTCAAAATTTTAGGCTACACTTTCTGCTTAAAACAGTGCTTAGTAGAAGATATTATATTTTTACAAACTGTAATCTCTCTGACCAAATAACAAACAATCTCAGTTCTCAAATTCGCGTTGCTTTTACGTAACTCTGACTGATATGTATGGAAATCTGTATGGGCCGTAACAAAAATTGCACGCGCTTTATATGGATAGTAGGAATAATCCACGAAACTCGGGCTACGGGAGAACTTCGGCTATGAACTTTACTGTTATCGCCGCCCGTTAAACTGATGCCGAATGTTGGAGCCCTCGTTTTGAGCAATTTTTAAAAATTACCCTCCGCGACCATAACTATTTCAATAAACCGTCTATGGTCATACCCATCCTAATGGCGACTTTTACTTTCTGAAAGTTTGTTTCTTGTTTTTTCCGTTCTTTTATGCGTTATAAAAGTTCCCGTTCAAAAGGATATGGCCTTGTTTTTGCTGTCGGAGATATTCTCTTTTATTCGAAGTAAAAATGAAGATAGCGTTCTTTATTTGGTCGTTGCTAACTTATGTACAATTAAGTAAGTTGATGGTGTATGTTAGAACGTTGTTGTGTTAATGTTGTATTTTTGTGTTAATAACTGAAACGATCCTCCAGACGTTAAGACGGAGCTCACAAAGGTATTAACTCGGCATTCAGCTTCAAGAGCATGGAATAACTCGCTTTTGTGAAGCCCTCGACTTTGTTAAACCGGCGGGCGTTTGGTACAGTTAAGTCCTCGGTATAAAATCGCTAGTACTGAGTGCTCGTTCAAAGGATTCGTATCTGTATCTCTTGTTGCGTCAACAACTGTTGAAGCGCTCCAATTTTTATTTATCTAGCTTGCGTTGCGACTTAGGTTACGTAACGTTAAATGGTTTTCTTTAGCATATTAGACAAATATGTACTTAAAATTAAATATCCAGTTTAAAGTCTCCTAGTGTTTGTTAAATGTACCAAATTTAACAAATACATTATGTTTTTGCAAGTTTATTACCAAGTTGCAGCGTGCAGTCTTACTGAAATTAAGTTGACAGTAGTCACGAATTATGAAACCTATTAAACTTTTTGGGTTTTTTTTGTTATTTGAATGGATAGATAATAGATATATTTCCATATTGGTCGCATATTCCTCAAATATTCAGATCTGATGATTTGATACATGAGGAAATGAGGGAATTTCTCAAATGTAACAGGTAAACATAATATATTGAGGTAATTTTCCAAATGAGTTCACTGTTAGAATCCAAACATTCTAAACATGAAAAAAATTGATAGCTTCCATTACGAAGTCGGATAAAAAAGAAATCTCTGGTTAATTTTTATCCATTTCAGAGATAACTAGTGTGATGTACAATATGTGCATGCGTTACTAAATATACCTAGTAACATATGATATTGCGTCCAAGTAATATGCGGGTATATTGGCAAGATAGGATCATTATACCTCATTGATATACCTCGGCATCCACCGTGGAACGTGAGCGGAGTGTTTTGGCCCGATCCAGAGTAGGTACCGTGCCGCGCGATTTGCATATTTCTGACGGTATCCCTATACACGGCTCGCACGTGGCGTGGCGTTAGTGCTGTCTTCCTGGATGACAGATAATGAACTTGGCTTCAGCGTGAACGTTGAGCTAACAACTTAAATGTAATTCTGTCATTGTTTCGGAACTTGTTTTGCGGAGTTATTGTCACTTTGAAATTCATTAGGAATAGATGTGCCTATTCTAGGTATGGATATAATTATGTTAACGTTCTAATGAACTTGGTACAAGACCAAGTAATAAGGCCTCATGCCCTTAGTTTTAGTCTTCCTAGACGTGGGTTAATGAACTTCTTAGAAATGGCTAATAGTGGGTTAAGTTGCATCAAACGATGTAATGGAAGCTGTTATGGTATATTATTGTCCGTAAATCAAATACCCGCAAAAATTTAAAGACAAAGTTCCAACGAGGAGTCTCCATCACCAATGACCAATCTAAGATTTTCACCAGCACCCAGGGCTGACTGGTAGAGAATGCCATTAGGCATTAAGTTTTTGCCCTTGTATACCCTAGATTTAGGTGTTGCAAAAATAAATAAATAAAAATGACTGTGAGTGACCTCACTCTTCACACTCACTCTTTTAACGTGCTCTTCAGTGTACAGTTCTCTTCACATTATCCCTGGCAGAATGACCAGGCCTAACAACTATTAGGACTAAGTATTTCGTTATCGGTTATTATTATTTATTTATCACCATAGGTGAGTTAGAGTAATTCTTATGCCAAGAACACAGCCCCTATCCGGAACGTGAGCGAAGTGTTTTGGTGCGCTCGGCTCCTCGAACTATTTGCATATTTCCGCGTGCCGGCCCGCCAGCGCACCGGCATGTATTGCTCGCACGTGGCTGTTTTTAGGGTTGACTGATAGTCGCTACTTGAATAATGTATTCAAGTACCTTGATGTTGTCCTGTATTATAGACTAGGTATAGTATAGTATGTCTGTATAGTTGGTGAATAACACAACTGTTGGTTATTAAAACTCGTCCTGCTTATGTCAGTTTGGTTCTAAAATCGACATAGTAGGTGCCTACCGGTAAATGTAAAAAATGTAAAATATCTGAGTTAACCTAATCTGAGCGTAGGTACCTAAACCTATAATTTAAGTGTGTACCTACCTAGTCTTAAATCTTTATGTAATCTTAATTCTTACTATCATTGACTTGAGAGCCTATTATTTCTTTCTTTTTGTTGTCTCTTTCCCGGCTGACAACGCATCAGTGATGCCTTTGCTGCCGCTGATGTCCATGGGTGGCGATAGCCACTGGCACTTACCATCAGGCGGATCCTCAGTTAGTCCATAAAAAAACTATCAGATTGATGACACGCGAAGACTTTCTCGATATCAAATAGGTATAGAAAAGTGATTCACTATTAAGGCCCAAAATACATTTTCATGATGTTAGTCTATGTACAGCATACGAAATTATTCATTAGTCATAATGGCATCAAATAGCATGTCGATGATTATGCATGTTTCGCTTCAATTATAGCAATTGCCTCTGCACAAAAACCACTCTGCAACCGTTTCGTATAACGCTGTCATACTTTGTGTTTGACTACTTGTATTGATTTGTGCTCTAATGCGCATGTAACACGGTTCACTTTTGCATTTCATTTTAAATTTAACTATCTATCTACCAAATTGAATCGTGTAAACAAGAGTTAATCATTCTATTCTGTGTGTATGTATGTGTACAGTAAGCTTTACATTTTTGCACATGAGCAACGCGTGACTCGTCACGTTTACGTTATTAAGTTAAGCCTAGGTTTTAGACTTGTCGATCTTTGGAAAGGTCAAAGGTCCATCAGAGGTCTAAGGGTTGACCGGTATTTGCAAAAATTTCCATCACTTAGAGTTAGAAATTTAGATGTTACTTGTTACAGTAAGATAGCGATTAGACTATGTCGTAGATGTTCAGGTTACTTGAGAACTTTAAGAAATGAACGTTGCCATGCTATTAACCATTGATCTATCTACCAATCAGAAGTGCAACAGCTTGTCGAAGTACAAAATCAGATCATCGAACTTGTCGAATTAAAGTTCATGAAATCTGGCTAGCTGGCTTCAACTCATTAATGGCCTACTACTTACTGGGCACGGGTCCTCTCCTCTTGAGGAGGCCTAGAGCATACTCCACCACGCTGCTCCAGTGCAGATTGGTGGAGAATCATGAAATCTATTCAACTTTAACTTTGTGTTAGTTTCTTAATATTCGAATACTATATATTCGTCTTAAACAAAACACAACAACAGCATTGAACTCTGCAACGAAGATAAACAAAAAGATATACGTAACTCACACTCGTATCGCCTTCCCGTGAATGGAATGAAATGTACGCGAGATGAATTGATGATAAATATACTGGAACACGTAGCTATATCCATCGACGTTAGCTGAAACACGTTCTGTTTGGTACTCGTTCGCGGGGCGCAAAAATTAAACGTCAGTCGGATATCACGTAGCCGGCAGGGCGGAACACTTGAGCCCCGCCGAGGGGAATCTTCCTAGCTTGCACATAGACTGCTGACTGCTCCCGAACAGAACGTTGGAGGACTGTAAACTACGTAGTCTTGATGTCGAGTTTTGAAATATAAATCGAAAATGGTTGAAGATATTCTTATATTCTCGAAGTGTTGGATAAGAGTTCAAAACTTTTATACTCTGAACGCCTAAATTACCAAAAATTAGACTTAATACCACGCTCAGACATTGTGGTAGAGACAGCATACAAGTAAAAAACAAAGACAATGTAAAGGGAAAAAAAGATGCGAAAAAAACTTGAAAAAATAGACTAATAAACTCAATAATTTATGCTGATTTTAAAACCACCGCCGATTCTCTCATTGCAACTCTGCTCTCTTTCATTTGAATAGGTAGGCACACCTACAGGTAAGACTTCTGGATACGATTGCCACTTTGAATACATGTAATTAAAAATTCCTTAACTCAATCCCAAACATCAATAATTAAATTCTATTTTGCTCACTCAAATACATAAAACATGTTCAAAAGCACCATTGTTACCTGTGTCAGAGCAATGAACTTTGCACCCAAGTCTCAAAGAAGATCTGGAAGAGTTATATCAAATCGACAATCCACGGTCGGAGACGACGTGAATTTAAACTTTATCTGCGGTCTTACAAAACTCGGCAAGCGACGCGTGGTTAATACTCTACGATGTCAGTAGAGAATTTTGAGAGTCAAGGGCCATTCCAGCATCGTGATCGCTCGAGAGTCGTACGGTCGAAATGAAACGTCGTATCTTATTTTATGATTAGCGGCTCGAAAGCGCTTTGTAATTTTGTTAGTTCCGCCTTTCTGGTGCTGGGGGCGAGTACGGCGAGTGGAGATCGATGCGAGCGTTGCGTGCGAGTGCGACGGGGACGGCACTAACCGGCGCTCGCCGTGTCCCGCTCGCACGAACCGCCTACTAGGCAGCCATGTTGCGCTCGACCTGCGCTCGCCCGACCGCCATTGTAGCATTCGTAGCTAGTGATGTTCACCAACTCGCTTCACGTAATTATACATTTCGGTACGAGCGACCGTCCACGAATCGCTACGAGTTATTTTGTTTTCTTTGATCAAGAAACATAGGGATTTATCTACATTACATTTACATTCTAGGTACCCCTTTGTAACGAAATATCTTTTGAATCGCATGTTCTTGCTTATGGGTACAAAATATCTAATTGGTAAACCTGTATAACACCATGAAAATAGCCTTAATAAAAATAGAGAAGTAAATGTGTCGATAAAAATATTTGTCGATAGTAGAGGCACGTACTGGACGTATAGCCTCGGCTTCGGAATTAAAATGTCAGACGTGCGGCGGCGCGGGCGAGTGTGGGGGCGCGAGGAGGCGCGGGGGGTGGCGTTATTAATAACCATAAGCCGGCAGACGCACGAACGTCCAGAGGGGCCACGCCGCGCCGCCGCGCAGTAATGAGGAATCACTAATTATATTTTACTGGACTCTACTACTGAAGCAACATTAATTACGCTACATCGTGTAGGCAAGTCCCGCGGCCCGGTATCAATAAATCAATTAACATAAAAACAATGTGCAAGAATTAAACGATATCACAAAATATCCGTGGGTAGTTCGTAGCTTCAGAGTATGTAAGGTTGGATATAGTATTAAAATATGTTAACGCCGCGCCGTGGAGCTGCATGTTTCAGATATCGAATGAAACAATGCGACAAGATATAATAACGTTCTGACTGGCGGGGTACGGTCCGTTTAATATTCCCCCACGGTGGGAGCGCCCGTTGTCGACAGTTCTACCCGTTTGCTAGCCCGACGCCGGCTCTGCCAGTAAAAACTCCGTATATTTTATTGTCACGGAAATATATTTGTCAAAGGCTGTGCGATTAATTGCTTGACTTTTCTGAAGTGCGCCTTTGGGATTTTTCTCTTTAGAGATTCCGGGTGACATACTGATGCACTCGCTTTTTGCTTAGCGATTTTAACAAATTGGTTTATGAATAATGATAGTTATTTATCCTGTTGTTGTCGTTTTGTATTGTTTTTTACCCGACTGGCAGGAAGGGTTAAGTTTTTCGCGCGTATCTTGTATGTATGTATCAATGTAATATTCTTTATTATCTCATATCTTCCAAACCACTAAAAGGATATACATAATTAAGATAATTATAGTTTCATTTGTCTTGATAATCCAAATGACCTTAGATAAGTGAAATAAAAAAAAACAAGTATGGTGGCTGTGAGATGCCATTGTTTGAAGTACCTATTAAAAAATAAAAATAAATCGAATAATGCAATATGGGTATCAAATTAAAGAGCTCACCATAAGGATTTCAAAAAGTTATATCATGGTAGCTTTTTTGATGCAGACGAGTTTTTTTATTTTTTATTTATACTAGTTAATTTTATGATTATATTTAATTCATCCAGGCGTTGGTTTAATTCAATACGACTGGAGCTTTATTACGCAACTCCTCCTCGGTTTAATCTCGTCATTCACTTGAGAAGTTGTTCTCGGAAGCGAGGCAGCGAGGCAGCTCGGCTGCAACTAAGAAGCGACTTTATGCCGTGTCCATGTTTTTCTCCGTACATAAAGAGCAAGTTATCGCAGGAGCGCGCCAGCACTCTAGGCACTCTCATAACAAACTGCAAAATGCTCCGGATTCTCACAACTTTAGGGGCAGTCTTCACGGGCGAGCTTTCTCGGCGCGAATTTATTATAAACTACACCAACTTCTACTGAACTGTAATGCACGTAACTAGTTCAAACTATTGTTTCAATTACATTCAGACGTTCACTTACTAAACTTATTCGGGACTTAATTTGAAGGTCTACAGAACAGAAGAAGCAAAATTAACATTGAATTTTTGGAACATATCTCTCTATCTTATAAATCCATTGCGTCCGTTGCGTTTATTGACTTAAACCCAATTCAATTGTTGAATCCCACCTATGTAAATTGTGCATAATTATGTTGTGTATGGACACTAGCCCCTGTGTAGGGGTGGCGTTCTGAGCAGGGAAGCCTATAAAGCGCTGACTGCAGCGCACATTCCTGGGCTGTTATGTTAGGTCAGACATTTCGGAGCCGGCTACGAATAGCAAAGATTTAATTTAAAAACTGTAATGACGCCTTACAATGACGACTTGCTGAAATTAAAATTGAAAAACAGGTAACGCCATTTTATTACAATTTACAATATCAATGATCATAATATCAGTTCAGAGTTGTTTTATTTAACATTATTATAAAATGCCATTTGATAATTTCGTAATAAATAGTACCTAAATACAAAAGGCGAACCGATAACACCTTATTTAGAAATTTCCAAAACAGAAAATTGTACCAATTCACATTTTATAAACTCTTATGTATACCAGAATTCAAGAAATGGTCGTAAAAATTATTCCAAATTACTTTTGATTTTATTGAAACAGTAAATGTATTTTTTAATTTAATTCAACATTGAAAGCTGTAATAAGTTAATGACATTAAAAAATCCAATACGTTAGTTAAATATCATTTTACGATGCAAGTTTTGGACGCGTCTGTTCCATACGGATAGGAATATAAATGTCGCGAACATGCCTTCCCCTTAGCTGGTAGATGCACAATACAGTAGCAGGGCTGTCGAGCGCACCGCTCATCCAGTAAAATTATGACTCGCTTCCTTTGCACCAATTTGAATTGAGAATAATACCTAGTCCTAAAATTAGCGTTGCAATTTAGGTGTAGAGTTTTCTATGACGTTGAGTTGTTTTGTTATAGATTTTTTTATGGTTTAATATGAAAGGAGTTTGAACATTTTTGTATGGAACCTGGTATATCTACACTACAAGTCTGTCATTTTCAAAAACCTTGTTTCGGCGGCCAGTGATGAAACATGTGTCAATCAACGGAGTGATTACAATCAAAAAGTATTCAGTGACGAAATGTCGTAAGTGATATACTTTCTGAGATGTTTGAGTTCAAAAATAAAAATAATTATTAATGTTTTTTTTTCCTACGGTTTGAACTCAAATATCTCAGAAAGTAATCACTTACGACATTTCATCACTGAATACTTTTTGATTGTAATCACTTACTCCGTCGACTGATACATGTTTCATCCGAAACGAAGTTTTCTCAAAATGGCGGTACCCACAAGGTATGCCAACTAGGTTCAATGCGCAATACACGATACTAAAACAAAATAAACTTTTAATTTAAAACTTTTGTCTGTTTGTCCGGGCTAATAAAGAAACAAGTGAACCAATTTTAATGGGACTTTCGGGATTTGCGCGGCAAATGAACGTAGTCCGGACACAGCTTTTTTTTTATAAATGAATACGTTATACAAAAACTTAGCCATAATAAAAAAAAATACAAAACATTAAATAAATCAGAAAAAACATTAGATTTTGTTTTTGTGTACAACCCTGAAGAGGTTGAAAGTAAAGTAGATTCAATCTGAACTAGTGTTGCGAACTATCAACAAAGGCACTTATTATAAAATGTTCATATCTGGATTTGTTTACGCTCGCTTGAAGAAGTTGAACCACTCTAGGTATGGAGAGCTCTTGCCAAGATTGAAGAGTGGTATCTAAAATGTTTAACTATTATCAAAATAATTTTTACTTAAATGTAGTGGATTCATCTACTGATTAGATTACCCTTTTTCGACCGCACGAATTTAGAAGCACTTTGCTTTTGAAAGTGATTAAATTAAAAAGGATTTTTTTGTATTTTGTAGTTAAGATTGTTCTTGAAATTAAGGTTTTAATTACTTTTAGACATTCAATCGTATTCTCTTCGTGTAACTGTGATTACGTCGTGTATCGTGTTAATTAAATACTAGTGAGTGATAATAGTAGAACATTTTGCTCCAAACAGCTTGAATAGAATTAACTAGAGCTGTGACGTCACTCACCTAAACTATTCCCATTGAAAGTCTGTCCGTGTCGCGTCTCATTAAATAGTTCCGTTTTATAGGTCAAATGATTTGATATTCATTGAACACCGTTGGATTCAACGTATCCATAACATTGCAGTGTAACGTCATCACTCATCATTCTAGTGTGCGAAGGTTTAATAAGCGAAACACAAGTATAGGAACTTGTATTATTTTTAGTTTTAGAATCGCGTGTGAAAAGGGCAGCGATGTTTTATTGGGCTCGGTTCCTACTCTGCTTTCTTATGTTATTAATTTATGTATTGAAGAGGCTAAATAAATTAAAGAAGTGTGAAGAGGTTATACCTACCTACTTAATTTTAGAAACTAGATCTCATACTTACTAAAGTTTACATTTTGAAGCACCTTTATCAATTAATTATCTGAAAACGTTTCAAATTCAATTTATTTATATTTGCAATTATATAACCGCCATCTTGATTCAGTCAGCCGCCAAACGACTTGTATTCCGGTTAAGTGTCAGTTATTTCTTTCTTTCTTTTTGTTCTCTCTTTATTGGCCAGTGTGGTATTTGGTTGTGTTAGTTGTCAGTTGTGGTTATTTGGTGTCGCTGATGTCCATGGGTGACGATAGCCACTTACCATCTGGTGGATCGTGAGATCCTTTGGCGGCTATATGCGTAAAAAAAATCTAATCTGGATTTTGTTGCTAATGCGATAAATATAAGCAGCCGAACTGACTTTGTATACTTTAAAGTAACGCCGAACGACAGGCCACAGACTGTGGCCCACAGTGGCAACCCGGTGAGATTCCCGAGAGTATAAAAGGCTTGTTAAGTCGAACTCAAAAAGAATAGCTTAGTAAAGCGTCGCTGGCGCCTGGCGCCCGCGTCGGTCGGCGTCGGCGTCGTTTTCAATTAGCCGCCCACTTGCGTGGTCAAGCTTGGCGCGGCGATTCAGGGTCGCGAAGTCACAATCATTCGACGGCTCGTCTGTCTTCAGTGTGAGTTGGTATTATGCATCCAGTCGTTCCACTCGAGTGTGCTGACTGCTGTGAAACTTTATTGCTCGTATTGGGTTTAGTACCGGACCCGCACTAGAATAGAATACGACCAGAAGACATTGAAGTATTATTACTAGCGTATAGAACTGACTGTGAAAATAATCGTCACTAATAAAATATAACGGCCGTGATTTATCACGCGTGATATAACAGTGACAATAATAAATAATTTCACGATATATATCACGTGATAGTGAAATAAAAGTAGCAAAAATTCTAATCGCTAGCAGACAGATTATTAATTAGTCAGTTATGTATTACACAAAGGTCTGCCTTGGCTGAGACTACCCAGGGATTCCTTGTTTTGCGAACACAGTCGCTTCAGACTAGGCTACAGGGTCATTACTCATTAATAAATTAGTGAGCTATTTAATGGCATTTGACACCGCCCAATGTCATAGTAACACCAGAAGCATTACCGATGCAATGTTGATCGAGAAAGTAGATTCCACTACAGCTAGACCGGCGTTAGATAGTTACTTTGTTTGGAGTACCTATAGATGGTGTCTCTTGGTAAAACGATAGCTAGGCAAAATATAACAAGTCCATTATCGAACTTTAAATTTAATTCCAACGCAAGTTGTTGATGTCGTTAATTTATTGTTTATCAAAACGTAAATATTTTAATTCTGTTAGGATTTTCAAAAGTTTTTATTAAGACGACATATTAAAAGAAATTAGATACTTTCCACAACTTTCAAAGACAAGATGTTGGCAGGAATAGGAAAATAATTTCAGAAATATTTTACTGGAATCGGCTGCGGCGCTGTCGTTTATTTCCGTCTTTAATGTTTATTTCATTTAAAGGATATTTGTGTACACTGAGGTTTTGCTGTACAAACTCCGTTTTTAGTCTACTTTCCAATCCAATATCGTTTGTTTACTAATATAATTTTATATTGCACGACGTACTTATGTATACCTAGGTGTGATATGGTATTGTATTACAAATCCTGTAATTGGTAAATTATTTGGAATATCGAATAAATGTAAAAACCATGTAATTAATGACAGAATTGTAATAATATAATGAACAATTTATTATACAATCATGCAAAGTGAAGCTGAAAATGGTTAGACCGATTTTGATGAAATTTTCAGGCAAATACATATTTAGAACTGAAATTTGTTAGAGATGATCATTTAAATTTTTCTTTTTTATTTAATAGTGCTACATGTGCGAAGCCGGGGCGGGTCGCTAGTATTTCATTTTAGACATGACAACAAAATGTGTTGAAAAAACGGAATTAGCCGAAAGCCGCCGAACAGATACTACGAAGCCTAATGGAAACGTCTATATCAATTGCTCTATTTGAATTATGATTCATGAATAATTCGAAGCTAGTTTAAACTGTACTTTCTATTTTGTAATACAATATTCTTACTATTAACATAAGACATAACAATTCAATGATAGACGAAGCTGTAACCGAAACATTTTAGTATGATTTATGTTATTTATTCACGTGTAGGCGTAATATTTAAATATCATTGGCCAAGTTACCTTTGAATTTCAAATTAAATGAAGAAAGTTTGTATCTAATATCGATGTTCTGGAGAGGGGTAAAAAAATGGGGATCTTATAAGAATGTGAAACATTTTGCCATTTATAGGGATGTCTATAATTAGTGTAGTGTACTGTGTACATAAGTGTCTACACATCAACAACAAAGTAATATAAAAATGACAAAAACAGTAAAAATTTATATAAGTAAAAAAAAGTTTCGTAGTTAATTTCTGCTAATTTCAGTAACCTAATGTGTCTGTCTGTTTGCCCCCAGGGCTACCCACCTCCACCCAGGCCCGCGCAGCCGTCTACACCTAATGCACACGATCCGGATTCGGTAAGTACTCGGTTTTTATAACGTATCGATTGCTTTATTCACCGGGGTTTTATTATCTATTAATTGAAAACTGTTTCACATTCTTCGCTTGACACAGGATTTGCGCGAAATATTCTACGGACAACTTACTATTGTTCCTACTAATAAGATGACATTATTATGTAGGTAGGTATGAGCCTTTGTATGTGTAGCATACATTGAAACCTGAAAGTATTTACTTAATAGAATTCAGTTAGAATTTTGCATATCATGCCCTGCAAAGAAACTTCTAAAAATTTTGTCGAGGAGCTAAAAAAACATCTTACTTTTTACGGATGGAAGAACCCTGGGTTTTCATTCCGGTGATCATTAATTAATTATCAATAATAAAAACTACACGCACATCGTTAGGCATATTAGACTGATTCTCATCATATCTCATTTTATTCGTAGAGAAAGACGTGTTACTGAGGAAAAATACATAATTATTATAGCCAGTGAAGGACTATAAAAACTATGAAATTAAGTCATAAAAGGTTAATATGAGGATACAAAATGATAATGCAATGTCGTTTATTTGTCAGTGTTGTTCATGAATTGTAATTAATTATGTAGTTAACAAGTTGAGCCCTTCGCATTACGAGTCTCAGGTTATTTTTCGATAGACTTGGGCAAATAATAATGGGCGTTTATGTAATAAATAAAATAATACCCACTACTTTAATTTATTCCACTCGACCCCAAGGAAAACATGGTTAATTGTAAGTTTATTGTCTTACTACTATTGTTATTACGGTGTTATTCAAACTGACTTTGAATGACTGGTATTTTTTACTGATACTTACTGCAAAATTTAGAGAAGAAGGGTAGTTTTTCTCAAGGAGAGCGATAGGTGAAATAAGTTGTATTGTACAAATGGGGGTGTAGTCTGGTATTAGGCATTGACACTACTTACTACCTACTGCAAAATTTGCTCCAAGCACTACTGAATGTAGAGAAAGAAACGTATCCGTATTTAGTATTATTATCCAGGTCCTTAGGGTGTGACCGACCTCATACAGAACTTTAGTGCTACTGTACCTATCTAGGTTAAAAATGTTGTGGAATACACGTCCGTATGCTCATAAACTAAACTAGGATAAATTTATCCTAAACAAAAAACACTAGATTTTAGTGTCTACCCATCGGACAAACCACAGAACAAACTAAAGGTGAAATCTATAAAGGGAACTTGGACTTTGCTCACACAAAATTCAAATGTACTAGATGACTGACACTTTGTTATGTAATTCGAAAAAATTAAAAAGTCACATAAAACGTCTTACTTTAAGGTTGAAATTAGAATTAGATAATTATTTTTGTTAGGGTGAGTCCAGACTATTTAATATGTTTCATAGGGACGATAAGCAATGTTAAACAATGTGGACGTGTTATATAACAAGTAAGTAAGTACCTAAGTAAAAGTTATTTAACCTGTTACATAATCTGAAAGCACCCTTAGGATATTTGTTAATAAGAAAAAAAAACGAAACGGCTAATGGCTAAGGTTTATTTAGGACCATTATTTTTGATCCGATAATTTTAAGTCTGAGCAAAACATAAGTACGGTTTATAGATCTCACCCTTAGCGCTGACTGTCAAAAACCATTGGGCCGTCTCGGCGCAGCTGACACTCGCTATTTCAAGTCGGATAGGACTATGACAATAAGCTTGTTGGGTGAATAGTACAGCGGTCGGCATTCCATCCTACAGCCTACCTGTTCGCTTGCGTTGCGCTCGCTCGCGTGGGCGTTCATTGTTTTATTTTTGTTACGGGCTCAATCTTAGAATGGAACCAATTTGGTGTGAATTGAATAGTGTGTGGTATGGAGGGAATCAGTGTCGACACTGTTTTGTTGTTTATAGTTGTTCACCGTTATGTCATTAAAAGGTATAATTAACCTGATAGTACCATGTTTCTTCTACCTTTCTAACTTTCGCTGGAAATGAATGAGTCCGATTGAATCTTGCTAACGTGATTTAATTCTGCATTTCTACTCGTTTCATGATGTTCTCTGTTAAAATGTGGAATAAATATATGTTATAAACGTGTTAACGATAGTTAGGTTTATAGAATATTTATTCTCAAAAAAGACATATATGGTCACTTACATGAGAGTATAAAATTAACATAAGATAATTATATTATTACTCATAACACGCGGTAGGTACGCTTAACAATATTAGAAAAGATAGTAAACTTTTTTAACACTAGTCACAGTGACAGATTGTTGGTTTACACGTCAAAATAGCAGATAGACTCAACATAAACGTTGTAGGCTTGTAGCCAAAAGGCCAGTAATACCATACCAACAATACCCGCAGCTATCGTTGCCTCGTCGTTCACGAGGTGGATTATTAGGCGATTAGGTTTTCGATTTGCATCCAAACACGAGTGCCGACCGGTTTGTTTATGTAACAGAGCCGAGTGCCGACCGATGGGCGTTCGTTGTCAAAACGTATTATTGGATCGTTGCATTAGGACATCAAAGCAATTGCTCGTTCGAGATAGGTAGGATACGAGCACAGATCACCCCCAATAGATACCGCACAAGGCAACTGACGCGCGCTAACACTTACATGCATTTGCATGTTCACGACATTAATTTTGACCAATACTGATCCGTCAAGTATGAATTAGAAATATCCAATCACAGCTCATTTTGATGTCCCCCGCAAGCCGCACCTTCCGCCAAATTTTGTGAGTTCAAACCCTAACAAAATTTCGCTTATGCGGTATCTATTGGGGGTAATCTGTGGATACGAGGCTCGGACCCCGGGCGGAGGCCCCGCCGGCCGCCGTCCGCTCGCTCCCCCGACGTCCCTGTATTCCCTGCGTTATCCCGGTTGTGCGTGTGACACGACTAGTGTGGCCAGTTGCCGTGACATTTGTAGGATTTTGGCCTTTTAGGAATTAATGAAATGAAACACGTTTCTTCGAGGTCTGCTCCAAGATCATTGCATTCAACGAAATCGCAATGACATCACAAGTCACAACACAACGCAGAACACAAGAAAGTGATTATTTTTAAGTCTAACCTTGAAGAGGTTCGGAAGCAATAGGGATGTTGACACTAATTATAAATTAATATAAATTTATGTCTAAAATATTAGTGGTAACATTTAAAGGCCTAAAATATGATTCTTTTATTGAAATCTATCACAATAAATTAAATATCATAAATTTAAAATGTTAAAAATTGTACTCACTGTCACGTGACCTCAAACGCCATTTTGAGAATATGACGTCATTTGAACAATTTTATATGGAAATTCAACAAACTTAGTAGACAGATAGTACTGAATATCGTTTAATGACGTCATGTGACGTTTTTGATGGGAAATTTGATAATGATTTTTATTTATCAATTTTTGTTTTTAAATTGAAGATTAATATTTTTATAATATTTTTTTCGTGAATATTAAGGTTCTATCTATAAAATAAAATTGAATCCTAAAATTAGTCAACATCCCTATTAAAGAACCACATGATTTTAAATATAAATTCTCGTGGACTGAACACATTTTACTATGGTTCAGTATAAATCAGTTCAGCCGTGACCACGATCCGTGTAACTGGGTGGAAATATCGGTGTACGGTGAGGCTACTCACGATACTACAGTACAGTAAAGAGCTACATACAATAGTAGGGTATTTAATTATGTCCTGTCGCGAACTGCAGCTTGGTGCCTCCAGTCCGCCACCCGTCATCCCTGTGTGCAGTGTGCACTGTGTGCGACACGAGACACAAGACACATGTGACATGAGACACGGGGAGGGTGCACTGGTTCTGAGCTGGCGCGGGCGGTTCAGTTTTATTCGTGTTGTTTATAGTTTTAGTACATGTAATGACGAAGACACGGTAATTATTTATGTACAGTAAAGGCCTGTGAGGTTGAATTCTGGAATCTTTATGAATTAGCTATGAGTAGTTGAAAACAATTTTTGTAAAGAAATTTTGCCTACTTTTATAATAGATTTTCTTGCACCATTCCTTTTGGTATTATTCAGAAAGATACCTGTGTAAATTTCAATATTAAACAATATAAATGTTATATTAGAATATATTAAGTAGTATTCGTTATGTAACTACTAGTTCTATTCTAACTATATCTACTGATCAGTTAACTATCAATAATTTAACTAAATACATAGTTAAGGCCTTTTGCGAGTGTAAAATATACATATAGTAAGAGATTTGTGTACAAATCAACAGACCTATGAGATGTGAACGTGACACAAGTTCGGATGAGTTTTAATAGGAAACGATAATCCTAACACCATTATGGATATTATGTACTCAAATAATTGGAAAACCATTTAATTAAATCTTATGTACATCGCACCTTGAGTGCAACAAAGTCACAACAGCTCATTATGTAATTTTAGAGATGACTTTTAAGATTTTTTTTTCGCATCTATTTCCATATTACTGGATTACTATCAGCTGTAGTAAGTTAAAATATTATACTATTAATTGTTTATAGTTTTTGCTAGTTTCACGTAAAATGCATGTTTATAACAAGACAATTTGGTATACTTAACTCAATTTTACAGTTTTGGCTATTTGTGACTTTGTTGCGCCGAAGGTGCGAATGTCAGTCAGCCGAAAAGGTACTTTATTACGTATATTGTTATAATTAGGTACTTATTAGACTTAATTATAATATAGTCTTCTTGTAATTAAATCGGCTCGTTTGACGGCCAAGAAGGAAGTGGGGTGTCATTATTGCTGGTAGATTCACTTTTAAAGCAAATAAATAATTTTACGGAGTAGCGAAATACCCTCTCATTTTATAATAATACTCGTCATCTATTCTGCTTAACCGGGTATTTAAATATTGCATTGTGAACCCTATTCGTTTGAAAAGATAGAGCGGGCCGTTTGATGTTGATTGATACCGTCAGGCGAGCATTGTCTCGCGAGCGCGGGCGTCGCGCCGCGGCCTATCGGGGGTGTAGGGGTGCGCTGTATACCCGTATCCGAAGCCTATCGGAATGTCCGAAGAGTAGTATCCGTATTGTAATAATTCGTAAATATTCTGTGTTTGTCGTGACGTGAATCGTGCTTTGTTGAGAATTCTTATTTAAGGGTTAGAATCAAACACAGAAGGTATAATATTTTAAATAAGACTGATGCTGAATGTTGATTCTGATGTGAATAGCTCGTTCTTGATTTGAATGCAATTTTAAATCGATAACTTAACTGAAGCTAAAAGTTTGAGTTAAAAAATGTGTAGTATAATTATGTAGTACTTTTTATATTTATCAATCTTCTAATCCTCTTTCTTCCAATCTTCAAACATTAAAAAATCTTTGTGAACCAAGATCCGAAATTTCATATCCGCGGCAACCCTGTTGGGGAGTCCAAATGAGTGGAATTATTAAACCGGGGTTCGGGCGATGTGTCGCTTTTTGTAATGAATGTACCCCAAATGCAGGGGGATTTCGCTGTCTCGCTTTATACTCATAGATATTAATACTACAGTATAGATAGGCACTCGCGTTTCCTCCCTATCCGGTTGCAATGAAATTTTAACGTGACATATTTCGCGTAAGATTTTACGTTTCCTTGTTGTGTTCGTAACGTAAAAATATTGTAGTTTTTATATGTTTTGTCAGTTGGATATTTTGATTTCACATAGTATCGTCAGTCTCCTGAATAATATTGTGTTTTATAGGTACGTAAGTAATATCGGCTATAATTTTTCAACACAATTTCTAATAACAGTTTTCACACTGAAGGGTTTTTACACTATGTATGGTAAGAGTCAAATTAAATTAGAAGTACCTAGGTACAGTTGTTATATGTATGTAATACATCAATTAAATTACAATAATTTTCTATGACAGCATTACGAGCAAGTAAGGTGATGTGAGGGGTACGGGTACCTATTGGACATGTATTTATGCAACTACACATGGCCCGGTGACTGACAGCTCAAAAGAAATATTATGCGTCCGACGATGCTCTAGCTAAGAAGGGGAACGCTTTTTAAGAATATCTTTACAATGCTATTCATTAATGACACAAATGAACCCCTCAGTGTTGCGACAGAAACGGTAGTAGTCGTAAGCAACATTTAAAACGGGGCGAACCGCCGCTGAGTCAGCTTAGAACGTCGCCGAGTAGAAAGGCACCACAGGCTCGGGAACAATTCGCAAACGCAACGCTACTGCGAAAAGCAACTTAATATGACATAAAGGAGTTACGTAACCATGTAAAAAGTATTTCATGAAGCGAAATGTAGCAAAATGTAAAATGCGAAAGAGGCAGGGCGGCGGGCGCCCGGGCGGCCCGCGCGCTCCGCGTTCATAATAAACGAGATTGAGTGGGGCGGTGTAGACGCAAATGAATGACGGTAACAGCGGAGAGCGTAATCAGCCAACAGGCGACGCGGCGACGTGCGTTCGCATGTGAAAACAAACCAAATACATTGCGCTACAAACAAAAAAGAAGAGAATCAAACGAGATCTCTTTGAAAAGACGAACGAACGCTTTTACATTGTTTAACGCTTCCTCTAGATCAAATACGCAACCGAAACGGGAATGCGACACAATGGGCACAGGTGTTGATGTTTTTTTTTTTGTCATGGGAATGAAACAGGCGTGTGACGTCAAACGAGAGCTTGGAATTAATGAGCTGGTTGTATTAATTTGGGGACTTAATACCTTTACAAAAACATCTGATTCTGTTCTCGTTGAATGAGTCGTACTCTTTAAAGAGCCTACATTTTAATCTTACGTCGGCCTTTTCCAGTAGAAGGTAATTACACTAGAATAAGAAATTGTTTATAGATACTCGTAGCTAAAAGCCTAAAGAGAACAAATAGCTGACACGGCATCAAAATTTTTGGTGTTAAGATTTACTTATTGCTCGAACAATAAATGCAGGTCGATATATTTTTGCAAATTAAACGCGCGGCCCAGTCACGGTTGCGCCGCTTACATTCCATAAATAAATGATTAAAGATCATAAAGTTGTCATTATTTATGTTGACCTCGGTGTCGGAGTTATCTGTAGTAAAATACAACACGCGAAAGGTTTTTTGTTGAACCTGACGTTTTATTTTGTTCGAGCCCGTTGGCGGATTTTTGCGAGAGTCGAGGGTGTATTATTATCAGTATCACAAAGGTCGACGTCCATGTTCTTTGTAACCGGGCTCGTTAGGCTCGGCATCCATAAATGCGGAGTCGCTGAGACACATTGCCTGCTGGCTTGGGTGATTGGAGAATGTGAAGATGTGTGATCCTGTGATCGGGGCAATAATAATAAGCCATATCCATTTTAACTGTATCATTGAAGTTCAGTAATACTTGACTACAATTTGGGTTTCATTAGAATGTTATGACAAGTTTCTCTTCTTCTCTTCCTGTTCACATGATTGTGTCTCATCCATCCGTTTTCTGCCGTGAGTGTTCTATTCATGTTAATGTTCTAGAATTCGAATTGTAATATGTATTTCAATTTTAATTGTGTTCCGCTTTTTTAATGGTTTTACAAAACATCTCCTATCCTCTCCGCTTCGGTGGACATGAGACCTTAGAGGCGCGCGGCGCAGACTCGCTACTTGTCCGCTATCAGTGTCGGAGGACTGCGACTTCAAACGAAATAGCTCCATTCGGTACTTCGAACCGGAGAATTAATCTTTGTTTGCAGGGTTCCTAGCGGCGCGACTCTGTAATCCGTACGGGCCTTCGTCGAACCATTACACGGCGAATGGAGATTTATCCTTTGATTTGTAAATATAAATTGACTACAGTTTCTACTGGTTCATGATTCACTTTCGTTTACATGTGTTTCAACTATAAATGTTTAGTTTAAATGTACCGAGTTTGCTCCCAAACACAATGCGACGTATAGAAATATAAATGTTATGTGCATCTCTGTTTAGTTTTAAACTATGGAACAATGTTGGGTTCCGCTTCTGACGTAACTGCTTTTGACATCGCCATTAACGGCCGGTCTCAATAATATACCACCAGTTATAACTATCAGTGGTACATATGTATCTACCGGTAACTGCCGTCTCTCTATTAAAAAGTAAGCAAACAGAAGTCAGATCATCGATAGATAACATTTCAAAGACATTTCTATCTTTGGTTTTTACATCCCTCTGAAATTTTTCGTTTTTGCATTACAATTAAGATTTTTTATACTTTTTTATATTATACTTATTATCTGTGTTTTTGGTAATTTCATTTTAATATGAAAATGATAATTATTTTCAACAGTACTGTGAATTTTGCAGATGAAGTTAATAATGAGTAGGTATAGACTTTATTTGTTAATAAAATAATTATATTATATTAAACAAAAATTGTTGCCAGATGTACCTACTAAAATAAAAAAGCAAATTTCTTATCAGGTGAAGTCCAGACCCTTCAAAAGATGATGTGCCTTTTTTCTTAAGGCCAATAGCTATTGATGTAGCAGGGACACCATTATTTCTGAAAAGGCAATTTTTTTTGGTATAATTTCAAAATATATAGAATCTAACTTAAAAAACTTTGTGTTGAAGAAAGGAATTGTCCTCAGTTTTCATACACTGCCGTTTTATTCAATCTGAATCTTATAAACAAATTTGGATTCAGACAATACAGTCATATATTTTATACGAGGATAATTTCGGCGATCTTGGTATTAAAAAAGGTGAAATCAAAGACACAGGCTTCACTTATTAATAAATCCATGATTTTTTGTTAAATTTTCTTTACAATACGAGAAATCTACAAATTATCCGTCGAAATAGAGCGATATGAAAAACTCCGACAGTTGATAACTTCTATTACAGACAGTTAGCTGTCAAAGCGTTATTGAGACATCATATTTATTTTTGTATAGACCAACATATCAACGGTATAACTAGGCCCTCAGAATGGTAGATGAATGTCATCGGTAGATATGTTCTATCCACCGAAAATTATTGAGACGCAAAAATTGACAGATATGACAGATGACATACTAATGGTGGCTATATCTTCAGTTTAACTGACAGTGTGTTATTGAGACCGGCGCGGCCGTAAGTCCAATTCGGCTCTCCCATAGTTGTCGGCGCGTCGGACCCCTTTATTTTGTTTTCAATTAATTCACATCGCCGTCCGAAACGCTCTCACAAAACACTAAAATAGAAATTGATAGCCGATATTTCTGTGCTCTCGATAGCCCAATTATAATTTAATCCTATCGCTATGAATAATTGTAATAGTAAATTAAACCGTAAAATACAACGAACCGACAAGTTTAATTACGGGCTATACGCTTTTGGGAAACCGAATAATAAATTTAGCGTTGATAAAATTTTATCGCGGACCTATATTTTATTTAGGCGTTCGTTTGGACAGATGGATGGAGTGGACGCCGCATTCAACTCGAATGTAATTATTGCAGTCCGATTTCGATAATGCGTTGCGAGGCCGCAACGAAATGTGGTCGGCTACTCGTTAAACTTGCATTTTAATAATTGATAGCGCTCCCGACACAAAGCAGATAAAGCCTTTTCATGTTGTTTCATTTCCAGCGCACGGCCGCGCGCACGGAATAAAAGGTATTCATTTTGCCGAAAATAATAATTAGTCAAACGTCCCCGTGTAACGAATGCCTGGAATTATTGCGATAGGCGCTCATTGCTCGATATTAAGATTTGAAGCTTTCGCGAAACACGCGACGCGCAACGTTCCCGGGTCGCTGCGTCGTATCCGTATTATCTGGGTGGGTCCACAGTCGACAGATTCAAAGATTTACCCCAATTACGGGACGCGTAGGTTGCGCCGAGTGGGTTGTTTAATCGCGCTGTAAAAACGCTCGATGGCCGGTAACGAGGCCGTAAAACCAGACCCGTTGTCCCGTGGCCGTACGAATACGAACTGTTTCTTGATAGCCGCGCACTTTCGCGAGCTATTTTATACCTGTACGGATCGGCCGGCGGTATTGTGCGACTTGTTAAGCATTTTACCTTCACGTCTGACGTTAAACGCCGTGCGATATGCGTAAGAAATGGCACGATACGCGCAGGCGATTAAATAATACACTTTACGGCTCTTACGCAAAAATAATAATATGTTGAATCTCACTATTGATGTAACTAATGTAGTATTTGGCAGAGAGTGGATAATAAGAGTATATTCCTATTTACAATTCAAAACATTAATGCATAAGAGCTAGTGCCGTTGAAAATTATAAATTTATTTATTTATGTATTCCATAATAAATATTGTGCCGGACTGTCGAATCGAATTTATCATAATTCAACATTTCAATTCGACCATTAGGCGTGAATATCATAATCAAAAGTTGACTTTAGTTAAGATTTTCATTGTTCAATATTTATGTAATGACTGGAATATTTTATTAAGTTCTCTGTAGACAAGCACATTAGAGTCTGATGTACTCTGAATTACTCTATTCTCTCTCTCTACTTTACTAACTTGTTGCAATAAAACATGTGACTCTGTTTTACATCCTTATTAACATATTTACTTCTTTATAAACAAGCACAGTCAATGTTGCATTCAAATATTTCCTACAAACTCTGCAAGTACATAGAACATAGTACTAAGAACATTGCAAAATACCTGCTTAGGTACTAAAATGTCTTGATACACCGTCCGTGGTCGCGTTACAAAGTACCGCAGGAGAACTACATACATAGAAGAAGCTAATTTTAGAAAATTTTTATGCAGACTGCGCTGAATATAAATCTGGACACAACATGTGCGCTTAGTGCGTTAGCGGCCTTAATAAAACGAATGGGCGAGGTACGGAAAGCGTATCGTATATTTTCTTAATGCCATATTAAGTCGACAAGACCCGTTTATGACATCCAAGAGAATCCTATCGCGGGACCTTCCCGTGTCGTTATTGTTTTAGAACGCCTACTCTAATGTGGACGTGTACTTTTGGTGCTGTCGTAAAAGGAACCGTGCCGTTTTATGACCCGGAGGAGGCCCTAAACGGGGTCGAACCGCCACCGGGGAGGCCACGCGAGACCACCCTCCTGTTTGTCGCTGCTTGTTTATGTACTTTCATAAACCAAAACAATGTTTGCATGCATCGAATTGCTTTACGCCGTATTACCTCTAATCTCATACATTTATAATTAACGCCGGCTTGTCACCACCGACTGAACCGGAAACTATGTAATGGCTGTAACCGGGTTAGCTGCCACCCGGCTGCCCAATGTCGTAATAGGATTAGGGTCGTCTGTAATTATTGGCCACAATCGGATATATTGTCACCGTGACGCCATTGACCTCTCAACCCCAGCGTCGTCTGACGCAGCGAGTGTCACCGCAACCATCAATCACCGGCTCGTTGTGACGTTTCGCGACCTGTGCCACCGCTCCGAGACCGACCCGCATCTTTTTATTATCAATTAACGAGCTACAAGCTACAATGCACATTCGCGGGAGACTCGCGAGTCGCATTACTCAATGCAATGCATCCTTTTACCGCACAGTATTGTATTCGACGACCTTATCGGCCAACCACTACACGTCCGTCTTTACGTCCGTTCGGCTTATTCAAATACGTATCAATGAATGCGTAAAAAGGTAGTAACGATGAACTCTCCTTTTTATGACTCCTCAACGGACATATTCAAATGGGCAAGGTGTCCTCGATCTGCATAATGGAATGCACCGGGAGGGGTATGAAGGGCAGGGGAGGGTGTGAGACGGTTAAGTTGGTGAAATAGACAATGCGCCCGTGGAATGATGTCATCCGATTGCGACGAGAGGGCACGCCTCGCAAGGCGCGCTCGATCCGTGATACTTACACTTGGAGGTCTTGGAGCTATTTAGTGTTCAATTCAAACACGTGAGCGGCGCGGAGAGCGGTGGCGACTGAAAAACGCACATACTTTCCTGTGTACTTACCATAGACTGATTCGCAGCTAATTAATTAATTTTTCTGTCGAAAAAATCGTGTACCTGCAAGTTTACGTTTTCGGCTTTGCCAATAAATAATATTGGCTCATATCTCTGGTCGCTTCCTATTCCTACTCTGTGGGCTGGGCACACCGTTCACCACAAAAATTGCGTTTGCGACTTCCGAAGGCAAATTCCGCTCCCCGCGTTGCTCTCACTGCTTGTACTTGTAACTCTTATAACGACTTACGCATGCCTCGTCTCCCTCGAAGCTGAACACCGGCGTACATTCCTAACACTGTGCTCAAGAAGCTAACATTAATAACACGCTAACCGAACTATGCGAATGCTGTTATAGTGTTCGACATTGCACAATAGTCATTGATGAAATCATGAATTCACTTGGACGGTGTTTATAAAACCCGATCGACGATCTGATAAAATCCAAGCCGACGAGTCACGTTGCACTGTTGCGCGTCGTTGAGTTTTGTCTTAGACGCGTCGTTTATTGACTATATTTATTACGCTTGAATGCGCCTTCGACGACGTGAATCCTCTCGAGCAAAAACCCGCGGTGCTCGTTCATTTAATCATACACGACACCGGTATCCAGCTAGCGCCGTATCCCACGCAGCTGCCAATTTACGTTACGTTCGAAGCATATTTTATAATCAGAAATTTATTTAGAGGCTTATTTCCTCTTGGCCGCAATCCAACTGGGAAACCCCCAACACTCAACAGACGTTGCGATACGAGTAATTATGGTCTTTTGTGTGTGTTGACGTACAAACTGGCGTGTTTGTATTGAATTTAATCGTTCGCACCGCATTAGACCTGTGCCGGCCGGTGGTGGCTAAATTGTTGAATTTAATTCAGCCGACAGAGAGTTATCTAATTGCATTTCATTGAAGTCTCTATGTAGGTGAATGTCACAATACAACTATCGCCGTGCACGTCAGTTTTGTATCAGTTGTTTATGTATTTATAGTAAAGTTGTCGAGCTGCAACCGAAGCTTTTCTTGTTTGAAAGTGAGAGTTCCAAGTTTCTCGGGTGCACGCTCTTGTGTCGTCGCATCGACCGACATTGTGAGATTTGTTTAGCTCACTTATACTATACGTACATAACACAAAAAAGAATTCGGCTACCCAAGTGAATCTGAATACTTTCCCCGTCTAATTAATAAATGGTCAACAGGTTTTGATCCCGAAGTTACATTTTATTTAGATGTATCTACGGACGGGTATCCCAGACGGGTACTTAACAACAGTGCTAAACAACAATTCATCTCGGAATGTGCTAGTGACCTTTAGCTGAGAATTTCATCTAATACACAATAGGTCAGGGATGTTGTAATACTATCGCGTCAGCTGTGTTAGCGCGTCCCAACTATGACAGGGCAACGCTTTGCGCATAATTTAATAACATATTCGATGTGACCTGTCACAGCTATTACATAATTAGATCATGTAGTAAAAATGTAATCCATTCGAAAAAATAAAAGGGATTCGGATAATAAATAACGAGTGCAACGATTGCGACCGCCGCCCCGGCCGGGGATAAGGGGGTCTCCGGGAGGGGTCGACCATTTTAATGTCCCGACGCCAGACTTTATATTAAACATTCGACCTTGGCAATGGCCTACATCGATACCGAGACACGCACACACGCCCATTTCTATCCTCATGAAAAGAAAGTTCATTGAGTGTTCGTCACTTGTCGCTTGTCGCTACTATAAATAATAAAGTCACGTGTTCCGTTTGAACTCGGCGTGGCTGTGTGTCCATGTGTGTGTGTGTGTGTGTGTGTGTGTGTGTGTGTGTGTGTGTGTGTGTGTGTGTGTGTGGCACCACATCGCACATCTTGTCCCTGATATTTAAGTTCTCTTGGTTATGTTATGTGCCGTTGTCTCGGTTGAAGGTCGTTGCCACGTAATTTTGTTTCGTCTAGGTGATTGTATTTATTGTTATTCGTTAATTCATTCATGAAATCTGTCTCACTTCCATTGTTCGTTTTGATTGTCTGACGTCTGTGTGCAAATATAATTGTGTAAATATAGATTTCCATTGAAACGAAATTGGTTATGACGATTAACTGAACATTCCTAGGGCATTAATATTTTACTTTCAGCTAAAGAAGAACCGTAACTATAGCTGGCTCCTATGCACCTTATACATTAACAATTAAATCCCAACTACTTTATAGATTTTGAAAGTGCTTTCCTATTCACCCTGAATTGCATCAATGACATACATAATAAAATACCTATTTTACTTGTTATCTAGACTCAGTATGTCTGTTTGAGATGTAATGTATCAGTCAGTTCCAGCACTTCGTCTTGTTATAAGTATTATCTTATTTAAGATTTCAAGAAGTATGATTATGATGTATGTAATGATCTATTTTACTTTTGTTGTAAACCTAGGATTTTTTTGAGATGTAAGATTAGAGCTACATCCATCTTTAAGCTCAGGTTAAATTCGCCATAGTGGATAAGGGACGAGATCTGGGGCCAGGACCCTACAGTTAGCGGGCACTGTACCACCCAGTTTGATCCCGCACGACGGTACTTGCATGGTGAAAGACTATTTCTGGCTAACTGGACACCACTCTCCTACTAAAATCGATAGTGAACTGTGAACCTTTACCAGAAAGTGGAACTTTCCATATTTATCTATTGTTGTTATAACTTAGCGAACCCAATCTCAATTCTCAACATAAAAACTCCTTATCCTTATTGACAATACAACAATGCCTAATTTGAAATGGCTTTAGTTGAAGCACCTTTCGCAGGCTTCCCTTTATATCATAGACCTCTACTTAGAAATAAATTGTTGAAGTCTGTTCAAAAAGGTTGAAATAGGGGATGAAAGTTTGGAAATAGTTTAGCTTTTGTTGATCTGAAGGTAAAAGGGGCTTGAAAGTTTGTATTATCCTTCAATATTTACTCAAGCGAAGCTACGTATGTACAACATCTACGTGTGTATAATCGATTCTAATCACTAGAATTGTTTGGTAACAACAATGCAGCATAATTCTTACAACTAAGTGCCGCTTGCGAAATTATGTAACAACGAATGAGCTTATTATACCGGAATTGCGATTGTGCGGGGCTTGTGAGAGATGTGGGTCAGTGGCGAGAACGGAGGCAGGGTCGAGAGATGCCATTGACGCGTCTTGCGTGTTGCGCAATACCTCATTGTCTCGCAAGCCCACTGCCCCCGACGGATGCACAAAGGGTACGCGGATTCGTTGCTCGTTTCCATTAAATTAACATACTTGCGCGGCTCTCATTCATTGTCCGTCTGTTTGTTCAGTCGAAACAAGAAATGTTTAATTTTTTTTTTGTTTTCGACAAGCAAGGCAACGCGGGGGCCTTGCCTGTCGGTTTCGATTGGGTGGATTGAACGTTTTGACAAGTCAATTAAATCCCGTCAACTAGTTTTGCACAACGAAATGGTACAGTTTCAAAAGTCGCGATCGGAAATGTCATGCGTTTTTTGTATAGCCAAAATTGCTGTGACACGATCAGTTTGCGTCAGGGCAAAAGTTTCTGTTCTCAAAAAATCACGAGATAATGTTTCCTATTAAGAAAGAATCTAAAACTGGCCGTAATAGGAAATCATTTTGATAATGATAATAACAAGTCGAAGATGTCTGTTCGCGCAGGCGGCGATGCCTGCAGGTGTATGGTGTCGCTACGAAACTGGTCGGGTATCCGGTGAGAGAAGCCCCCCGCCCGACAGATGGCGTCACTCGCCCGTTTTAACATTTAAACTTGCAGCTTTCCACTGCGATCTTGAACTGTTCAAACTTCAAAAGTTTCCACGGTGTCACACGAATTGGTCACACACGTCATAGATATACGAGTACATAATGTTAGTTAGCCTCGAACACGTAGCTCGATTTGTTTTATAATACCCAATCAGCCTGGCACTAGTTGCGTGCGTCGTGCTACGTGCTAATTACTGCTGACAGTAAGAATTTTGTTAAAAAGCAAGCAAGCAAATATAAAGATGCTTGTTACGCAGGTATTTTATGTCTGCAGAAACAGTGACTAACCCGCGTAAACGTTTTTAATTTGATTAATAAAGACCTCGAGAAAGGGGCCTGAAATAAACGAGTACAACGTTATCGGTCCCAAGACAAATTGTCTAATTACGCGGCAGTCCCGGCTTATGTAACTAATGGAAGCATAATCGGGTCTGAGGAATCCGATCGTAAACACGCTCGCTAACCTACTAAAACATATTTCTTTTATTTTGCGGGGAGCTCGCCTCGCCGCCGCGCCGCGCCGTTCGGCACTTAAGAAAACAGGTTCTATATCGAAAATTAACGATAAATCCGCCGGCGAACGAGTGCCGCTTCAAACCCGCATATTTCTTTTCTCGTTCGGCATTAAGGCTGCAGTCTTGCAAAATTCACTCGCGGCGAATTATTTGTACAACTTTGTATTTTTTTTTCATACAAAGTAATGAAATATCGTAAAATATTATTATTACACAAAAGTAACCATAATATAAGTAATAGCTAGTTATTTTTTTTAAGTTCATCTAGGTGGATTTTGTTAGGTAAATCAATCGTTAAATACAGCTCTTTCGCGCCCAACGTCATTTCGAGTTATGTTTGTGAGCTTACTTTATGGAAACAAAGAATTAATTTACAAATCTGTTCAGCGCATAATTAGCTCAACATTCTTGTCTTAAAAATGCGCTGAATAGTTTTTTCTAATTATCTTTCATTTTCTTAATTCAGACATCACAATTCCTTCAAAATTCTCGGTTTTTATCTCTTTACAAATGGTTTGTTTCATAATAACTATGCATCGTATGTATGTAAATAATTGATTATTTTAATGCCACGAGTTCAATAAAGCAAATACAAAAAAAAAGTGCACCTAAATCACCTTACTCTAACAATAATAATAATCTCAAAAGACCTACAAAAAAAGAGTTTATAAACAAGAAATGCGAGGGAAATTCCTTAGTGGCCAATGCACGGCCGAAGCGTTCAGACGTGTAGTCCACGACGAATAAAACTGTTCCCTCTTACTCTAACCTTGCTCCGGCTCTGACGTAGATTGTGTATCGAAAGTTGCTCTACTTTATTATTATTTTTTATAATTTTTTGCGTGTTTTGTAAATATTTGTATTTTAATAATAGTTTTTGTAAATATTTGTGTATCAGTAATAGTTTTGTACATAATTATTTGATTTCAATATGGATCGTAAACTTAAACAATATGCATCAACACGCCAGTGAGGTACATTAGTAGTAATGCTATCGATACTATATAAATACCTAAAAACGGTTCAACTAGTTCGTTATAGACTGTAAGTAGAACTATATAACTATATAGTTATCAGACTGTTAGTAGAACTCATAGTTAATATAACTTGTCTTCTAAAAATATAGTACATATTTATATCAATTCCTACATTTTTTCTTCTTTATTTTCTTTAAGAAGGAGCTAATAAGAAAGAAAGAAAGAAACATTTATTCCGTCATGAAAATAACATGGTACATGGGTTACAAGGTTAAACTACGGTGAAAGAAAAAGTACTAACAAAATGTAACCCTTTACTAAATTATTGCTTGACATGAAACATAGAAAATTTAGCGGGTACCATGTCACCTGACGAAAAAGGACTACCCTCTGCCTGTGCCATGGAGCGGCTAGGAACCAACCACGGCTGCTGATTTACAGTGTAGTCCCCTTTTTCGTGTAGTTTCACATGTGGCGTCAATCTTATTAATATTGTATATTAATATCCCACCAAAAACATAAATGTAAAAAAGGAGAGCCAAGTTCAATACAAAAATTATGCTTGGCTGTGGGCTTCGCCGCAAAAAGAATGGAGATCTTAATGAGTGCCAAGTTCTATGCAACTAACCTGCTTTAAGATCTCACTTTTTTAAAATAACAGCAATAGTTATAGGTATCCAATAAAGCTCAACAAGGTGATTATTTTACCAAAAATTGGTGTGACCGTATCCGGTAAATTCCACCAGATTCGGTATACGTAAAAAACGTCGGACCCGGCCGGATTACCGGATCCGTTTTTCCTTATTGCAATCCCTAGTTCTATCATATTATTATATACCTATCACGTCTGTGGAGTTTCGCTAGCTAATTTAATTTGAAATGAAATGAAATGAAATGAAATAATCTTTATTCATGTAGGTATCACTGATACTCTTATGCACGTCATTTTTTTTAATCTACCAGCTTTTCGGAAAGGTGCTTTGTCATGGAGGAGAAGAAAAGCCGTAAAGAAACTCCTCAGCACATCTTTTAAAACTAAAACTTATATCTATTACAAAAATAGGTATTCTCTAACCTGTGCAGAACTGGTTGCCTAGCTAGTCATTTCCAAGCATCCTTGTCATTTAAATATTCATTTATGCTATAGTAGCCCTTGCCTAAGAGCTGAGCCTTTACACGTTTCTTAAAAGATTCCACTGGTAAGTCACGTATTTGTTTTGGGACTTTATTATAAAATTTTATACCTAGTCCCATAAAAGAACGTTGCACTTTAGAAAGACGGTACGAAGAGGTAGCCAATTGATGCATCCTTCTTGTTTGACGATTTGAAAAATCACAATTTTGTTTATATGCAGTTATTATATTTATACATTATTATTATATGTATATGTATACAGTTATTATGTCTATATTTGTTTAAATTTGACTCGCAAGGACTCCCTTGATTTTAGTTTATAAATAGCTCTAATGGCTCTTTTCTGTAATACAAAAATTTGTTCTATACCGGCTGCTTTGCCCCTGTAGTTAGGCCCTAAACATGAATAATATAACTACTTACCTTTGGATTCTATTTCTCTTCATCACTTCTACGTTGGCACCCAATTTTCCATGCATTTTTTGCATTTGGTGCATTTTTTGTGTTTGCTTTATTGAACTCATGGCATTAAAATAATCAAATTTTTTCATACATACGATGCTTATTTATTATGAAACAAACCATTTGTAAAGAGATAAAAAACAGAGAATTTTGATGGAATTGTGACCTCGGAATTAAGAAATGAAAGATAATTAGAAAAAAATATTCAGTAAATTTTCAAGACAAGAATGTGGAGCTAATTATGAGCAGAACAGATTTGTAAATTAATTCTTTGTTGCCATAAAGTAAGCGCACAAACATAACTCTAAATTACTTTGGGCGCAAAAGACCTGTATTTAACTATTGATTTACCTAACAAAATCCACCTAGATGAACTTAAAAAACTTAAAATAACCAGCTATTACTTATATTATGGTTATTTTGTGTAATAATAATATTTTATGATATTTCACTACTTTGTATGAAAAAATGTACAAAGTTGTGAAAATAATTCGCCGCGAGTGAATTTTGCAAGACTGCAGCCTTTAGATTTTCTATATTGGGGATACTATAGAACACAAAAACACAGACAACTCTTCTATAGAAAAAAAAATACTTAGTAGAGCAACTTTCCGAACTAGTCAAATAATTACGCTATGTAGGATGAATGCGGGGACTGCGGGGAGCCTACGTGCAGACGCTTGACGTTTGGACTAGCCGCACGCGATTCTTATTTTGTGAACTACGAGACTAGGCCCTTAAGTAGAGCATTAACGACAACATAGGTATCCGGTATCCTTTTCTCGATTGCGAAACGAAACGAAATGGAAATAATTATAAAACTCTCGTCCGGCTATCTCTTATATTATGTATATCCGAATTGCGAATAATTATTCGATTAAACATTCAGATAGCGATGTAATGTAGTTATAAGAACGGTGCATTTGCATTAGTATTTATAATGCACATCGGGTCGTTCGTTTCGTGATCCGTAAACATTATGGTCGGTATCATATGCGCCCACTTATCTGGCAGGGTGATTTCAGTGATACGATCAGAATTTAAAATTGTGCTCGAGCGCAGACCGTTGGGCGTCTTTTGTTCGGAGAGCCAGGCCGGCGTAGTTGCCGCGGTGCCGGCTCTCTGGCGCCAAACTCCCATCAGGCGAGTTGTTTAGATTTTTTATCTTGCCTCCTGGCTCCAAGTCTTACTTTTGTTTGTTGTGTTCTCGATTCAAATGCAACGAAATACAGTTTTTGTTTTATTATACATATCTTATTCACCACTAGTTTACACCTCGTGTGATTAAATAAATTGCCATCGTACATAACCTTCATCAATACAAATATCTTGAGGAAATTAAGTTAATTGGAACGGTTTATAGTTCTTTAAGGCTGCAATTATGAGTGGGCCGGCTGATGCAATTAACATGTTACCGTTATTTAAATTTTGACTTTTACACCACTGATCTGTGTTGTTAATGTGTTCTTATCTAACTTTATAAGTGGCACCAATAAAGTGGCAAAACGATAGCTACGGAGATGAAATCTGTAAAGTGTTGTGTGGGTGGGAGAACCAGTATAAGAGGCTTCGTCTGTGCAAGTACGATCGCTTTGTACTTTGACAACATAATTAATTAGACGATTGTAATTATAAAGCATGTTTGACAGCGAATCTGCCTATTGTTAGCTAATCGATTGATTTAGATTGATTTAAAAGAAATGTAGTAAGGCCAAGTAGGTAATGAATCTTACTATCAGACAAGAACAGTTTAGTTAGGTACCGTCCGATTTAGAAAATGTTGATTCAACAATGAATGTGGCACATTACATACTGTCATGGCGTGTAGATTAGATACCCATATCCATGCTCGAGAAAAATTTGAATATTTATTTATGAATATAACTATAATATCAAAACCTAAATAAGTAAATAATCATTAATGGAACGATAGTTGAAAACGAACTCTTACAACTCACCGGATACATCTCTGATCTTAAAAAGGATAAGAGTGCGATTAACATTTGAATATTTATTCAATGTTATTCATATTTCAATGTTATTCAATTTTAATAATATTTGTAAAATGAAGTCTTACGGATGTGATTTACAGAAATGCGCGTTGAATGTTGAAGCTTCATACCATGAATGATACGAATTTATTTATTGCTCACGTTCCATTAACAAGGAATCAAAATTTATTAAATATCTTTGAACCTGTAATATTAAAGGGGTTTAATACCCTTAGCAATATTTTAATATAATAAGCTAGCTATCTTCAGAGTTACGTTGAAATAATGTTATACAAATTTAACCTGATTTTGTTAATAATAATTAGTAGAATCCGCACAGTATAAGGAATATTGGGTTAAAGAGAATGGATTGAAGGATAGAAGCTTTAAAGTATATCGCTACATAAAATAAAACAAAGTATTTATTAGTATTTAACACTAGTGCACGGATTTTTTGTCGTTTTTACCAACAGATTTGTAAAACGCTTGGTAAATGGCAACCGCAATTAGATCAGATATACGTATCAGATATATCGTATGTATCATTTTCTGTGTGAAGAATAAAGGCCGGATTACTACCGGTTATTCTAGTCTAGATTAGACAATTAGTGTCGTGGGTAAGGTTTATGATCCCAAATTAGACATAGGGTGAGATCTAATCTAGATAAACCGTGCTCAGGCTTTGCTCTGACTTAAAATAATCCGAAGAAAAATAATGTCCCAAAATTAACCTTAATGTTCGCGTTAGCCGTTTTACATGACTTTTTACCCGATTGCTCCAGAAAGAGGGTTAAGTTTTTTGAGTTTATGTATGTATGAATGTATATTTCTTTGACACGCTCTGTAACTAACGGCTTGATCGATTTCAGCTCGAGAGGTGCTGTTAGATTGCCGTTATTATTTGATAATGATATTATGTAAAATATACACAAGTACGAGTCATGATGATAAAGGCTAATTCCGAACTGAATAAAATGCTACATAAAATTGAATAACTTCATTTAAGACAACGTTATTTCCATTAACAAAGCTACGTAGATTTTCATTTCACATTTAATTTTTGCTCATAGACTGGGTGCTGTTCTATAATTACCCGATATTTCTAAATAAACCTTCAGATTATTGTTTTTATAATTCGGAAATGCAATCTTATAGTAAGGGTAAAGAAATGTTAAGTCGTCGTGTCGTGTAGCCAAAGAGGATATTGAAATCCACAGTATTAAAATTGCATTGGTTTCAACAGAGTCTCTCATTCTCCATTCCTTTTCCTTTACAGATGTCTTTAGTAGTTTACAATGTTTTATCGTTGTGCGGTCGGGAAAGATGTATATTGGAGCGGACTTAGCAGAATTTATTCGGTATGGTTGAATTAAGTTTCAGTATATTGATGCTTGGAAGAGTCGTTGGCTCTACATTAGGTAGAGTCTGATTTTGATATGTTTTGACAGAACAAATTAATGCAGAGAAAGACTTAAAATAAATGTAGAGAAAATATAATATTTATGTTAGAGTCAAGTAGGTATATTGATGCTTGGAAGAGTCGTTGGCTGTACAATAGGTAGTCTGATTTTGAAATGTTTTGGCTGAACAAATTAATGCAGAATAAGAGTTAAAATACATAAATGTAGAGAAAATATAATATTTATAGTCAAGTTTAATGTAGAGTAAATAAAAATATTTATGGTAGAGTCAAGTTTATTGTTACAGGGCTACGAAAAACTATGAAATGTGTTTCTCCTTGGGTAGAGTAACGGTAGAGTCAATTGGCCTGTCACGAATTTTAATAAACATTCAATTGTATGATGTCATTGATATCTTAACAAAGTATGTCAGCAGATCAGATCAAGATCTTTATAATATAGGTATAATTATGTTATAAATTTATATAGAGTTAAGAAAACAAAAAAAAATCGCAAAACGCAATGCGCATATGCAATTGACCCGCATCCCCAATAGGGCATTAATGTTTGCGTCGCAACAGTAATGAGATGCATCATACATAACGCCTGACATATATGACGATTGCACACAATCCGATCAATATTGCCTAATTAATTTGTTGCCGGCCACGTTAATGGCGCTCAGTGGCGACGCCGACGCTATTCGTGTTAGTTGTCGGCCGTGGCGACACTGCCATGATCTAATGTGAATTTATAGTTTGTGTTCATCCATCCACGTGCTCGTCTGGTTATCAATACTATCAATACGATTCGTATATTGCGCATGCAGTCTCTTTATGTACGTATTATGTTGTTTATGAATGAACTACGCTAACAAAATTTGTGATGACAATCATAGATCAGTGTTTTTGGGTTGACAGTCTGTTTATGCGCCATCTTTACATAATTATCTTCAAATTGTTGTATGGGAAAAGTGGATAATCGACTTTATCAATGTAGCAAATGTGCGTAATGCATTGTTTTAGTGGTCTCAAACCACCTTCGGATTATTGCCTTTCAAATGAAACCATTTTGAGGCATATCGGTTGGATGGTTTCATAGTCTATAAAGGACATCGAAACAACTTGCAAATGTAGAGAATAATACATTTTTTGTTGAATGCAACTCCGCTCGGATTTAGTTTCGAAGTTTTGCAGCTCTATTTAAAGGATTCGCTTTCAATGCCGAGTGCAAGTTTGTGTACGATTTGACGTACTCGATGGTGTTTTAGTTGAATACGAAACACGAGTACGAAATAACTGGTCGGTTCGGAGTCGGGTGCGTGCAGCGATCGCAGCGACCCCCCGCTCGGCGTGCGGCGTGCGTCGTGCGGCTTGCGGCCTGCGTCGTGCGGCTCGCGTCGTGCCCTCGCGCTAGCTGTACGTATGGGTCGAAGTCGGAGCGGTCGGAGCGAGCGAAGCCGTCGCAATATCAGGCCCCGGTGAAATCGCTCGCGTTCGCCCGCCGCCGCCCGCCGCGCGCCTCGCTCGCCCGCGCCGGCCCGCCAGTCGCGCCGCGCCAACTGAAACGCGCGCACCGCGTACCGCAATCGAACGCGGCCCTAGCCCACGGACCGACAGTCACACAGTGCAGCGCTCGCCTTCTCGCCTTGTCGCCGACCAACGCGGCAGCGCTCCCGTTACCCGGTGGATTTTATTCGCCAGTACGCCGAATACGCCAGTTAAAAGTTTCGAATTTAGTGCCGCGCGACCCGCGAGCGACTCGCCCCCTCGTTTTGTGCCCGGTGTCATTCTGAGGATTCGAGACGGCCGTCATCATAAGGCTGCCTGCGAACACAGTGAGTATCGCCGACCGTCGCCGTCGCCGCGCGTTCGTCGTCGTGAGTTGCATGAGTCCTCGATGTAAAATGGGACGATTGTTATCTACATCGGTGTTCGGTTCGCTGTCTGTGTATGTGTGCGACTATGTAGCTACGCGCCGTCGCCCGTGGGTGCGTGACATCCGACCGCCCGCGAGCCTGTGTGCGTTGGCTCAATACTCGTGGATTCTATTTTGTGGCGGTGTGACTAGATGTTTGTTTTTATTATCATATGACCGGAGATTGTTGCGAAGTTTATAACCGAGCGTCTTCTTACTATTCATGCGAGAACATACCAATGAAACGCGAATGTGATTCGACTTGATAGTTGATTTAATTATGGCAAGATATTTTTTCCTTTCGCTGCGATCATCTCGCTCTGCTGCAGAGCTCAATTACAATGACCAGTTTTAGAACTGATTATCCTTATTTTTTTTTATCTGGAACGTTGTAAGTTGCAAGTGAATTGAATCATGTTCCGTCGGTGTTCGTGCCACCTTTTGATAGAACCGCCTGCCGTTGTCCGTTATTCCTTAGTTATTTTTATAGTTGTACTTTTTGTACAACACTATTTATTGTTCCTCTAATAAACAGTGTCAACGGTACCTTAATAATTTTCTTACAATACTTTAAAATTTAATGGACATTAAGAGATATGAGGATAAATTTATTTGCATCAGATGTAAGAGGTTACGATTCTCTACAGCTCTACATTTTCAAATTTTATTATATTCATATACAAGATTACTGTAGAGTTGTAGCATTAAAGATGATGTACCTTCCTACCTTGGTAGAGTAAGTTTTATTTAGGGAAATTCAGTTATTCATAATTTTGTAAATTTTATAATATTTTACATGAACGAATTCATAGACGTTTCAGAAACTATGAATACTAGTCAGATAGTGTATGAATACCACAGATCAATACATAAATGAACTCTATACTAGGGTCATTCTACTTTTTAGTGCAGGTTTTTGGCACTGATAAAAATAGGTTTCAAAAATTTAATGAGTAAAGATAAATGAAGTAATTTAATTGTATTTATGTGTAATCATACCCACACTATTGCAATTCACTACCAGCAGTGAATTTTGCACATATTTTTTTCTGATAATAAAGGTTTTGTCGACCAAGGTATAAAAATCATACGACTTTGTTACCAATTAAAATATTTTTATTGAGTACCTTTAGTCACTCATTACAAACAAATAATTAACAAAACGTATTTAAGAAACATATATCTTTCTCTTTCATAACTAAAATTAGATATTATTTTTTATTAAGTCTGTTAAATCACATTTAAAAAACAACTATGTTACTGTTGTTCACTTTTGTCTACGAAAATTTGACATAAAATGTATATTATGTGTAAAAATATCTAAACAACGTATTTAACGTTGATAAAAAACATAAATCTTGCTTCTCATGTACCTGTTATGTAATTTATAAGTCAATTGTACAACTCAAGTTGAAAAACCTTTACTTAGAATTAGGGACATAATGGTAACACAGTTGTTCAACAGTAACAAAGTTGTTTCAATAGAAAATTCTTTTCTACTTAAATAGTTAATCAGTCTCTTAATTATCACAAAGGTTGAATGCAATAACTTAATCCTATTACTATAATCATTTTACCAAAATCACAGCCCTTACACAGGTTAGATTACTTAAAAAATAATTAATAATTGCCATCATTGTTCGAACACTTCCAGAGGATTGGGAAATTTGTAGTATTCCCGTTTCCCTCTTAAAATCTTTTTTGGTGCAGGAACTACTTCAATAATATTATCATAAGGCTCACAACTAATGTCTGTTTCAACAGCTTTAAATAGTTTGCCAGTATCATTTGCACATCTGTAAAACATTACTTTTACGTATCCATCTTCGTCAACGTCACTCAGTGCTGAAGCCAAGTATGTATACATTATTTTTCTACCTTGTATCTTCAGTAACATATAAGTTCCGGGAAATATTTTACTGGGATGCAGATTTTCTTTCTGAAGTAGTTCATCACTTTGTTTAGAAGTACTGGGTAAATTGTGGCCATTATTCTTGGAAATTACTTTAAACGCAGAAAGAGGTATGTCGTCACTGCTGTCGGAGTCTGAAGAGTAAATTTGATGAAACAGAGATTGGCGTGATTTATTCATGATATCGACAGTCAGCTCATCAAGTGGAGTTTCGATTGTAGTTGGTAGTGCATCCAGTATCATCAAATCATTCACTGGAACATATTTTTTAGGTTTCAGGCAAGAACATATACCACGGCTACAGTAACAGCTTAAATCACGGTACATAAGGTTCCCTCGACTTTCACAGAAAGTTTGGTGAACTTTCATGGTCCCAACTAAAGGTGGCACAAAATCGGGAATTTGCTTTTCCATAAAAGCAACTTCTTCATTAGTTATCAGGAACATTTGGATCTTACTTTTATCACGCAAAGTATGAAAGAATTCTTTGGCATTAACTATGTCTCGTCCAGTAGCGACTAATTGATCAGCCGTGCGTTTCAAAAAGCCACCAACGCCATCTGCAGCTCCTTTTCCATGGCCTGCTTCAAAAAAGTTCCACGTCATTTTTTTAAAGCCATAGTCATCGAAAAGCTTCGTACACATGAAATAAACGTTTAGCTTTTGTCTATATTGTGTAGCTGGTCCATCAGAAAAGAAATGAATAAATTTGACCCAGGGATATTCTTCATTTATCATGTGGAGGACGGGATGTAGATGTGCCCATATGGCAGCCGGATTATGCGATCTGTTTTCAGATACAGTACAGAAGGAACGGATATCAAATTTAGAATTATGTCCCTTAATGTAGTATACTCCAGTATGCAAAGTCACTTGATTCCGTGAACTACCAAAGTGGTGGTCTTGAATTTCTTCATGCATTTTACAATTGTAGTTCTCACTAAAATCTATATGCATAACTATTTCGTCTTCACCAAGTCCATCGATGCACTTTCTGTAATTTCTGTGCTGTGTTTTGATGAAATATACATGGCGGGCAAAGTCTTTGAGAGATGTTTCAAATGAATCAATCAGATCTTTTACTGTGCCTTCAATAAATTCAAGAACATTTTTTGATATTTTTATCTTCTTTCCGTCCTTTTCTGTAATTTCAGTCTTCCTTATCCATTGTGGCCATTTAACTTTTAAATTAGTATCAACAGCATTATTATATTTAGTCTTTTTTGCAGTACAATCATCACATTTACTAGTCATGCAAGGCAAAGAATCCGTCGAACAAACGCGATCTGATAAAATCTGGTTAAGATCAGAACTCGCAATGCATTTGTTTTTGTGCAGACAATTGGCCATGTGTTGAATATTGCTATGCATTTTACACAGACATGTTTCTCTGGCGCTAACTGATGGGGTAAGCACAAAAAATGGCTTGAGTCTGGCAAAGTAACTGTAGGAACATTTTAAATCCGGATTTTCTTTTTTAAACGACTTGTAGAGGTTTTTCATCGTTTCCAGTAAGTATCTTCTTTGAACTTTTTCTCGTTTGACTGTAATTGTTTCCTTTTTTCCTGCAGTGGCTCTAGAGATGTCATCTCGTTTAAAAAAATTAATAACTTTTGCTCGTAATGTCGTTGTTTTTGGGGCCAGTGTAATTTTTCTAAAATATCCCTGTTGCAGGTTAAGGGTTTCTCGAAGTATATCAAGTTTCTTCCTTTATGCCACAATCGTCTGTTCTTCAAATATTTTCGTGAAAATTCTTCTCTCTTTTCGATTCTTTATTTTCTTGTAATGTTCTTTTATTGCTGTCGCCAAAACTTTGTACTTTTCAGCTGTTTTTCTACTTTCCATGTTTTCATTATATTTTTTTCGGTTTAATCTATGGCACTTCTTCTTATACTTTTGGTATTTTCGCTCAGCTGCTTTTAGCTTTTCTTTTAGATCCACGTTTTCTCTATAGAGCTTAGTTCTGTCCCTTCTTACTTGTTTTCGTCCACGATTCTTCGCAGAGACAGAAGCTGATGTAGATGAAGTCGTTGTCAATATCGATAGTGATCGTCTAGGCATCTGTTCTTGAGTGTTTTTTGGAGTGGTATTCTGGCGTGAAGAAAATGGAGGTGTACACAATCTACGAGAATCGGGTATCGGATGATTTTCAGGAATATTTGGTGCATTTTGTCCTGTTGGTGGTGTGTTCACATGAGGTACATCGGATTGAGGTGTCAATTCAGGAGTATTTCTTATAATAGATTGCAGGGCACGAATGCGTTCCCTTCGTTAGCAACCCGCCATTTTTTTTTTGATTTGGCGATGTTCACGTGGCGTTAAGTCTTTGACCAGGCGTTTCGTTTTGTGATACCTTTCCAAAGCCTTCTTTCTAGCTTCCTCTTCTTTAACAGGGTCTAATTTTCGTTTGTTTCGGTACCGACGTTGTTTTTCGGCTGGGGTTAGCGGCATGATGTTCTATAAAAGAAAAACATCGCATTATTGTAATAATTTTACCTTCACTAATAAAAGTAAGCCAGTAAATAAATGTAAAATTGTTAAAATACAAACCTATGGGTCGATATGAATAAATCAAGTTGAAAAAAATTGGAAGGAATCATTGACAGTGTATATTTACAACTGTGTTACCGTCTTTACAACTGCGTTACCACAGCAGAGTAACAAGGTAGACCGGTAACACTGTTGTAAAATAACACGATGCTACCTGATATTTACGAAATGACCATGTAATTTGCAAATCCAACAATTGAATGCAATTAAGTGACAAACATGCCGCGTCTCAATGGTTAAAATATAACTTAAAAGTTCAGAAACTTACCTATTCACCGGGAAACAAAGTGCACATCGAATAAACACACGCGTCGTGATTCACAGCATGGCAGCGACTAAGTGGCGACACGCGGCTTCCTACCTTTCCCCCCCACCCCGCTCCTGTCATGCACAACCTACCGATCGAGCAAGCGACCAGCGGTACTCTGCGACTTCTAACGGTTTTATTGAAAAAGCGGTTACATAGTAGTACTGGATTTTACTTGTTCATTAGGGACAAAATCCATTTAATTATTTAAAAAAAAAACTAAACCATTTAAAAATATACGATAAAAACATAAAAACGCCCACAAATTAAATAAACTTATCAATTTTTTTTAAATAGGACTGCACTGCAAGAAGTATACTTTTTTTTGGTTAGTTTGTCCACGTATTAGATCGGGGACACTTTGCAATACTATGGAAAACAACTATGTTACCATAAAACTCCAATTTGTTACAACACATATCTAATAATAGGTAATATATTCAAATGTAAATGCTAATTGAAGTTAAGCAAATAATGCGGTAGTTTCACGTATTGCGCAAGTTTTTTTTATTTTATTAGTAAAATGACAGATCCAGATTTTTTTGTCCGGGGGGACACAAAAACCTGCACTAAAAAGTAGAATGACCCACAAGTCTATGATAGTATAATCTGCAAAAGTTGAGAAACCCAAAAAAATTAAAAATAAAAGTAGAGATTTAAATTTATTTTAATATTATATTTCAAAATGTCTATACTTTAATTATTAATTTTTATTTGGGTTTCTCAAATTTTGCAGATTATATTATATAATAATATTATAGACATATTGTCTCAAAGATTGTTAGAGACGCCTTTATGGCAGGCCGCAGGACAATTGAAAAAACTAACTTATCCTATTGTCAACAATAAAGTTATTTGATTTGTGATGAAAATGCTTTTATATGCAATTAATGTATATTTGAGTAGTACCCTCATCTGGAGCTAGCTTTGAGCGTTATCAGGTCATCATTACCATTAAAATAATATTGTCATCGGAATAAAATCACTTTGTGTTTCAACTCCGTAGGATGAGAGGAAGTAGTTCTAATTCGGCTTGCAAGATTTGACCCGTACCTCCTATACACAATTATACATGCTATAAAACTAACGAACCAAGCAAGGTAAATAAGAGCTTGTAAAAACACAAACAAGTATTTTTCCACGAACGTTGATTATTATATTGTAAAACAAGATTTTAATGTTTTAACAATATGTATGTGTCGGATTGGATGCCTATTCACTTATAGGCCTACCTAGTCTAAACTACTGCTTGATTTCAGTGTGTCTTAGTCTCAGTACATACTTGGCTTGCAGGTGAAGTGTGAAATATACGTTTAAGAGAAACCACAAACACCTAGGATAGGACTCGTTTATCTGTCAACTAAATGTTTGTTGAGCATGAGTCAGCCGCCAAACGACTCGTCGTGTTCCGGCTGAGGACTCGAGAGCCAGTTCTTTCTTTCTTTTTCTTCTCTCTTCTTGGCTGGCAACGCATCTGTGATGCCTTTGGTGTTGATGATGTCCATGGGCGACGATAGCCACCTACCATCAGGTGGATCGTCAGCTCGTTTGTCGGCTATTTCCATTAAAAAAAACGTTAATTGACCCCAGGATTCCTCGCTCGCCGGGTAGTCTCTAACTCTACACACTGGTATCCAGAGTCATCTCGTCTATCAAGTTTGTGTCTTTTGAGATTTCACTGATATTTCCAGAGAATGCAAAATTTGTCTGTTGCCACATTTATATTCATATCTCAAGCTTAGGACGTAGATAGAGTACGGTAGAGTCGGTAGAGTTTGCCAAATTGACTGTTTCTTATGATTGATGTTTCTCGAACCCTTTCGTGATATCAAAGTGTGTCTCAGCTCGCACGTAACACAGATTGTGTAGAAGCTAAAAATGATCGAATACGAGTACCGTTGCGTCTCGCGGCTGAATCTGAATATCGTCTGCCATCGATTACCATATCATTGTTATCAGAGCGTGTTTGTGTACGTTTGTGAGTGCGATTACTTAACGCGATCTCACGCTCGATAACTACCGAACTGATAATGTCCTAACCGCCCCGCCGGAGCGGAACGGTGTTCACTTTTATTTCATTGTCGTAAAACATACAACCGTCGAGAGAATGTCGGCGTATGGCGCATTCCTTCGCCGGTGTCGGCTCGCCCGTTCTGTTCGTACAAATTATACGACGTGCGTTACGTATAGCTGTTTAGGTGGGCCGTCATTATTTATGTTCTCTAACAGTCGGCTCACTGGTGTGCGTTAAAATCGGAGCGATCAGCTGATCGTGCACGGGTATGTGTGCGTTCTTCGGGAAACACCTTTCGATGACGTGAGCGAGCTTCGTTTAATTGGACTGCCGCATTGTTCACTCTTGTTTTTATGTACCTATCGCTATTCATCTCGCTTGTTATTAATTATTATGAATGTGATAGCGCGATATCGTAATTGACATTATTCGATGCGAACAATTTAGAATTGGTGTTTTTGTTATTGTACTATGTTAATTTACCTGATTAGTAATTTTGACATTGACCTTTAATTTGTGTGATATTGAGGTTACATTAATTTAATTACGGTTTTAAGAATAGCTTTAGTTTTCTATTTCAAATTACAATAATCGGATGTAGTTTACAAAATCCTTCACGATACTATATTTATATGATAGTAAAGCTCAAAGGGACTACCTAATTATACCTACTACATTATACCTTTCTTAAATTCTAGTCGCCTATACCTCTTATAAACGTGCGTTACTCTGAATTATACTAACTAACGCCCTAACTCAAGCGCCGAATCATAAAAAATTTAATAATTAAATTTGTCCAGAAATAAAAATTTGGGGTAGACTACCCTTATCATTTAGGGGTATAAAAAATAGTTTTCGTCCTATTTTTAGACCTACTGAAAATACACACAAAATTTCATAAGAATCGGTTTAGCCGTTTCTACGTATGTAGGTACTAGTGCTGAGTTTCCAATTCTATAAAGGAATATAATAGTATAATATTTTACGAAATTGGAGTGGAGGAATCTGCAATACACTCAAAACTTTTGGTCCTTTGAGCAGGATAAAGCAAGGAACATACTTATGTTATGCCTATTAAAACCATACCTATTAAAACTTAGTTTCTAATTTCTAATTTCAATATTTCAAGATCTAGATTGCATTATAATCGACCTGTAAAATACAGTGCTTCTACTGCAATAGATTTATTGTTAGGCACTCCTTTAAATTAAAGTACTAGTTACCTATCAGTAACCGTCGTATAACGTCGAGAAGCGAAAAAATTGAAAATGTGGCGTTACATTGCGCTGTTGAAGCCGCAGCAATGCTTTGCTGCGCTCGAAGTGGTTACGTGTATGTTTTAACATAGGTAATCTCATATTGTAGTCGCGATCACATACGCACCGATAAACTCACGTACATCTACGATATACAGAATTGAGAAAAAAATTAGCCCACTGTGTGAACTACGCGAGAAACTGAAAATAAGTAACATGTAATTCACTGGTAGCGTGGCTATTCTACTCATGCTTTCAGATTTCAATAGGCTAACTTAATCCTTGATTCAAATTCATAATATTGGTCCCGTACTAGAGCACTGTGATCTTGCATGGAATAGTAAAGACCAGGGTCTGTCATAATTATTACGTAAGCTGAGTATGATACTCGTATCAAAGTACCGGCGCGGCGTGAGTGGCAAGTTTTCTAAGTACCGGGCTCTACGTCCTTCGCTGCTTATATGCGCCGAGGCTATTAGAGGTTCGTAATGAATATAGGCCTGCGACGTGAACGCCGCGCCGCCCCGGAGAAACATGTCATTTGGTACAAAAACCTCCATCGTCGGCCGGTCATTACGCTCGCTCGCTGCGTGGCTGCGTGCTGCTACACCATAATTTTACTGGCCTTATTTGCTCCGACTCATCATCGCAGCCAGCACGTTAGATGTTTTTACAACTGTCAAATGACAACACGGCGCGGCGCCCGTGAATGATGTATACTTTGGCTTGTTTTTGTTAGATGACTCGGGTCACACAATTCGTAGGTAATTTTGGATTGTGTTGTGATCAGGGGAACGGATGTTCTTGCTGACGATCTGTTAATATTGAATCGCATCGTAAATAAATATATCTAATCTAAAACTGGTGGCTGCGTTGCATCGATTGCCGATAGGGAAAGTTGCGCTCCTCTTGGAGCCCACCTCGCCGCTCCCCTTTCGTCACAAATAAATAAGTCGGGGCCGGCATTCACCAACAATAATAATAATTCGCTCGGGCCCGATCAGCTGTTTCCCCGACACCGACCCGAGTAACAGGTGGCCTATAAAGACATTCAATAAACTGTACCACTTGTCTTCACTCCGGGGCCGTCTATTTTACACAAATACACACACACGCGCGCGTATCGTTAACCCACAAGCACACTTTTTCTCCTTTGTCAATGTTGAGGCGAATCGTGAGGTCATTGCCCCACCTCATAATTAGTATGCAGCTTCCATACTCGTTGCGTTTAATTGTTTTGAATTTATTTTTAATTATCACAATAATTAGGCATTGAAAAAAATCTGCATTAATTACAGGCTATTAATGTTGTGATTTGATATACCAAATAATTTAATAAATTCTGATGGACTTTACCGTTTTAAATGAGTATGACAAAATTATTTATAGTTGATAGGATCTAATACTGCTAGGTAGTAGGTACCTACTATACCTAGTATAGGTAAGATCGATTCACTAATACTTCAATACCAATCACGGCAATCCATACTACTAACGGGACCACTCCGTTCGAATAAGATATCAAGACATCGAGTATCGATCGAGCAGTTTCCTTAAAATTAGTCACAGTCGTTATCGGTACGAATAATACCTAGTTTGGTTATCAACCAATGACGTGTGTCCATTGAAAATAAGCGAGGTCAATTAAGATTTAAAATTAATTGAGCAGAGAAATAGATAATGTACTATAATTAATACTACCTACTAGTAACCCGGCCCTAGTTTGTTTGTAGGAAATACTATTCTTTCGATATTCAAATAATAATTAATCTTACCCAAAACGAATGCATTTAGTGTTTAGAATTCAGATCGATGTCCTGAAACTAATATCTATACTACGATATAATAAAACTCAGTGTCTGTTTGTCTGTCCGGGCATCACATAAAAACCCTTGAACGAATTTCGATGAAAATTGATAAAGTTGTTACTGATACCCTGGGTCATATTTTAGACAACTTTTCATCCTGGAAAATGAAAAGTTTTCCCGGGAAAACTGGATAAAAGTTTGAATAAGTTAAAACATAATTTCCGTATGCAAAGCTGCGGGCAACAGCTTAGTAAAGTAAATACGAGTGTGTATGTAGTCACTACTAAAGTACTCACTATTCAATGTACTAAGTGGGTACCTGGTTCCATATTGCAACGTCTAAGCTTCAATTGGCATTACATATATGCATATTGGCATATTAATTTGTCCACTCCATTTTATGATAGTATTTTCAGAGTTCCGTAGTCAAAACAGAAACCTTTTGCCGCGTATCCATTTGAGGCAGCCGTGGGTCGAGTAGCCGCTTCGACCCGGGGTAGAGCAAGTGGAGACCGTGCTGCGAGTCGAGGCTTGCCGCGACTTGAACCAAACTATGCCACCGCGCAGCGAGCCAATGCCAAACAATGTCGGTAAACATGTCGGCTCTCAGTGAGAGCCATGTGTGCTCAGTGGAGACGATTGTATGAAACTGAGAGAACTGCGGCTCGGGTTGAGGCTTATTGTCTCGATGCTCTTTTATGTGGCTCAAGTGGAGACGCATGAACTTTCTGCAGCCCGCGACACGCTCACGATGAGGCTGCTCAAATGGATACACAGCTTTATAGTTTATTCATGTCCGTCCGTCTGCAACATAGAGTAGAAAAAGTGCTAAAAACTGCAATTTGGCATGGATATATTTATTGAATATACAAATTCGTAGAATAAAATCTAAAATAAACTTGTCAAGTGCGAGTTAAACTCGTTTGGAGAGGGTTTCGTCGTTTATTATGTATTTACCGTTATTTTTGTATTTTATTTATTTTTGTCCTTTATTTAAAGATCATAGGTCTCATATATAGGTTTTATTATATTATATTATATGAGTATTATTTATTACATAAGTAAAGAACTATTTCCTGTATTTTTCTCAAAATTCTAGCCTCAGTAGTTACGGAGAAAATTGTCTGTAAAGGGCGGTCACCCAGACACATGAGTAATCTTATAAGTGTTCTGTTTTTAGTTTTTTTCGCTCGGAACTTTAAAAAGATCCTCTATACTTGTTGCACTGCGCATCTTGGTTACGTCGATTCTCTAATCTAAATAAAGACAAGTACCCGATACCGCTCTTCATACAATTTTGTTGATTCAAATTGACTATCGTCAAAACACTTGAACTTCTAAGAACCGAGCCTCGAATGCTGACTTAATCAAGCCACTGAATGGATTGAAATAATTAAAACGATACCGTACCCAACCGATGCGAAGGTTATTTGACTTGTTTTGATTAAATTTAACTCCACAATCCGATTTAGTTCTTATGCTAAACTTGTTTCAAATGAAGATGTTGAAACGGTCGGCGTTTCAATATTTTTAGTTCCGATTGTTTTATTTGATGCTTATTTAAAGTATTAAGGCTGTTTAGTTAGTTTTCGTTAGTGGCGGAATACCAATTCTTGTAGGACACAATAAAGGAGATCTAGATACATTGAGTGTCGCAGAATGTGAAATATTAATGATAGTAGGTTTGATGACCCAATGCACCCTTTCTTTTCAAATGGTGGGGATTATCCCCCAATTCCGGCAATGTAGGAATAGCACCGTACTGTTTAAAATTACTGTTTTTGTGCTTTTTTTTTGAGGGAAGTTTACCATCCTAAATGCAATAAAAGTGACTGTGTAAATAACGATAGAGACAAGTAAAGTTCGACAGCTTGCTGTTAAAATTAGATGATTTGATGCAGAGATTTTCCAGTGGTTTGAAAGTGGCTTTGGTGTAATTTGGTTTACTGATCTAAGTACTTGGGTTCAAATCTTGCATCTTAACAACTTTAACACCTCAAGAAATTCTGATGTTTGAGAGTTCCACATAATGTTTAAAAAGTGTGCAAAATCTGTCAGACTGCCTTTGTGTTTAGTGGTCTTAAACCGCTTCACGAAGAAAGGAGATTCGATATTAACATCAGGTTATATTGTGATAGTGATGACTGTATGGGGTGTAGGTTACAGGTTGGGGTTGCCCCGAGGCCCGAGTATCGTGGGGCAAGGTAAACACCGCCACTCGTACCGTGGAAACATTTCGTAGCCGGCACCACGGCACAGTCGGGCGCACATACGCCGATGACGGGCCGGTTATGTAATGTAAATGTTTACGTATGTACCTACAACACGTGCCCGCCGACCACGTGCTCACGCCGAGAAACACTAGCCTTGTGAATTATTTATTTACGAGGCAACATTTTCACACGCCGGTCGACGAACTCTTGAATGATCTCAGAACGCTTTTACGCCGATTAATCTCGTCATAATATCCTCGGATGACATTGCTCGCTTCGCATCGCACCGCTCGCCCTTTTGTGTTATGTCGCGTCTGGTTATTATACTAATCATTTGTATTCTATGATATGTAAGTTGCGATCAGCAATTGTTTTACATTTTATGTGACGCGGCTTGGTCGGATTCGAGTTAATTAGTTTGTTCGTTAGGTCAGTTCGCCAAAAATTGATGTTCTATCACTTTGTTGAAATTTGTCCAATCACATTGTTGCAAAAGGTTGTGTTCAGTTCAATAAAGACGTCAATTTCAGTTGACAGTATATGTGACCATGGCCGTGAAAGTCTATATTATTATGATATACGATGCTGAATATGAAATAATTTTTTTACTCAGCGTATAACTAAAATTTTCGTCACGTTCAAATAAATAAAGTTATTATGAAAAGTATAAACTATAAACGAAACGTTAGTTTTTCTACGTCGAGTGCAAAGGCCAAGCGACATGATTACATGACTATTCACTTGAAAAGAACGTACGTATTCACCACGCCCGCGGCACTCAAAGTCCCAACACGGCGCACAGGGCACTCCGGGGCAAATGTGTGCGATTATGCACGTCGTGTGCAAGTAAAGCACTATTTATAGCGGCACATCCTGGAGTGCAGAGCACCGCCCGTGCCACTGACCTTGCTCTAATAAATGTCCCGGTGAATTGTTCGCATAATTCACAGCACCCGCTATCGGTGTGACGCCACCTTTACCGCAAGTTTACTTAAGATTGTTAGACGATTTATATGTATAGAAGAGTCCGTACATATAAACGTATCATGTAAGACCACGGATATTACAAACATACATGCTATGTAGAGGTACAAATGTAATGTAAGATACCTAGGTACCTACTCGGTATCAAGAAATGCAGGGTAATAGAATCTTTAATTAATTTCACCTATGTCTAGTGTAAGTAAAAACTTATAATTATTCGTCGACGAATATTTTTGCTGGCCCGATAATCTCAATCACAATGTTCATAACAAAAAATGCTTTGAAAAAAATGCCGACAAGTCTATTAGCCAGTGTAACAAGAGTTCAAACATCTCTTACCTTAAAAAAACATGTTCATATGTATGCGTTTTTTGCAGTAATTAATGTCTTATTTACAATTATGTTTGAATAATTTATTTTGTAACTTAACATTAAATTATAATAATTTTAATGCAGTGGTCAGTCACTGAACACACATTGCTCACAAAAAGTGCGCAAATTTTACGTTTGCAGAAATAGATACGTAATGGTGATCGCACATAATAATGTCCGCACCGTACGCGCCGCACGCACCGCATTTATAATTCGTTGTATGAAATCATATGAGAGCATTGAGAGCCCGGTGTGGTTGACATGTGTGGCTGCATAATATGTCAGTGTCACCCGCAACGTACGAGCCGCATTTCCGAAAATGTGGACGGTATCCGAAATGCTGATGAAGTCATATACCTAATGCGGTGCGTAGAGCGCGTGCTGGTGCTCAATGTTACCGTGCCATGATGCTTTTGACAAACACATTAGGAGAAACGTTTCATAGTAAACGAATCCTCGACTTCGTGTTGATGTTGATGCCTATCGGTCATTGATTTCGGACATTGAGATTTACAGTGGCGTTCCTCAAACTGCGGTCAATAACTACGTTACAGAAATATGATACAAAGTCGAAAACAAAAAGAATTTCCCTCAAATTCAAGTTACAAATCAATGTTTTAAATTATCTAGGTTCGTTGATCATCATATACCAAGTCGGGAAATAACGTATGGTACCTATTAGGGCGCGTACCGTACGCGCTGATATATCTGCGTTCACCTTAACTATTCTTTGGATTAAAACGTATAGGTACGCTAATAAACTAGGTACTCGGTTAGTGAGCCGTGTGTACACTTACGTAGATCCGTCGATATGTTCCCGTAAAGTGGATGCGGCCCATCCGAGCTCTATTTATATTTACAATCGGAAGCCCCGGCGTTCCATTGACCTAGCCCCATTAAATTATTAATCAACGTTACTTGCACAAAGTGGATTGGCGTTTGGCGCTTCGGGGATGTACGGCGATGTTGGCTGGTTTAATTAAAATCTATTAAATGGAACTTGTCAAACTTTTAGTGTATAGTCGGCAAAAGAATTAGGTATGCAGACCATGATTCTAAAACCTTCTGTAATTATTGATATTACAGATTGTTTGTGTTATTAAATTCTTCAACTAATAAAATCTTGTTTGTTTTGTCCCAAGCAGCCCTGTAAAATTTAAATGGGTACTGACTATTAATCCTTCTACGGTGTAGTTGTTCAGTATTACTTTTAACAACATTCTAAATTACTGGGCTTGTTTTTCTTTTTAGTTCATTTTACGCAGTCGGTGGTTTTTTTTTGTTTTTTTTTATTTTACACTTTTTAGTTAGGATTATTTGATTTCTTCATTAGGGTTATAAGACGGTAAAATTCATAATGTGATCATTTAATTATATGGGAGTTAATAAATTAGCGAAAATTATTTTTAAACAACTTTGAATCGTTATATATTCTAAATTGTTACTTCAAATCAAAAATGATGAAAGGAACCTAAAAATCATTTTTGATTACCTATTCAACGATACCCCACATGACTTAGTTCGTTATTTTTTATTAATTTCTATTTTGACATTATGACTTGTGGTCGTTGTGATGAATTTTGATTGTTGTCATGTCTTTAGTAACACTCGCAAGGTTAAGACAAATCGATTGACATAAGAATCATCAAAATCCGTCAACACATTTTGTCTCTACAATGCCACATAGGAACAAACATACATAGACTGATAAACACATTACCCTCCCTTGCGTCGCACAATTACCCTCCCTTACGTCGCGCATTTACCCTCCCTTGCGTCGCGCAGTCGGGTAAAAATGTTTCGCCACGTCGGATCATTTTGTAATATTAATCACGTGTGCTAATTCTACAATAACTATACATTTGTGTCAAAATAATGTTTATCACACTATCTTATTCATAAAGATATTAATATGACACCCTTTTTTATATATTAATAAGTACAGTTGAAAATGTAAACACAAAATTTGTTATCGATGTGCGAACACAATTTTTATATCTGTAACGGCATCGGGTGGAAACCACCGAGATGATACTTGACATACATATTTATATTATAACTTACGGGTCAACATTTAGAGTATTTTTTATCCCGAGGAGTGAATCTGTTTATAAAGTGGTACCTAAGTAGGTACATACTTTTTGTTAAGAGTTTCGATGTTAAGTAGTTTTGAATGTTTCTTTATTGGAAACCTTGGATTTTCATCTGAACTGATGAAATGTGGTAAACTCTAGAATATTTTTTAACCTCGCCAATTACCTACCATACTAGGTTAGGTATGTTTTCTTGGATTCAAAGACGGGGGTGCCGATTTTGATTAAAATTTTCAGAAAATCTTCAAATTCGAATAGGTGATTCTGTGAAATTTGGTAGTGATTGGATTAAAAATATTTTTTTAAATTTAAACATTCCACGAGTGCGAAGTCGCGGGCAAAAGCTATAATTTGACGCCCCCGGGGAATAAAATCGTAATCGACGGTTACCGAAAAAACTTTTTTTTTTCATTTTTGGCATCTACGAGTCAATACACCTGCTAAATATTATTTAGATTTTTATCTTTTAATTTCATAAAATTAGAGCCATTTTATTTTTATTCCTCGGAAGTCATGTACAAATTATAGCCCATCATAAAGTCGTAATCATATAGGTATTACTGAACAACTACTAGTCTCTTTAGATCAGTAAGACGCTTATATGTACCATTTTATTCTTCCCTAAATAAAATTGTTACATTTCAATACGTCAAAGATGAGTATTATCTTTGACCGGAAGAAAATTGTAATAGTGTAATACATTTACAATTAATTCATAAAAGTACAATAAAAGTGTATCGTAAGTGATGAAAACTGTCGATAGCATGATAGAGTTTTACGGGAATAAAATTGTTACTTAAGTACACTTACTTGCTAGTTGCTACACAATTCCATATAATAACAGTATTATTGTTTTTTGGTGATAATTAAAAAGATATAATTATAGTATAAATTTTTTTATGGAATGTAATTCCGGAAAAAATAACGCATGTTTTGATGTATAATTAAAAGATACCCAATCATTATTCTCGCTAGGATAAAACAAAACTGGTTTTTTGCTTCTCCTGTAAAATTTACTTTTCTCTATTACCATTTTATTCCCCGGGGACGTCGAATTGTTAATAATTTTAATGAAATTACATATTTTATTAATGACTTAACCATAAATGTTGACTGTCAATAACAAGAAGGAAACGAATTTGCCGAAGCATTCCCCATTTCGTAAGTGTGGAGTTTAATAATTTGCATTTTTTAAGCGTAAGTAATGAAATTAACATTAACCCTATTCATACGCAGACACTCACTCATAAATGAATACTCATTTATGATAGATCAACGTGTCTTGATGACATGAACATGTAATTGAAATATAGAGAAGCCATTTAAATTTAATCTTGAAATGTAATATTAAAGTCCGATGACTCGTGAATGAAGGCATTACAGGCGGCCTACTAAGGCGCCTCTGCTGATTCATTCATTGCACACACGTTTACAAATAAAACTGTTATAATATCCATCCATACCGACGACAACGTGCCATTAACAACTATGTATATTGTATACGTAGGTATATTGTGTAGGCCTCACTCAACTGACATTGCATCGCTCCGCTCTACATCGGAGCAGTAATATAAACATATTACTGTTGGTTAATTTTTAACGGTCATAATTTTATAATAATTAATACCTAGTAGGTGTTTTATTATCTTTATAGTTGAGAGTTACTATTAGCCTTCGGCAATCGTCGTATCATGTCGTATGTCTTAAGAGAGCCAATAATAAAGTTGACGCACTGCACGGTTCTGCCCGATCATGCTAACAGATAACTGCTTAAAACTCATCTGTGCAGTGCAACTACCTCAATAGAACATTACAATATCGCATGTACATCATTCGACTGTACACAGCAGCTATCTTGTTTTACAATACGGCTCCGGCTGCTTCTGAAAGCACAAAACAGATCCAGCGTACAGATAGAGCCGGCCAGCGCGTCCCGACAGCTTCCAACAATAATAATTAATTGACTCGTCCGTTCGTTATCGTGCTTTTATATTGACGTTCCCGAGCGAGCGGGCGGGCGAGCGAGGCGCATTCGGAATGAAATTTCCATAAAAACTTTTGTGCTCCGGCGGACGTTGCGAGCGCACGTTAAAATCGTCCGATGGCAATAAAACAGCGGCCGGTGCGGCGAGGCGCGACGGGCGAGTGCGAGCGGGACGGACTGATAGATAATGGACTCTGGACGAAATGAAGAACGCCGAGCCGAGCCGAGCGGGCAGCGGCTGTGGCGGGCGAGCCAGGGCACGGCAAAAACATCGGCGCGGTTATCGCGCTCCCCCCACCGCGCCCCACCCCGCCGCGCCGCACCGCGCCCCTCCCGCCGCCCCGCAGCCCGCGCTCGCCCGCCCGAGCTAACCTCGACAGCGGGGGGTCGTTCGTGAGTTGCCTCGACTCGCTCCTTTGCTCCGTCACCCGTGAACTAAACTAGTGTGAGCGCGCTGCCTCGCTGCCTCGCCGCTGACGCAGCCCGCGCAGCCGTCCTCCTTATCTTTTATTCTTTAAAAACGCGACTCGTCCTCCACTTCCCGAGGCTTTTTACGACCGTCCGACGACGGATTCCGTGGTCCGGGAGCCGATACCGTTGTGCGACGCCCGATCGAAGGGGGACCACCGATTGATTTACGAGTGGAACGTCGTCGGTCGCTTTGAAACGGTGAGTACCGGCACTACCGGCCGACCGATCACATGGCCGGGCAATTTCGGTACCCGAGTGAAATATCGTACCGCATCGCGTCGTCAACAGTTTAGGAGTCGTCGCGGGCTTTTGTCGTTTCGTTAATAACGCGCCTAATATTATCTGTAGAGGGCGGGTAGGAAACAAAAAGCGCGGAGATATCGCGGTGGATTGTTTTGTATTGTTTGGGCGCGAGTGAAAACGAATTGTTTGCGGGGATTCCGCACGTTGTTTTATTGTGCGATTACCGCAAACGGCCGTGCTCTATTGACACGGGCCCGGGCGCGCTATTGTCGGCTGCAGAGTGGCGCCGCCGAGGTTGCAGTGTCAAGGCATCTCGCGCCGGCTCATTTGTATACAAAGTACGTAGGTATGGGCGCAGTAATGGCTCCTAATAATAGCGATACGGCTAAGATGCTGTAATGATAACGGTTGTGAAGTTCAAAAGGGCACACTTCTTTGTGCTTGTAGGTCATCTTGCCAGTGGGTTGGTGAGAAATGTTGTCCTACGGGTTTGGGGCATTAATCGAAACTGTTTTTTTACCCTACGCTGTAGTTGTATTTTTCCTAGAGAATGTACCTCCTACTCTACCTCCAACTTTACTTAAAACAATGTTACATTTTAACGTCGTTTCTAATTCTAAGTTACTGAAGACCGCAACTTAGCGTATTTATGTGTCTTTGCTGAAACTACTTCATATATCATCGCGTACGAAACAAAGGTATTCGGGTAAAATAAATTTCAACTCTACGGAATGTTTCAAAAGTGCAATGTAGAGCAGGTGTAGATCAAAAACTGATGTAAACTAGGAGTATGCCAAATTACAATAAGAAATATATACCAGCCTAGGACAGGACCATAATGTAAAAAAATGGTAGAGTCAACCTTATAAAACTACATAGAGTTAGAGATAGAGACCTAGGTTTCTTCCAAACCAAAAAAAGAAGCTTGTACCTAGACTACCAATTACAAAATGTTCTACAATGTAGAGTAAAACTTATACAATCATATTACAACCCTACAAAAGCCAAAAGATACTCTAAAAAAAGTTTTTCTTACGAATGCTTAGCAGAAGAAGCATCGGAATTTAATCACTTTGTTAAATTGCAGCCATCAAACTTGTGGAATTTTTTAAGTGTACAATATTGAGTGTCCACCTGACGTCTAATCACTGGACAAATTGCATCATTCACATTACAAATTGCTTTGTTTTCGGCGATGGTGTCGATGAGTGGGGTTCAACAACCTTCAAGCTTTTTGTTTTGTTCTCAGTGACAAATTTATTCAGCAGCGGTTGAATATAATTAGCTTTAATAATTGTATTTCGTCTTGCAGCAAACAATTAAAACTGCTTATCATTACCTTTGACTTTTAATTCATATTTTTGGTTCGAAATTAGGCTTTGTATGATTAGTTCTGTGGAATGGCAAAGGAATTGATTTTTCATCGTCCCTATAGGGCATATTTAATTATTTACTATCAGCTTCCGCCCACGACTTGTGCATTGGATTCGGAGAAAAACGAAAAATGTGTGATCCAGAAATAAAACATTATTGCAAATCTAAATATAAATCTTATACCGCGGAATAGAATCCATTTCCCGGAATTAAATAGTGGGTGAGCGATTCGATTCATGAAATTCTATGAATCAAATAGTGAGTGTTTTTTTTTTCTTTTTTTTTTTCTCTTTATTTAGGTTAACAAACAGTAACATAACATATCTTAAGTATATGTATGTAGTTTAAACTTAATACTAGGTTGTGAACCAACACCGTTAACCACAGATTACTCATAATACTACTATTATAAATTGAATGTGAAGCAGCATCAAATTCAACCAATTGTTCATTAAGATAATCCGTGATATATGCCAAAATTCATCCGAATCCATTTAACTGTTTCTGCGTGGGTAGAAACTTTCACATCTACTATTAGCAGGATTAAAGGTTTACCTATATTTTGGAGTATTAGTGCCTCTAACCACTCATAGATCCAGTCTACGTAAACGGTCACTTTCATACCATGTGCAAAATGCCGAACAATGGACGAGTTTATGAGCTTCTGGGTTATGTACTACTCTTTCGAATGAAAAGTTGCTGTTGGCCCTAACGGCTTCTACGGCTACACGCGGACTGAAGACCGAGCTTGGAAAGGCTCAACCGAGAAGACACTTTTTTCGAAGAGAAAGGAGTAAGGTTTGCCATAAATGTGGTACTCGCAATGTACCACATTTATGGCAAATAAATGAAATGAAATGAAAAAAGGACTAGCTCACTCTTTTCTATAAATTGGTTGCCAACGTCCCTAAGTTCACCCCTGGTGGGTTCGCACTTCGGTAGAGGACGTCTCCTGGACTATTCTACATAATTACCTACGTCACTTGCATAATGGTAGATAGAGTGTTAACCTGCCTAACTTGCCTAAGTTTAATACGTTTCGGAGTGTGTGAACCAGTAATAATGTAGGTTCCTATTGCATGTTTCGTGCACCACGAAGAAGGGAGGTTGAGTTAAACATAAAAATGAATGGAGGTCCTTACACACCAAATCTATGACTAGAATGAAATAAGCTTCAATGTAGTGAAAACCACACCCTGCGGACCGAAATTAGTTTGAACAGAGAAAGGTCCCCAGGAGACCTGTATTATTAAAGTGTTTACACATTTATATTACCCGTGTGTTTAAATATATCTGTGTTATACAAATGAATTATAATTATCCATATCAAATTCTAATTATCTATATTCCAACTTAATACAAATTAGGCATAATTAGGATTGGGGCAATTAGGATAATGACGCCACATTCCTTAGTGTAGATAGTTTCCTTATGTTTAGAGAGCTAAACATACTTAACCCATAGGTATATAAATTAAGTAGCTGAATTAATTGATTAATTGTTGAGCATGTGTATTATACAATATATTAGTCTACTTTGCAACAATCCGCGGTTAACATATATGATGGTATATGCTTTAAGACGTGCGTGGTACTTCCTTCCTACAACGGAAACATGCACTACAATAATTAAAAGTATATACCAACATACATACCAGCACCAACACGTGTTTCACCCCGAAACAGAGCATCCTCAGGGTAAGTTGACTCTGCGATGGTCAGTTGGAAAGTGAATGTCTGTTATATTTAATATCATCACTAAAATAATTGATTGAATCTGATGGCTTATAGAGCAGTTTGCAGTTTTATGTGTAGTGGTTTGCATTCTAAACTTTTATATTTGACACACGAACAAATGTTCGGTCGAATTTTTATCCCTTCGGCGCATAATGTACAAAACGCAAAATGAACACAACACGCAAAATGTACAAATCGCAAAATGTACAAAACGCAAAATGTACAAAACGCAGAATGAACACAACACGCAAAATGTACAAATCGCAAAATGTGCAACAAGGACTAAGGCCTCTTTCACGATGACACGCAGCTTTTTGAAGGGCTTCTCTTTTTGATATTAAGTTAGGTTGAAGACCGCCGATCCCTCATTAGAACGAGAGTATGTTCTGAGAGAACCTGAGATCTTCCACTGGGTCGGGTCTTAAAGAACTTTGACTCTACCTCGTGAACAGCTGTTTGTTACCATCTTTGTGTTAAACTCGTCAACTGAAACGCATGATTCCAGGCTCGCGAAATGCGTAGACTTCATCAGGCGTACACGTTCCAGCTTCACGTTGATATTTAATGTGCCTCTTACAAGACGGTGATCGCTTCCGGTTTTAAGCCTGCTGATCACAGAGACATCATTAAATTAATATGTGCAGATTGTCTGCCAGAATGAAGTCTATTTCACTTGTAGTTGAACCATCAGTCCAAGTCCACTTATTTTTATTAGGGGTGGTTTTTTGGAGATGGAGTTCATCATAAAGAGATCTTCCTTCTCTAAAACGTTAGCCAGTAAGTAGCCTCGGTGGTTCCGTCGTCCAAATCTGAAGGGACCAACGTTTATCTCGGCGTCATTTCGCGTACCTGGTCTCGCGTTAAAGTCCCCCATCACAACTGTGAAATGAGCTTTAGAGGTATGTATGGCTATACTAATTTCCTCATACATAACCTCCACCTCATCGTCGAGATGTGTCGAATTCGGCGCATATACATGTACGACCTTCAATGAATACCGTTGTGATATCCCGAGTGTAAGGTATGCTATCCTGACCGACACGCTCCCAACCTGCACAATGTTATTGATGAGGGACTTGTGGACGAGAAACCCGACACCACCTTGGAACAGATGTTCGCCCTTCCGGTGATAGAGCAAGTTTCCGGATTTGAGTATTATCGTGTCCTCCCCCTGTCTTCGGATTCAGATAATCCCACAATACTCCAGTTTAATTTGTCTATCTCTTCTTCCAACTCTTTTATCTTGTCGTCGGTCCTCAGTGTCCTGATATGTTGCCAAGTGCAGAAGTTGTTTTGATGATTGTTTGATGCGCGATCTCTGCTGGCGGTTCTTAGCACCAGTGTTGCCAAGTTAGCCACTTTTTGGCTAGATCTGGCTACATATTTAGCCACAATTTTTGCAACTCATGACTTGACAAGCTAATAATTACTTGTTATTAGCTTTTCAAGTCATGAGTTGCTAAAATTGTGGCTAAATATGTAGTCGGATCTAGCCAAAAATTGGCTAACTTGGCAACACTGCTTAGCACCCTCTGCTCCACCGTTACCATGACCGCCAGGAATAGTGGAACTGACGGGGACTGGGAGCCGAGGCTTAGTTTTGGCTGTCATTAGGAGTTTTAGCCAATAGTTACCACGCTTGGCCAGTTCGTGTTGGTGACCGCAGTAGGGGATCTGGTGATGACAATACTCAGAGATACACTGCTGCCCGTCTCCTGGAATATCCTATTAGTCGCCTTTTACGACATCCCAGGAAGAGGTGGGAGTGGTGCTATTCTACTTAAGTGGACCCGGCACCACATAGGGAAATAATATTATAAATACTTAGATACTTAGTAGAAATATAAATTTGTTAAATCGTTTTGCTTAAAAAATATTTTGTGTCGTTTATGCACGTGATCGATGTGAACGTGGGCTTTCTTGCACATTATGCGATTTGTACATTTTGCGTGTTGTGTTCATTCTGCGTTTTGTACATTTTGCGTTTTGTACATTTTGCGTGTTTTGTTCATTTTGCGTTTTGTACATTATGCGCCGAAGGGATTTTTATCTCGTCAAACTTAATAGTCAATGTGATTGACGCATTGACTGATCATCGGTCATGTGTTTCACAATATTATGTATTTGATTTGACAGCTGTTGCCATATTATGATTTCGATATTGTTGTTGATAATTGGGTGACTGCTAGTGGCAAAAATTTCTTGTGCACTTCAGTGCTTCAGAGGGCACATAAAGCTATCGGTCCCGGTTGTTATCGTAAGATAACGTCGTTTAGCCGGCATGAAAACTTCCGTTTCTTGAGTTGGCCACTGACCCCTCCACTAATCCGCACTGAAGCAGCGTGGTGGTGTATGTTCTGGACCATATAAAGAGAGACCCGTAGGTACTCATTAGTGGGCGATTAATTTGTTAAAGCCAACAAATAATGCCAATAAATAATAGTAAATATGACCCGTGTGGCGCAATGGTTACCATACCGGACCGCCATTCAAAGGGTCCTGGGTTCGATTCCCCGCGAGGCGGAGATTTGAATGATGAGTTAAAATTTCTATTCTCGGTGTGGATGTGTATGTTCTTGTCTTTGTGTATTGTCCATGGCACCTAAAACATAGGGAATCCTAGTGTAGAGCTATGAGTGTGTAGCGTTTATTTATTATTTATTTGTTGCAGGATCTGACCGGTCAAAACAGCAATGACTCGGGCGGCAGCGGCGGCGCCGGGCGCGCTTCCACGCCGCACTTGAGGCCTACGCCGAGCCCCACCGGCTCGAGCGGATCACGATCCATGTCACCGGCTGTCGGTGAGTACTGATAACGGAGGCCGTACACGATCAATTGTACTTATCAAGTTTGCAGTTTGACTTGACGCGCCATCCAGTGTGCAGACATAGCTACATATATGGCCAGATAGCTATACCGTGGCCATACTGGATACTGGATGCCGCGTCAAATCCGCTTGATGCTTGATCAAGTACTCTTGATCCGGTCTGGCTTCCATTACACGACACAAATTCTACTGCTGTCACCAAAACTGTCATTGAGGTATGAGTTCTTCCTGCGCTGATGTCGGTCTACCAATACGAATTACGAAATTTGCGAACTATGAGCTATGCGATGCTGGTGCAAGAGACGCACGCGTTGCATCTTGGTATCTCGCTCGGTGTTGGAAGAATTCAAGCCGTATTTTTATCCTAATGCCAGGAAGGGTTATGTTTTTCGCGCGTATCTTGTATGTATGTTTGTATGCATGTAATATTCTTTATTATCTCCTATCTTCCAAACCGCTGAATGGATGTATAATTAAGATATCGTTAGATTCGTCTTGATAAACCCAAGTGTTCTTAGATAGTGAAAAAAAAAACAAATATGTTGGCTGTGAGATGCCATTGTTTGAAGTATCAAAAAATAAAAATAAATCGAATAATGCAATATGGGTATCAAATTAACTTAGAGCTTACCATAAGGATTTCAAAAAGGTATACCTACATGATAGGTTTTTTGATAGCAGGCGGGTTTTTTTTTGAATTTTTAAATTTATACTAGTTACGTTAATATAAAAAGAGCTAGAAGAATAAATAACGCGCTTCGCTAGTTTTATGATTGGTTATGCGTCTGATGCCTTTGGTGTTGCTGAGTTCTATTGTCGACAGTGGCCATTCCCCATCAGATGGTTCGTCTGCTCGTCGGCTATTCACATGATTAAAAACAAGCGAAAACGTTGAAAAATTAAAAAGAAGTAATACAAGATACATGGTACAACTTGAAACCACCGACAACAATGTGTCAAATATTGGAAAGATTACAAAATAAATAAAGTAGGTACTCAGGAAGCTAATTACATACACTTGCTTAGTAAATAAGTTTTTTTTTTGTCTCTGGTGGTATGTGTTTGTTGGCGTTAATGCCTTAGTCATGCGTTAATGTAAAAAAAGGACAAAAATATCTGCATAACATCTTTAAAATCAGAGTAGGTTAATTGCGTTCTTAATGTAACTATCAAAATGTTTGCATCAAATAATTCAATCTTAGTTGTTCTAAAGTGCGTACATGTACCTTTTTATAACACATCGAACGTACGAACAATGATTGATGGTCCGTAATGCGGAGATGATGGCCATTAAGATGGATTATTAAGTAAAAACAAGTAACGATCGAACATGCAGCGCCCTTGATCACCTATCGATTAGTTCCGTACAGCAGCTTCTCTGCAATACCAGCGCGAGATGTGCTCGAGCGATGCATACTCCATACACGTCACAAAACTTAATTATTGCAATGTAATGGGCTACAAAGTGAAACCTGCAAGCCACTAATTAGCTTGTTGGTCGGATCCAATGAGCCGCTAAATTGTTATTGCCCCGTGTTGATTGAAGCCAATCTAGGAGTTGATATGGATTGGGGAAATGTAGTTCGGTGGCGTGTTAATAATTTCATCCTCCTAATTGAGTATGTGACTATGTATGTAAGGATGGACGTCAGTTTTAACGTAAAAGAATAGTCTTTCAAGTTAACGTATGGAGCCGTGTGTTGGTGGTATTGCAATCGTGTAGGAAATTGATTCGGTTCTCGTTGAAAATGGAACTCTAGTGCGCGGCAATAAGGTTTATGTACTAGGCGAAGTAGTTTGTCTCGTCTATAGTTTCGCTAGAGGCGTTGATCAGATTCATTGTGCATACTTCGTCACTGGCAGACGCGGGCTTTCCCGACATTGACCCACATAGAGCGGGCGCCCAGAGTACACCGTATTTTGCCCCTTTTGCGGGCGCGAACCACCCCATCCTCCCACCTTATGTACGAGTGAGGGGTGGTCGCGGTATATAGGGCCTCGTGAAAAACTTACCCCCCCAGTCGGTGCGAGCACGCAAAACAGGACCTTCCACCCCCGAGTGTTGACGCCTCAGTCTTGTATGTGTGCCGGACCGTCGGTTTAAATCACATTTTTCCAAACAAACAAAAAAAAATCGGTAGTTTTCTGACTTTCTATGCCATTCGGCACTTTGGCACATAGATTTTTTCAGGTTGTGTTTTCTCGGCCAAGTTACGTTACGCAGCTCAACTCAGCTGACTACATTTACTGCAACGTTTCTTCATTATATTGCCATCCAAAGTCTACTCTTTATTTTAAATACTGTCAAATGAATAAAACAGAATCTCGATATGATCCATGATCAATGTTACCCCAATCCAAAAAAGACGAATCTGAAAACGCCTATATTTTTGCTGTGAATGTAGCGCAATTTTTCCTGCTAAGAACCTATTGTCCTTAACTTAAACAATCTCCATTCATTTACTAAATGGACACAAAAGTGCCATAAACCGTACAAGATAACATTCAGAATTGATAGTCGGCCAGCCTTACATGTTGTTTCTAGATTCAGGAACATTATTGTACGCCCACGGTCTCCCACAGATTAGATACTTTAGTAATCCAAAGTCCGATAACATGCGGCATATGCCAGATAGAATATCATTATGTAGCCAATTCGAATCTCCAATCCTACGTAAGCTCGAAAGATAGCTCCTACAACTTTTCTCCGCAATTGCTTTAAGAGATTTCGTCTGGTCTGGGTAGGTGTATTATACATCTTTACACTCGCAGATTTATGCAAAGATCTGTTACGCCCTTGTAGAGTTTCCCTCGGAATGTCCTTGACGGGTTCGTCGACTGGGGTCGCCACATTTTACATCTATTTACGTACCTACTTACCCACTGTTACGGGACTGTTTGTCAAGTATATACGCACCCTAGGTATTCGGTACCCCGGCCATATTACTACGGGTCCATTCATATTATCCGTTGGGTCATGGGTGGGTTTAGACGGGAACCTTTTATCTATGAGTTTACATATCGATAACGATGTTAAGTAGTACCAAACACCGGTTCGTGGAATTCGAAGGTTACATTGAATATGGTATGTTATGAATGATATTTATATTGATTCTTAGGAACATTAATTACACGTAGATATATTTTCGTTCTTGTATTATCGAGCGGGGAATATTGAGCTTCCCACTTGAAAAGAACGCCCATTGCGTTCTGCGACTGACGAGAAAGACATCAACGTTGTTTTATTCATTGATGCGGTTTTAAAGTCAAATACATAATAATAATGTTCCCATATTTATCGACGACATCAATCAATGTTTAGCATTTTGTGCCCATTTATTGTGCTATTTAGTCACATTCATACATAAATACATTTCCCAGTTAAGAATCTGGGTTAACTATTCATCCAAAACTTATGAGATAAAGGAGAACATTGATACCGCTTATAATACCTATACCGTATAATATGTATTATGTATATACGGAGTCAGAAGTATTTTACCTACATATATTGCGTAAAATACTTCTGACTCCAACGACACTCCACGATTGTTCTATTTCACGCTTAATCTTTTCCATCGTCGAAACTATACGACGGCACTCGTCGCAAAGTAAAATGAATCGTAAGTTGAAACTGGAATTTTGAGTTTCCAATATTTAAATCACTTCGCTTGAATTGCTTTCATTTCACGTAATTATTATGTATCGCGACAGGCGTTCCTTATAAAGGGTTTGTTATTTCACCGTGGAGTGACTGTAACGAACGGACGTACGGTTTGCCGCAAAAGCAATCGTGTTTTCTTACCGTCGCCGATTGCCGAACATGGCTTTCTCAAAACATCGGAGCTCCGAGACCGGGCGAGTCAGGCGAGTGGCGCTGGCGACTGTGCCGCCGCATTCGAATACCGGTTATATGACCGCAATACACCCTCACAACGGCGGCTGCATACATTGCACGACTACGCTCTACGCGACATCCATTGCTCGTTGGATTCGAGTATGCGCGCTGAGTGAGAGGTTTGACCCAGCAATCTGCGCGAAAATTATCGTGGACTGTCGCAGATATCTAGTGAGTTGGTACAAGTTAAACACGATGGTATGACGTCAACCATTCGGCTCGTCGGGCTTCTCGAGTCTCCGACAAACATCCAGTGAATACATGAAGTCTCTCATTGGAAGATTATACGAATCGCTCGAGGAAAAAGTCACGCGAATAAGTCTGAGAGGTTGAATGATAAAACTCTTGACTATTTTTATAAGGCAATGCCAGCTTACCAAGAATTCAGAAATGTAAAAGAAAGGGAAGTGTTAAATGTAATGTTTTGTGTTTTTTATCGTAGTCACCTTAGTTACCTTATAAATAACAGCCATAAAAGAGGGAAATTTTAACGTCAGTTGCAACACTCAACTCTACCCCAGTCAGTACGGGTTCTATCTAATACTTTATTGGAACGAAGTTCCTTATCGCGCGTTGTGAAAGGGGGCTAGACGGAAAATTACGACACTTTTTGATTCTTACGAATGACGACACTTTTTTTGAAGTGATTCAGAGAGTTTTACAGAGATGGCGCTGTACAACAAAACAATACTTAAATCGAAAGGAACTTCGTTCCATCCGGGTGTCCCTTGACACCTCTCATGTTTTATTTTCTTTTAAGATTCTTACGTTTTACTAATCCATTTACTTCTAATTTAGAAAATTACTGACCATTCAGGTCACTTACCTGATTAGTAATTAGTTAACTACCTGTCCATAAAAACGGGGTTCTGTCAATCCGTACTAGCCAGCGCATTATGGTCGGGAGTTTTCAAACCACCCGAGGGCCTCCGACATGGCTTAACGACTATTATCTTATGATAACAACTGGGACCGACGACTTTTACGTGCTGGAGGGCACGGAAACGCTCAATTTTTTTGCCACTAGCGGTATAGTGGCACGAACTGCACTTCCAAAACTGGGTCGCACAGAATATCAGTGCTGTGGTTCTCCACAGCAATTACTGAGTGCGATCCTTTTCCATAGTGCTTACAGCAGCTTAACTATAATCTTATTGTTTTAGTTTTTTTTTATACCCATATCTGCTTGTAACTTGGAATAAAGTATTTCTTTCTTTCTTTCTTTCTTTCTTTCATCCATCCAACTACCGACCGCGCCAGCTGTTGCTTAACTTTGTCGATCACTTAGGATCAACGCAAGCCGCTGGGCCTATATGTAATTTTACGTAACTCTGACAACTTCATGCCTGACCATCGTTTCATTCACCACAGTACAAACAGTAATAGCTTGATATTTATTATGATTGATTTTGTTCTTCACCAAGTACAAACACTTCCCTCGCAAACCTTTTAGAATAGGCTAAACAGCGTAAGGTTCTTACGTGGGTAATTATCATAAATATTAATTTTACTACAGGAAGAGCGCCATTATCCGTGATGACGTTAATTAGATATTAATTAGATTCTCTAATATTTTATTTACTGCTTGTTTACGTATTAGGAATTTAATAATTTTTTATCACTGTACATTTCGTCATGGGTAATGCAGTGTTTATATATTTTTTAGGTTTGTCTGTATTTACTCACAAGATTATTACCCGACTGCTAGGATGGGTTATATTTTTCGCGCGTATTTTGTATGTATGTGTGTATGTATGTATGTGTGTATGTATGCTGAACGGATTAAGATATTGTTAGTTTCGTCTTGATAACCCAAGTCTTCTTAGATAAGTGAAATAAAAAAAACAAATATAGTGGCTGTGAGATGCCATTGTTTGAAGTATCAAAAATAAAAATAAATCCAATAATGCAATATGGGTAGCAAATTAAAGAGCTCACCATAAGGATTTCAAAAAGGTACAATATATCATGATAGCTTTTTTGATAGCAGGTGCGTTTTTTTTGAATTTTTAAATTTATACTAGTTTTAATAATCGGCTAAGGTATGTTTAAGGCTAAATGTAAAAATATCAATACGAGTTACGTATGAAATTTTCCGCGGAGCGGTAAATCACATTGTTATTGGAAATCAGTTTATTTATATTCAGATTATTTAGGTATTCGTATTATACAATAATTCTAAATACGTAAATAGTTCGTACGGCAAGGAATAATTCAAAACAATAGGAAACAAAGATTAGAATAAAAGAATTAATTTTTAATGATTTGAAAGCTATTCAATTTGTTTCAATGTTAAAACATGCATACTAATTCTTTTGCCGACTGTGCACTAAATAGTAATAGAATAGCATATATAGAATGCATTTCACGTAAATACTAATTGTAAGTAAACTAAATGCAGCCAATCAACGCTACGTCAGCAACAAATCCTTATCTCGTTGGTAAATAATAATAAAGAGTTGTTTTGTGCCCGCATGCCGTGTCCGTTTGTCGAGCGCGAGAGGCTTGGTTGTTATGGCCTCCCATCACGGTTCATGTTTGCTTGTCACTCTTGTCAGGCACTTAGGCTGTTGACGAACATAACATGAGCGGATGATGTTACTGCAAGCAGGTGTATTCAGAAATAAAATAAAAGTTTACACATCCATAGTACTCTCTGTGTCGCGAACTGGGTCTCTGAACTGAAGTAATGGATATTTCAAGAGTTGAGAGTAATTAATATTGATCTGTTACATGAACAACGTGTGCCTCGGAACAGGATTTGAACCTAGGATGGAGCCTTCACTCGACACTGCGATATATTTTACAAGTTTTTACATTCCAAGTTCATCACCAGAGTACCGTAATAAATACACCAAGAACTAGGTATATTAAGTTAAGAATAGAAGATAATTTACATTAGACAACATGATGTCGCAAGATCATAGACTGCTTATAAATTTTCCATACAAAATCCATACAAAAAACCCTTTCATTTGACATACAACACGATACGGTTTGCAAAACAGTATTGTTGGGTCACAAAAAAGTACATGAGTACCAAATTTCAACTCATTTGGTCTAGTAATTTCGAAGTAAATTGGCTGTAAAGGGCAGACAGACACACGAGGTTTCGTTTTTCGTTTGGAACCCTAAAAACATTCAAACCTTCAGCGTGACTCACTGATCACTCAAATGCTCTGACGAGCTCAACATGCATGATCTTGCGCGGTTGACAAGCTACATCGGTCGTCGTCGGAGCCAGTGAGTTGCTAGTTGCCAGCGACTGGCGGAGTGGCAGCGTCGTTATCTGAACACAATGCGTCGCTCGCAGCCGCAATACCGCAACCCGACGCGTTCGAAGGTGAATTGCGTATTGTTCGGCGCCCGCATGCGGCGCTACTTTCGAATAACACTTTAATATTTGAGGAATAAGGTTTCTTTTGCTCGGCAAACGTGCTCGACGCGAATCGATGGAAATTAAACCTTGATGCTCGAGTGGTAGAGTTGGTTACGTATTGGTTGTCGTGGCTAGTGTTGTGTACGAACGCTAAAAGCATTTCGCAGTCGTCCGTCGTGCGTATCGACGGGCCGAGCGCAGGAATGCCATCAACCAAGATAAGGCCTGTTCAGTTGCCTGCCGCATGCCGTCCGCTCGCTAGCCGAGTACGGTCGAGCGAATCGAAAGCTAGTTATTCGCTCCGCGTTATTATTACCACTGGTTTTTACGCACACGTCACGCGTAGTTTCAGATTGTCGACGTCTTAAGTTGTAGCGGCTACTGCGGCTAGGTTGCCTTCTATCAGGATTCTTAGACTATAATTATTACAGTATGTCAAGATTTATTTTTATGGTAAGATTTATGAAGGCTGTAACTGTATAAGAATAAGAATGGCATTGGATTTTCATATTTTTCCACGATTCCTTTGAGTATTAATTCGGACATTTTGTTACTTTATGTATTAAAAGTAATCACGTTCTCATACTCCTCATATTGATCTGCATAAAAGATTTTAACGGCAATTACTTGTAATTGACTTGTTTGCGGCTAGACATGAATACTTTATTACCTGTCCGTCACCTAGAACGGTGTAAGGTAAGTAAAATTATTGTTTTCTGTAACACCAAACGTAAAGGCGGTAATAGCTCGGCAATTTGCTTGCACGACAGACCTGGGATCGAAGTTACGTTTGTATTTGAAATTCGTTTGCTCACGTGATGGAAAACAGACTGAACTTTCCATATTGGATCCTGGAGAATCTATTCTTGTCTAGATTATGTAGAAAATGTGTAGAGTTGTTTAAACCTATCTTGCAACCGAAGTTCAAGTTTTGGTTTATACTTGTCACAGCAATCCAAAGGATTTTAATTGCAGTGTATGCATTTTGTATATCCATACTCGACGTCATTTATGAAAACAATATGTGAGACCTGTCAATCTATACCAGCATGATAGGTGTTCACATCACCCGTGCTAAAAGGAGACTCGAGCCTTCATGGGTTAGTGGTATCTTACTAAACAACACTTTCACCATCAAACAGTAGTGGTTTATTTGAAACGATGGTCGTCGTTCGCACGCCGCCAGCCAGCAACGCACCGAATTTCTGAATACCTTGCAAACTGCCGGAACGACCCAATAAATCCTCGCGTTTTCACTGTATCAAAATGTAAATTCACCGAGTCAGTTTCGGTGTGACTAATTCCTCTACTAAAATTTATGGATTGTCATCCATTACGGGGGGTTGCCTAGTCCCTTTCGTCTTACGGACGTGGTAACCGCGCAGTGAACTATAGCTACGTATTTATCGCCACACGGATGCCTATCAGCTGCCACGTGCCCACGTGTCCTTGGCGGGTCAACGACCTCGTTTAAATACAAAAAGGAGAAACATGAACGCTTTTTGCACTCGCATCCCGGCCGTGATCCGTGATGTTTGTTTTGATCGTTTTCACGTAAACGATCCGTCTCGTGGGCTCGTGGCGCGCAAGATGTTTTTTTCTACTATCGAGCAAGGATCGATGAGGTCGTTGTTATTATTTATGATGTTCTCACATCTACACGATTTGGACGTGGTCCGCGTTGGGGTATCCTCGACCAGCGATTCTAAATATAAATCGCGTCCTCGGTACGGATTATGGAGGCGGAGGAGGTGGGTTGACTAATTAGGTGTCGCTAGTGCGCGATCAATAATTGTCATTGAAGTTGAACATTGTAATTTATATAATTTGTTTTGATTATAGTCATGGCCGGAAGTCAGTCATGAAAGTCTTGAGTGTGGGAATGTGTATGAAAAATTTAAGATTAATTAATTTTGTTGTGTATAAACAAAGCAATTTCTGATACTAAATACCCGACGATCATTTAATGTTTTGAGCATTGTAGACCTGACTTCAATGATTAAATATTTGCAAATCGAGAATGTTTTCTACAGCATAATTACTCCATAATATTATAAGCCTTTAGCACGACGCCAGCTAAAACACGAGGTACACAAAGAAGCACGAATCTTGCTAAGAGTAATTAATAATGTACAAGCATCTTTTTCCAAATCCTCGTGGGATAGGCACGCGATTTCAATTTGTGAAAATAATTCTGAAAACTAAAACGGCTGTGGCATATGACCACATCGTAAGAAGTCAGAAGTCGAACTGTCATAGGCGGTCTAGGTTGAATCTCATTCCAACCCCAACGCATTCAATGGGTTTCTTTAGGCTTCAGGTCTCATCTCAAGTAGGTGTGATATTGTACCTTACGATATTTTCTTCCATTTCACTGGAACCTAGACCCGCCTTGGGCGGGAGATCGACCGTCAAACCTATGCTACTTACTCACTGCTTGTGCCTTGCACCCAAAATGTAGAGCTCGCGATGTTTCCGTCCTCTGAAATATGCGAAAATTAGAAGAATTTACTAAATTCAAATTCGAACCAGAAATTCGCCTTATGCCGTAGCCGACATTGAAGCCACTCATATCACTGTTTACAACAATATAGGTCAACGGAAATAAAGATTTGTATACAAAATAAAGGGCAACGGAGATAAGGCAAACAAAAGGGTGTAGCGTTTTAAAAAGCGGGACCTGTTGAACTTGTCGGTGCGGTACGTACCTACTGGCCATCGCCTAATTGTATTCAGATTGCGGCGGAAAAGTGATAAATCTCAGCGAGTCAAGGTCACTGGAGGGTTCGACATCCCATTCACCCTTGCCACCCTTGGCTAATGGCGCGGACATTCTTTGCCGACCCCGCTTTAGACTTACATGCTCGTTAAAATATTTATTGCTTACACCACTTCCCATCCCCACATAAACCGCACTGTGAGAAGAGTACCGCTTTATAAAAATTTGATTGTAATTTGTAACATATGGGTGTCAGAAATGTCAAGTCGGACCTAGAGATTTCGAATGCATCTGTCCGAACAATGCAGTTTTTCGGACGATGTGGTTTGCGAATTGTCCAACGAACGCGTGTTATTTCATGCTTGCGATATAAAAGTATGGAAATACAAACATTAATAAAATAATGTATACCTAATTACCTATTTTAACCTACACAAATTAGGTATATATTGTGAGTACTAAAATAATGATTGAGTTTGAATGTGTGTCTCATTTCTCACAGATGTAGTACCGATTTGTATACTCAATTTGTATAGAAAAGCTCATCCACTCCTATCATATTTTTCTTTGATGTCGTTTTTGTCCTTGTTAGTTAACTACAGTAATTAACAATTAATAATGTTGATAAGATAAACACGACATAGTTTAGCACATCAAGGAATCTGTGCAGGTCAATAACCCCATCAACGTAAATTAATCGCATAGCTTATCCAGATTAGCATAAGTACAGATAGACAGACAGATGTTATCAAGATTATGAAGTTTATCATTAATCGCATCAATGTCTATCGCAATATTTACATTTCATACGTAATCTTTACAAATGAAATCTTTACTAAGGAGATTTGTATGAAAATTTTAAAATATAAACATTTTCGTATTTTTTATTTATTTTAGCTAATCAAAGTAGGTACTGGCCAAAATTATCTATCCAATTTTGCCATTTTGATGGCAGTTTGTTTATCCCTTTACTGTAGAAGTCTTTCGGACGGGATGCGATGAAGTCAGCGAAAACGTTTTGTACTGCCTCTCGGGTGTTGAACTTTTTCCCACTTAAAAAATTGTCTAAATTTTGAAAAAAGTAGAAATCTGTTGGGGCAAGATCTGGTGAGTACAGGTGACGGAGAGCTTCCAGCTGTAACTCTTGTAGCTTTGCGATGGTTTGTCGTGAAGTGTGAGCTCGCGCGTTGTCGTGGAGAAGCAACGGGGAAGCGCGATTGATCAGTCTTAGTTGTTGAATTACGAGTTTCTCCATCATTGTTTGCAATTCTTGGCAATAGACATCTGACGTCACTGTTGTGCCATTCGATAAGAAGTTGTGATGTACAAGTCTGGCACTGGTCGACCAAACAGTCACCATCATCTTCCTATGAGTAATCTTTTTTTAGCGCACTGATTAGGTGCTGTACCCAGGTCCATCCACTGAGTCGAACACTTACGGTTGTTGTACAAGATCCTTTTCATCGCAGGTAACAATTCGATTTAGAATTCCTTCGTTTCTATGCCGATTCAGTAGTGCTATGCATGCTTCGACACGCAAGTCTCGCTGTTGGTCGCTTAGTTTGTGTGGCACCCACTTATCTAGCTTTTTATTTTTCCGATTTGACGCAAGTGCTTCAATGTTGTTTTGACATTCATTCCAAAGCCCGCAACAAGCTCATCTGTAGATTGAGTTGGATCCGCTTCCATTATCGCCTTCAATTCGTTGTTGTCGACAATGATTACCGGCCGACTGCGAGGCTCGTTCTTCAACTCAAAATTTTCAAATTTAAAACGATTGAAACAATAAAGGACCGTGCTTATACAAGCAGTGTTAGGCCCGTACACGTCGTTAATATTTCGTGTTGTTTGCGCAGCGAACTAATTATATGAATATGAGTTTCTACGTAGAAACTCATATTCCAAAATTATACAAATTCACTCAGTTCATCCACGGCGCCAAAAACTACCACAATTTCACAAAAACAAAACAGTATCTAAAAACAAATGACTGAATTTGAAATTAAAATAACACGGCTTTTGAATAAAATTTATTTGAATATCGAATTGCGGACCAATCCACAGATACCTAATTAAATCTGAAAATGCTGGTTATAAAATCTCCAATTTCATAGCTAAAGACCTATTATTTATCTTTTCATAATTAATATTAATAGTCACTTTTTGAGCGTCACTTGGGGCGCAGTATTTTAATGGTTGGTAAAACGCACATGGCATCTCAGCACATCACACGTTTGAAACTCGGTTCTATCATTTTCATTTAGAAACAGGGCGTTTACGATTTATCTATTGTTGTTTTTTACTTCATGATCAACTTCTGACATATTGTATATTCCCACAATGCTTGTTAGCTTGCATAATGGCGTTGTTCAAAAAGCAAATCCATAATTTCCATCAACTGCCAATGAACAAAATCCAATCAGCAATAGGGGGCACTTGATTTCTTGCTAGTCTATACCGATGAATGCCGAACATAATATAGATAAAATGCTCTGTATACACTCCAAAATTCCAAATAGGTTATACATTTGAATATAATATAAATAAATAATATTTAGAACAAATCGAGGTCTTTGGGCACTTAACACAATATCGCGTGGAGGTAGATAAATCTATCGGCCTATGTGAAACCTTCATTCGCACGTATCTCTCTATATTCTTTAGGTACTACTGTATACCGCTAATGGTTTGTATCCATAAAACTTGTGTAAAGTGTATTTATTTAACGACGAGTGACAGCGCGGTGTGAATTTGATCAGTGATCACTCTGCTATAAGTACTCCAGTGACTGGCTGTACGTGCCTGAAACGAACATAATATCGTTGCCTGTTGGCGAACGAACGATGCTTGCACATTGCATTGCATAGGGGCGTATTATCATTATATAGGTACTCATAGGTATTCACCGTGATTGCCTGTTAAGGCTCATTGAAAATATAGCTAAGAATTCTGTACTGTATGTTCGATTTTAAGCTTTAATGACTAATTAATAAAGATGAAACTGAGCTCGCGAAATACGTCTCTCCAACTCTAAACAACGAAGTTCTATGACTGAATCCTAGACACTATTGCTGGTATCAAAACCGTCTGAAAGGGGTATCGTATAAAGCTTGTTAGTCTCATAGAACTCTCATTAAGATGTAATGCGGGTCCCTTCTTAGCTGGCAACGCATAGGTGATTTTTAGCCTTTGGATAGACTACGAAAGTCGAATGCACTAGGTAGCAATAAATATCAGATTACTCATCTGCTCATTCATCACTTATCAGGTACTAAAAAAGTTAACAGATCTGAATTTCTGTAGCAAAAATATTATAAGAGGAATTTGCATATTAACATCGATTTCGATCAGATAGAGTGTATGATGAAAAATCCTTATCTGTTCATGTTTCTCTCTTTTCCCTTTCCAAGGAAGGAACCATTCCTTACGAAAACTTTCAGTAGCAAGTGTTACAATGGACACTTTTAACTACCGCGTTCGAGTTTAGCCAGCCAGATCAGCGTTATTTATTATTGATTCCATACATAATCATGAGCGTAAGCTTACTGTAGATTAACACGATAATTTCACTTTCATATTACATTAATAAGATAACACAGTCATCTTAATCTCTGTTTATTGAATAGTAATTGAAGAGTAAAGCTTTTTAACATAGAAGCGATGCATTAAGCTCGTGATGCCTGATTGTAACTATTTATGACATGATAAATTTTTCATAAACTAATTGATGATGATTAGCATGTGCTTGATCCCAGGTGCTTGGGAGTGACGCTACCTACTGAGCGAAGCGACTCGGGTTCGATATTCGAGCGGAGCCGACATACAGACATCTAACAATATGATGTTTGTAGTGTATTTTTATAATTTTACATGTCTTTATTTCAATACAGTCTAACCTATAATTTTAAGAGTTTATAAGATAAACTTACTTATGTGTTTTTGCAAAATGTAATTTTAGGTTAAACACGTATTATTTAGTACACTGAGTAGTATTGAAAGAGAGAAGACACCATCTTAGAGCCTTTGCAGTTTGCACACGGTGTATTTTTACAGCGCGGGCGACGCGCGGAAACCGCGCGTATACGCGCTACAAACGCGATCGAACGAGGAAACGCTTCGTCCGCTTCGTCATTTACAGCACGGAAAACGCGCGGATTCCGCGCGTCGCATCGTCCGCACTGTAAACTCTAACTGTTATGAATGAAATATGTACGATTCATGCACGTAGGCTCTACATAGGGGAGCGCTGGTGAAAGCCGTTCGAGTGTGTTATTTCTTTTTGAAAATAAAAAAAACAGCCTTTTATATACAAAGTTGAGGAATGGTCCGCCGACCTCGGTTTGCTCTAGTTACTTCATATGCGAGCGTACATAGTAGTATGTATGTACACTCATAGCGAGCCTCCATAGTTTCCACGTTTGGGGGCATAGTGCATACCACTTCTCTAGTGTGCTCTGTAAATAAGTTTGTTTTCGTTTTATATTTGTGCATTCTCGGCGTAAATTGAGAAGGCATTGACTGTGTTTGATTGTTTGTGCCTATTTGTTTGTGTCTATGAAATCTGAGCGGGTACCTACCGTTGAATGTAATGATTTTGTGAGGACGTTGTAAAATTGAAGTTTGACCATTTGCAAACGATATTGTTGTTAAGTTGACGATGATGTTCTGTAAAATTAAAAATACTATATCGCACCCCTAGATGAAAACCCCACTAAATCAAAAAGTATGCGTTTTGAGTTAGTGGTGTTTTCGAATTGCTGACTCGAATACCTACACGGAGATATAACTCACGTAACGATACCTTAAACCGTTGTTGAAAAATGGCACGAAGTGCTGCTTTATTTGAATGACCTTACCCCAAACGGCGCGAACACTACTCCACCATTTTTAGTTGTCTCTCGGTTGACGCAGGTGGAGTACGATTGCATAGTGGGATATTTTGAGTTGCAAGAGTTTACGTGAAATTTGATTAGGTAAGTTACATGTTTATTTTGAGATGATTGGGTTTTGCTGAAATTTCACTGATAATAATAATAGTTTATTTCGATTTTTAGGGGTTTTGATGAGATTATATTGCAATTTCTTTTTTGATATTTTGATTTACTCAGATTTACATGAAAGTAAACCTAAATTTCGATTTAACGTAGTTTTGTTGAATTTTAATTCTAACTTCGTTTATTCTTGTCTGTTTAGTGATATATGTACTTTTAATAGAGAAATAGGTTGTTAGTGACATTTTTAATTGATTTTATTATTCGTTTTAAAGTTATGAAAAACAATACGTGATATTTTTGGATTTTTTGAGTTGGTTGACTTTACTTGATTTATTATTGAATATGAACATTGTTTATTTTTAGGACAATAAAAGGCTGTGAAAAACTCATTTTAGAATTGATAAACGCATAAAAAGAGGACCCTGGCCACTAAGAACTCTGTCATCACTTGGTAAGGATATGCTCAATATAGTAAAGGAGCCTGAGTTGCCAGGTGAAGGAGCTTCACCACCCAGCATTTTAGAATCTTCGTTAATTCTAGATGAGCAGTAACATTCTAACTAATATTAGTTCAGTAGCTGTTCATTTTAGGATTTTGTAATGATAGGTAAGGAAATAAGAATTTTTTAAAGTATAAATGAGATATTTTTTAAAGTACATTTATGTGATTATTTAAAAACGAATAATTAATATTTATTTATAATAAGTCGTGTACGATCTCAGTTTGTTTTATAGGACATAATATTTTTATAACACTAAGTACAAACGAATTTTTGCTGTAATAAAATTATAACAACTTTTTGCATAAACAATTGTTTTATTTCTACCATTTAACCATTCTAGTGCATAATGCACTTAAATAAAAATAAAAACTAAAGCTAGTGTTCCTAAGCTTACCAGGTTGTGCATAGCAAAACCCTCAAAAAAAAGTTTTATCTTATTTCTGAGGTGAAAAGTAATGTACCTATCTCATTTTTATTTCAGATAAAGTAAAGTAACTCTACTTAGTGCACAAAAAAGTAGCTTACTCTTGCTGCAAAAGTAGAGTAACTAAAAAATCTCGATTTTCTTAGGATTTTAACAGCCAATATACAAATAAAATAATTCAAAAAGCATTATAAAATGGTACCTTTATGTATATATTATTAGATTTTTGATATCTTTCCTAACTATTCTAAAATCAGTTTTTCGGTATTTCTGAAAAATTAAGTTTTTTGATTTACCGGAGTCTTCATCTAGGGGTGCGATATAATTGCAAGAAAAAATTAAACTTATGTTATGCCCTTGGTGTTACAGATTTCCATGGTCTGATAGTTCGATTTTATTTACGTTAAAAGAAATTTTGTTACTGTGGGAAATAGGTGTCTCTGTGCTGACTATTTATATAGTTTTAAAAAGGTGATGTTCCATCATACGAATGGTTTTTGGTTGGTTTGTATCCAGCTTTGTAACTAACGACGTGTACGTTGTAGGTACAAGGTTATGGTTATGGTTATGGTGATGGGCTCCAGTTTCCGTACTTAGCCTCTAAGTTGGGCCATTGTACGTAATGTAGGTACAAGGATGATCAATTTAAATGGGTCGGTAAGCACTCGACGCCGTGACGCCATGACGTGCCATGACGCCATGACGCCGCACTATGTCCAGGGTTGTCTTGTCTTGTTATTCGTGAATGAATGTCCAGACTTTCAGAGTAACCTTGGAGTGGAAAATATGTGCCAAGTTTATATTGATGTGACGTCTTTTGTATGTTTTATTTTATTTGATTTCATCGTTGATATCATTTGTAGGTATACTGTTCTAGTAATATGTGTTTTGTCTTAATTGTTATTGTTGCAACTTAACACTTCTTACGTGTTCGGAAAGATGCAACAATTTTATTGTGAATGACAATCACAGGAAACTCCTGGTTTTAGTATGATGTGAAGGGTTATTGTATTTTTCGGGAATTCTTAAAAAAATATTAACGTGTCGTAAGCAAGCGGGCAACAGTGGCAACCCTAAGTTCACCTCAACTAGGCCGGTCTCGTTAACGCCATTGTCGTATGTTCTGTTTATTTATACAGGCAACACTGGTCTGGTTGCGCGCTGTTTACAGCGGCAGCCGGCAACGCAAGCCGAGAGTATTAAATATTCAAATTGTTTGCGTTGCGTTCGTGCGGAGTTGCGTTGCGTACCTGATTTAATGCGGGTCACCGTGCCTGTAGGTTGTAGGGCCGGCCGCGGCCGTCAGATAACTCTAATTTTAGACTTGCTTCACTTCACTCCATGCCCGCTACGGCGACGCACAGTGGGACGAAAATAGGGGTTTCATAGACTTAGGATTTTTATGTTAAAATTTGTTTATTTCTTGTCGCAAACTGACGTAGAACCGTTTTAGAAGCCACAACGTTATCATATTTATGCACCACAGGCGACTATAACACGAAAAAAATTTTTTTAAATTAAATTTGTATGGAACACAACAGAAAAACCGATTTTATTCAAGACTGAGGAGAGTGCCCCTAATTCCCTCCGGTACGATTATTGCCACTATTTTTCTCTATTTTTTGACATATCGCACGTTGCGCGCACTCGATAGACTTTGGGTGAAAAAAAATGAAATATATTTTTTTATTTTTTTTCACATTGTGCACGTTATTTTCTATGCTTAAGGGCCTTCAAGGCCCTATTTGGTACTTGACACATTGTCTAAAACGAGCTACTGTTATGCCTAACCTATTTAATAACAGTTTACCGACTAACCTGCCCTTGCATAATAGGTTACATGGTTATTTAATCAGTTACTAATGACGATCCCTGTGTTCATCAATTTAGTCAATGAGCTCGACTTAATGTTGTCAGTACTCGGCTCATTATTGTTACTATTTTAATTATTGCACCTACTTATCAACCTATCCCCTAATAGTCCCAGTCCCATTATGATGGGTAAAACAAGTATAAATACAGGGAGCACTGTATATTTACTTTAGTTAAATTTTAATTAATCTCTGTAAAACTGTGCCAGTATTAATTGTGAATATGGAAACTTCTATTTTAAAAATTGGACCTATATTTGATACTGAAGCAATCTGGAAAGCTTGGAAACTATTTAAGATTGATACTATTCAGTTTCAGTTAAGTCTAAGTTTGTCAGAAGATACAGACATTCTCCAGGAATTCTGTCGAAGATTTAGCCAGTCTGTATTGAAGAAATGGAAGTTGGCGAAATTTAACACAGACTATTTCCGAAAACATTACGCAGATTGGTTGGAATAGAACATTGAATGGCCAATTTGCGTACGTGAAAATCTACGGCCACAGTGGTTTTTTACTGGACTTCAAGTAACGAGTGAACCCGGTTCTTGTCTACCTTCTAAAAGTGCATCAGTTGGAACACCAACTTTCAACTCTAAGTCCACGTAAACCTTTTACAGATATTGGAACGAAACAAGATACGAAGGATTGAAAATTTACAATATCAAGACCGAGAAGGCTTTGAATTGGCGTATGCCATTTGCTAAATTTAAACAAGAAGGTAAAGATAATTTGGCAGCAGCAATAGATATTCTTTTAAAAAACCAAAAGGGGCTGATAACATTGTTCAACAGACAAAAGGAACGAAGAAGTTTACACTTACTCCTGCGAAAGCACTCGGCATATTAATATCACTTAAATCATCTAGTAGTGGCAGTATATGACTTTGAGGGAATCTACTCTTCGTGAAGATATCACAGATAGATATCCTTCGTATTACAAAGTCTAACAAGCTAAGTTGGATTGTTACCCTCCAAAATAAGCAATAATGATAACAGACGTAATTGCCAAAGTGTCTCTTCAAGCACTTTTAGATATTACTGCTGCTAGAATTATACAAAGTTAACCACAAGAAACTAAAGGCAAGTGTATGATTTTGATTTCAAAGTGGGTATAAACAAAAGATCGAAGGGGAAAAAAGCAGCGGTGACAGTGATTAATCAGTTTTTATGACAACTTGAGTTCCACTAAAACTTACTGTTGCGGAAGAAGTTATATGGGAAAACCCGGGACCCTGTTCGGCGTATTGCCGTCCAATACAGTTCCCCTTCTTAAAGAGTCTAAAGTTCTAGTGCAAGAACAGTTGGCCAAAATGGAAGACGAAATGAGGAGCCTTAAAGTTACCCAATACGACAATAATCAAATCACTCATAGTCACAATGACCACGATCGATGGGGAGGTATGCACCTATCTTTCAGATGCTAAATCTCCTGCAACTTGAATTTTGTTTTTTGAGTATTCAAAAAAACTGCTGCCATTATTGGCTTACATGAAGAGCTCATACGAAGATTTGCAGTAATTTTACAAGTGATAGCATCGGGCGAAATTATTGACAGAAAAATTCAAAGAATATACTCGAAAAACTACGGAAGGGTATATCGAGCTGTACAATTGGTACTATAATGACAGCAACGGTACATAAGATCCTTATGCATGGTGCTGACATAGACAATGTAGCAATTGTACCCATCGGAAAACTTTCCAAAGAAGCCTCAGAAGCTAGAAATAAAGATTTCCGCAGGTACAGGGAGTTTCATTCTCGGAAGTCTAGCAGAGTTAATACTAACCAAGATCTTTTGAACATGATCCTTCTTTCATCTGACCCATTAATTTTTTCCACTAGACATGTACTCGATGCAGCTCAAAGGAAGTTAAGCCCTAGGACTTAAAACTTTGTACAGAACATATTGAAATAGAATTTTTCGATGTAGTTAACATTGATCCTCAAACAGATAGCGATTCAGAATACGAAATGGATGGGTAGTTGTATCAATGTGTTTATTTTTTTTTCTAACATAGTCACTTGTGTTGTTACTACGGTCCTTAGCTTTTATATCTTAAGATTTTAGAAATGAACTTTTTGGGACCAACTTTAAATAACCATACATAATTTAGCCTGTTGTAGTAATTTACCTAGGGAGTAACTTGTAGATTATGTAAGTAGGACCATTTGTAGTTTTGTAGGTAATTAATTTTAAACCTTAAAAAGCAATGGGATTTGTAAGGTAATGCCCATCATAAAGTAATTGGAACTATGAGATAATGGTTGATAAGTAGGTGCAATAATAATTAAAATAGTAACAATAATGAGCCGAGTACTGACAACATTAAGTCGAGATCATTGACTAAATTGATGAACACAGGGATCGTCATTAGTAACTGATTAAATAACCATGTAACCTATTATACAAGGGCAGGTTAGTCGGTAAACTGTTATTAAATAGGTTAGTCATTGCAGTAGCTCGTTTTAGACAACGTGTCAAGTACCAAATAGGGCCTTGAAGGCCCTTAAGCATAGAAAATAACGTGCGCAATGTGAAAAAAAATAAAAAAATATATTTCATTTTTTTTCACCCAAAGTCTATCGAGTGCGCGCAACGTGCGATATGTCAAAAAATAGAGAAAAATAGTGGCAATAATCGTACCAGAGGGAATTAGGGGCACTCTCCTCAGTCTCGAATAAAATCGGTTTTTCTGTTGTGTTCCATACAAATTTAATTAAAAAAAATTTTTTTCGTGTTATAGTCGCCTGCGGTGCATAAATATGATAATGTTGTGGCTTCTAAAAAGGTTCTACGTCAGTTTGCGACAAGAAACAAACAAATTTTAACATAAAAATCCTAAGTCTATGAAACCCGATTTTCGTCCCACTGTGCGACGGTGCTATTTTGCAACGTAATCAGATGTTTGTACCGACTGGATATTTACACTTTCAGTTAGGATGTGATACTAACTTGGGTTTAGTTTGTTAACTAACGTGTACACTGTATATGCGCACGATGATAGTGATAGAGTCGGTTGTGTTTGAACTTTGAACATCATCGGTAGGTGCTTGGTCTTTTTGTGTGGGCTACTGTTTAGTAACGGGTTTTTGTATTGGTTAAAGATGGTTTGTTGTTGTTTACGCGTCCGAGTAGAAGTAAGCATGGGCAATGCTGGTTAGTTGGTAGATTAAATTCCTCTTTTTTAAAGTTTATGCCGTCATGGATAAAATTTCTATATTTCTTACTCTTCTTGGTCGGCAACGCATTGGTGATGCCTTTGGTATCACTTATGTCATATTATTATGTCCATGGACGAGATCATGACATTTTACATAAAAAAAAATTGTAATAAAATATTTTTTTTTATTGCAGAGTTATTCATAATTATGTTTCTTTAATGGTTTAAATGTAGAAACTGTTCTAGCGCCAACTTTACTATTTCAGTTCAAGTTTAGTACTACTAACTATAAAGTCAGTATGTCAATATCAGTACTATGTTCCCATGTGCAATTTTAATAAAAACATATGATGCCTGATAAATCCGTGCTGTGAAAAAACCGCCTGATTATAACCTTGATTGATACTATACCTACATGGTAGTAATTACACTAACTAAATTACTAAGAAACACCAATTTAATCATTTACCCGCCATAGATACGCACTCAGTCTCATACATCCGGCCCTAGAACGATTAACATACATTCTATTAGTGATTTATGAGCCTGCGATCGATCACGTCGGATGCAATATCTGCACATTGCCGGCAACAACGGTTGCGGTGTTGGTTCGGTTCGATATATTGAGCTCTGGGTGCGGTGTGAGCGGTGTGACTTTGCCACGCGAGGAATGTGTCGGCTACCGGTGGTACGCGGCTGGCCGCACATAACTCCCCTGTTACCGCATTCTCGATACGTGATATCGATGCCGTGTAGGCGTATAGGATGTACATAGGTGCAGCGAATACCGTGACGTCGCGTCGCTTAGTCGCATCGGCGTCGTATCTCCGTTATGATATGACTAAGCCGGGGTATTCAGGAAACGGCGAATGTCTCCGTTTAACCTGTTGCGCTGCCTGAGCGGAGATAACCGACAAACTTAAGTGGAAGAAGCGCGAGTGAATCACCACTTTTGCGATGCACGCTGAGGATTATATCTACCGCTATCTAAGTAGTAGGTACCTACCGTAGTCCGCTGTGCCACGGATTGTTGCGCGCTAAACTCCCAGACGGACTTGTAATTAGGTTCGCCGCTTGCAAGCTCGGAGCTTGTTTAAAATTTTAATAATAGCTACGGCATGCGATAAATTTTGATCAACGTTGGACTGGTCTACCTTAGATGTTTGTCGAAGAATTGTGAGATATTGCACCGAGCGCCTGGCGGCGGTCGCATTTGCAATTCAATTCGATAAATACAAAGTCATTACGATCGCTGAGTCAATAACTAGAATCGAATCGACGGAGTGGTTTGTAGTGGCAAGGCGCAAGGTGGGAAAGTAAAGACCTCGGCGGTGCGGGGCGCGGCCGGCGGGGCGCCTCGCGAGCGGTGACGGGCTGCCCTTGACAGAGCTGGTTACGCACCACGACCGCCCAACTGCCACCGGCCAGGCGGCCACGAACACTCTCATTACCACACGTTAAATATGCATCTCGAGCTTAATCACTCGGCCGACTTGTAGCTAGCCGTAGGTATTATAGATAGGTAGTGGGTACTTATCGACCTATTCTGCACCTATTCGTCGATTGCATTCGCGTCGCATTCACTTTGAGTTAGTAAAGCGCGTTTTTTTGCTGTTGTGATTCGAATCACTGCCACTTTTGCTCTGAAGGTAGTGAGTCGTGATTTCAGTATAGTACATTTAGGACCTCGGATACTAACCAGCTGGGGCCCAAAGAATGACTTCCCGTAATTCTGTTGGAGACTTCATTGACAATCGCGTTGAATTTGGGAGCAATATAATTTTTAAGTAGATATTGCTTGTCTAACCACGATATTGTTTGTCGTTACAATTTTGCTCATTGTGGATAAAGAGTTCTTCTGTAAAATTTATGTTGTATTCTGTAAGTTAAATCATAGTTCTTCTTGATAACAGAAGTGTTAACCTTAATTGGTATTTGTTACCTGTTTGAGCCATACGCGCTTTTTGGTCTTTCGAGCAGCGTAAGTGACATGGCATTAAATTGTGTTTGCTTTGACAGAGGGTTAGCTATATGCGTTGCTAACCTAATTTCTTTTCTAACAACTGATATATCCACAGTATCGACATAGTCAAGCAACATGGGGAAACTGTTAACACATTGTGTTAACATATTTCTATTTTCTCCATGCAAATGATGTCCAAAGCTCGTTTCTTTAGTATTGTTTGTTACCCTAGAAACAGATGCTGACGCTTATTCCTGATACCTATAAAAGCAGTAAATTGTCATTGTTAACTATGTAATTAGCGTTGTGTAATTATGTGTGCACAATGCACATATTGTTGATAAGTATTTAATCAATGAACATGTTCAAAGGGCAATTTAAAATTCAATTGGATTGTTTACGTCCGGAATGTCGTTCATTAATTTTTTTTTACTAAATGATTCATCATCGCATTATGCTTGCAGTATGCAGGAAAATCAGTATCGTTTTTAAGAATTGTTCAAAGGAGAATTTTTCACTGTTTTTACTCTTCAATAGTATGTAGTAAAGTCGTAATTTACTACATACTATTGAAGAGTAAAAACAAAAGTAAAGAGTAAAAGTCGTAATGTTTATTGATACCTACATGAATTTTAACTTGGTGTATCAGCAAGTGTCACGTCACACGTGGCGATAGCTGCATATCAGTTGCACCTATCACACCGTTGTTGAGATCTATTTTTACGAGTCGCCGTCCCGACTCCGGACGACCCCGTCCGCGTCCCCGCGCCTCACTCATTAATGGTCGCCGTAAACAAATAGTTATATAGGTGGGCGCATATGCCACAACTCTGTTATCTATGATTCACCGGCGCCTCGCCGTCTGTCGCCCGTCTGATCGCACAATATAATACTACGATAATAGCCCAATGATATGATTATAGAGACGACCCTCGCTAGTTGTCGCCCTTGCTTTACTTAAACGCTTAACGAGCGTACTTTTTATGGACGCAGGTGTAGCGTTCTCTCGGAGTTAGCTCGCATACCGAACATCCTTTACGTCGTCGCCCGCGAGGCTGTGAGCTGCGACCGCGTAACATCTAATCCAGTTAGCAGGACAAAATTGCGTTTCGCGTAACACTAACATAACTACACCGAGTCGGTCCAAATCGACCTACATAAAAGCTGCAATACCACTTTCGTCGTCGCAAATCACTGGCGTTCGGATCTCGGCCTCGGTCAATGTGTTGCGTGTATGTCGTATGCACATATACGGACACGGACGCGATAAAGTGCAGTGAGAATTCGCAGGCTAGCGGTGCATGCGGCTCACGTGCCGACGGAAAACGAAAGTGATCGGGTGCGTCTCCCGCCCGGGCGCCCTCTCGATTGATGCGCCCGGCTAGCGGCTTAGGCGAGCCCTCGTTAACTGTATTATTCAAATTGTGTGTGCGAGGAGCGCCCGTAGGCCGCACCGATCGATCACACACAAGCACAACGCAACACGGAAACGTTTGCCGCTTGCACTCTCGAATACAATTTAATTCAAGTGCGAGTAGGTACTATTGCGTTTTGTATAGCTAAGCCCCCTTCCGCCCTCAGCCTCCTTTATTCACAAATCGGGCGGCGAGATAGCGTTTCCGTATTGTTGTCAAGTTTTCACACAAATACCTTACTGACCCTTAAGGGTTAACCGCTGCTAACAGGTTTTAATAACTCAAGAATGACGTGTTAAGTCAAGTACCGAGCTTAAGAGCTTCGTAAGTGTTCTTCATGAGGCGATCTGGAATAGACGTAAAGTCCATTACGCTTGAAACATTGTGTCGCATTGTTTTGAAAGCGGGAATGAAACGTTTGAAGTTTATTCTTTGTTTGTCCTCTCTTGTTTTGTTTGGTCTTTGCTCAACTTGCCTTAAACCGCTTTGAGGTAAAATGACATCTTTCTTTTAAAGAAACTGGCCTTCATTGATGTAACATACCTATGTAATCGTCATCCTTTGGATTTCTAAATGGCTTTTGACTGTACACCAGTAGTCTCTTTAGACTACTACGAGTAGAAATTTTATTTACTACATTTTATATACTTCATACTTTATTACAGAACAATTTATATTTTTTACTAAACTCGCATATAACATTAATAATTCATTTAAATGTAACAGGTGCTCATACAATAGAAATTCTTGGCAAACACTAGGTACTTTCCTCCGAAACTTACCTATGGCTTAACTTCCCGCTATAAATTCGTCAACTTAACGTCACGTACTATCCACTTGACTAACCAAGCGCCGTATTACATTGCAGGCACGCAGAACGTCCAGATGCCACCGCGGCCGTCGTCCTCGCTGTCGGACGGCAGCGGGCCGACCGTGCGCGCGTCCGGGCCCGCGCCCGCGCCCGCGCCGCCCGCCGCCATGCTGCCGCAGCCGTACCCGCACCACGGCGGGTACAAGCCGCCACACTACCCGCCGCAGCCGTACGTCGGGTACCCGCCGCGCAACCACCATCCCTACCCGTACGGCGGGTACAGGCCGACGCCGCCGCCGCACCCCTCGCACCCCTCGCATCCCTCGCAGCATTATCCGCCGTTGAAGGTGAGGATGACATGGGACTTGATGAGCATCTATCTATCCACCTGGCTTCAACGGCAGCACACGGGTCTTTCCTCTTGAAAAGGCCACTCCAGTGCGGATTGGTGGAGTCTTGTCTGCCTAACTGACTTAATTATAATAATTCCAATTGGTTGTATGAGAACAGACTCTCATTGACTCCATCTGAAATGAATTTTGTCTCAATTTAAAGTGAAATAAACAGAACTTTATTGAACATTGAAAATCGAAATAACCGAAATGATATGTTTTTTAATAACTTTAAAATAACTGTTTCTTTGTAAGAATAGTTGAATAGTTTGTAATAGCGTCGTCTGGTTGTCTGTCCTCCAGCCGTCGGTAGCGCGTCACATGGGCCCGCCGGGCGACGCGATGCCGCCGCCGACGGCGCCGGGCGAGCCGCACGACAACGGCCCGCCCGCGCCGGCTACCGCGCTCGTCACCACCGGCCCCGAGGGCGCGCTCGACGAGGGCTCGCAGCAGAGCACGCTCAGCAATGCGTCCGCAGGTAAGGCATTTCCAGTTCTCTTGGTTGACTCGCGTCTTCTTGATCAATGTCAGGATAAGCTACAGTCACACTGGCCAAGTGACCAGTGAAGTTAACGCTCGTTCCGTCAACATCTGACTGAGAGCTCTCATAACTGTCAATGTGACAGGGCTGCGCTCGGGTGATTGGGTCTCTTCGCACAATGTGAAAAACAGGTCATATTAATCAAGTGATAATTCACTTCTATGTTGCTTGAAGGAGATACGAACACAGTTTTCCTTTCCGAAAAGCTGGTAGATTAAAAAAATGACGTGCATAAGAGTATCAGTGATACCTACATGAATAAAGATTATTTCATTTCATTTCATTTCATTTCAGTATCCCTGTGTGTGTTAAAGTTATTGGGCTGCAATCAATTTACAGTTTACACTAACCTCTACCAAATCATTATTTACTTTCACTCCGCCATCGTCGTGAAACACACTCCAAGTGTTTTTATTCCTCTGCCATTCAATCATAGTGAATTAAATAGGCTGAACCGTATAGTTTTGGCCCCATAGTATCGTTGTGGCTGTGCATGACAGTTCATTAGTGACTCGCTGCGGGGCACTGGTCTACAATGGAAAGGGACTCTGTAACTAAAATGGAGAAATTATAGAGCGTATTCTTCCACACCCGGGTTTTCGTGCTGTGGTCAAATGAAATATTAAAAGTTATTAAGGTGCCTAAAAAGCCTGATATCTACTCTCAGTGGCTGCCGAGGTTGTGATGCCTCATTCAATTCATTTATTATAGGAGCGTCTTAAGTCTAGTTCAGTGTAACCTTAGTGCATAGCATAGGTATTGGTACTATTGGTATATTTTGTATTTGCAGGATTTAGCATATTTTCCTTGTTCCCAGTTCAAATTAAAAAAAAATCAAAGCTGCCGTCAATCCTAACTTCAATTTCAATAAGTATTACAGCTTATTGCAAAGCAATATTCGACTGTCCTCCAGCTATCTACACTGCAATAACATTTTGGATGTAAAAAATTGCAGCATCGGGCGAGGAGCAATGCGGCACCCCGAAGGGCTCCAGGAAGGAGTACGGGCCGGGCAGCGCGGCGCCTTCGCCCTCCCCGGGCGGGGGCTCCCACTCGTCCGTGCACGACGACTATGACGCCTCGCCCTCCGCCTGGCCGCGTCCGCCCTCTAGTCCCGTGAGTACAGGACACCGACACTGAAACAAAAATGTACAACACACACACACACACACACACACACACACACACACACACACACACACACACACACGGGTGTCTCGTGTAGCTGAAACGCAGCCATTTACACGCTTAGACACGCACACTAACAAGAAACTGAAACAAAAAAGTACAACATAGACAGCTACACGAGGCAAAATGCAGCCATTCACAAGCATATACAATATACATACACATATACATAAACACTTAGAGAACACAAACAAAAAAGTGCAATGCAGGTAGTTTATTCCCATTGATAAACATTACATTGTCACAGACACACATAAGTACCTACTATGTATTCAAAATTTTGGTAAATCTATATAATAGATCACTAGGCTTATTCTACAAAAATCAATCCCTTACAAAACCCAAGTCCCAAAACTTATCACTATACTGTTCTATTTGAAACAATATTATTTTTGAAACTCGTTTAATGTTAACAATTAGTACCACCCACATATTATAATATTTATATTTGTACATTGTCCATTTGTGTGATTTGTGTGTGTGTTTGTGAGGAGGAAGCATTGCATTCTATCGTGTATTTCAGGTATTTAACAGTCACATAGCGCCGGAGTCCTACAGATCAAAGGTTTATATCAAGTTAAAGATCACTTAGCATGTGTAGTGCTCGTTTCAGTACAGATTTTAATATGTTCCGATACTGCATGGTACGCTCGAATCCATGATTAGACGAAAATTTTTGACAAATAAGTGTTGTCCTGTATTGATATTTAATAATTATGGAATGAGTGTTGTATGTAAACATCAACCTAAAATTACATAAACAATCAATCATAATACCACATATAACATAAGCAGAACAAATAAGTATCTAAAATAATTTGCAATAGATGAAATCTCCATTAATAATATTGAAAAATGAATGCCGACTAAAATGTATTAATTTAAATTGTATAAAGATAATTTTAATGTAAGGAAACTTAAAAATACAATAGGTATACCAATAAACGATCATTATAAAGAAAGTTATTATAGAACTATAACTTCACAACTGAAGTCAAAGACACAAAAAATATCAACATTACAATACAATAGGCATTGTGGCTACATATTATAATACAGATATAATATACAATGTATGTATTAAGTTGTTAAATTAATTCGTCTAATTATTGATTCTAGTATAGTAACATCATGTTCCTATTTATTCCTATTGCTCTTTACACCATGCATTTTTCAATCGCCGCGCATATTCTAGTCTCTTAAAATATTCTTTGGAATGTTACTTAATTTTATCCCATTAAACATAATTTGATATAATGCTTGAGCTTGACAAATTATAGTTCGTATGAATTGTTATGCTTCCTATTATTTTACTGTTTACTTTTGGTGCTGGTATTTTTAAATATATTTTTAATTGTGTACATAGCTACTAGACAAGTTTAACAACCCTCAAAAACTTTCAAAAAAGGTCTGAATTTTTTTTTTAATTGGTTATTTATGCACTACCATTTGATACCTTAAACGTCCTGAAAAGAAGGGAGACAAGGAGGTTTTTAACGATACCTCGTATGTCGAATTATGATAAGTAGTTTAGAAGTTGTTTCAGAAATCCTACGGGAACGTTTGAACGTAACGAACACTTTATACACCCATAAAATTCTGGTGGTAAATTCTATCGAATAGCAATTTCTAAGGGTAACTTACTCTATTCTATCCGTTTATTTAAATTTAGTGCACATCAAGTTATCAACAGCTTATCTTATCATAATAACTATGACCTATCCTAATCCTACTTATGCTGTCCATCTGACTTCTTACTTTTTTGCTTATTAAGCACATGTCAATAAACAAACTAAAATTACTTTGACCTATAAAACGTCTCTATTTTGCCAGTGTATGATTTTCACGTCCATCATATTATAACAAACCATAATAAGAGTATGAGCATTTAGCATGAGTCTTATAAATCTCTGTTACTACTGCCATTTGTCATGCAAAAGTAAATTTACAACGTATCGTCGTTATGTGCTTGCTATATAACTATGCTTGTTTTTCTATGATTGTATGCAGTAGAATACATTTTTTTAAAGATTTCATGTACTTGAAAGCAATCACAAAAAAATAAGCATTAACACTGAGATACCAGGATTGACGGAGCATAGTGTATCGGTAAAAGTGATAGAATAAACAGAAAGATTTGATACATAAGTGATTCAGCGACGTAGAGATAATCTTCTGATAAAGTCAATCCCGGAAGCTGTTTATCGTAGGCGTGGCATTGATGTACTATATTTAGATAACATTTTACTTAAGCCCTTGTATACAGTGATAATATTTTAAGCTATTGGCTTTATGAAGTTGATAAGTCTGTCTGTGCCACGCCTACATAGTATTTTAACTTTAATTTTATTATTGTAGAATTAATTGCTAGGTAGAATTTATATCCTTTGTGATATTTCAGGGAGATTGATATTAATTTGTGACATTCTGTTTGACTGAAATATTTTATTTTAGTCAATTGTGATAAAATTAAAATAGAAGTTTGTTAACTGAATAAATGTCAGTCTCTTTGTAGAACAATTATTTTAATATATTAATGGTGAAAGATATTGGTTTTATATCGCCGATTGGAATGTTACATATTTGAAATAAAATTTATTTAACAACAATGTATTAAATTCAGTCAGTTTAGTAACAGAGTGACTAAAGATTAATCTTTTTTTGGGCGTCCTCTAGCTTGTTCTTTATTTGCTGCAAAACTACCTGTCGATAAATTGACATGCCCATTTTCTGAATCCTAATCGGTTAATTTTCTAAAACCAAGATCTGTACAATCCGTGTTTTTGACGAGTCTTAATTAGTAAACAATCTTACGGTAGTATCGTTTGTCATAACTTGTTCCAGCTAACCATTGGACATTTAATTTGTTTTAATAAAATATATATTTTTAACTAATATCAATAAAAAGTACTACCAAGTTACCAAATGAGATTCGTGTAAAACATCGTACTGTACAGTCAGCAAAAGATTAAGGCATGATATAAAAATGTTCCGTAACTTTTAATACTACAGAGCTTGATTCTTAGTATCATTGTTAAATGCTAGCTTTAACGTAAGTCATAATTTTACATTGACACAGTCTGTCTGTCTGTAATTTTAAACATTGCGGAACGTTTTCGTATCACGCCTTGCATCCCTAAGGGTGCTTTTCCACCAGAGATGTGCTATGTTACGTTGCTATGGATCAATCAATTTATTGAACCAATCATATTTATTGGATTTCACATCTTCGCAGCATAGCTGCATAGCACATCTCTGGTGGAAAAGCACCCTAATTCTCTTGCTGTGTGTACACTGTACACCGCGTCCACCAAGTGTCGCCATGTCCCTGACGTGTGCTCCCCGCGCCAGAAGTCGGACTCGCTGGGCAAGCTGTACGAGATGGACGACGCGCCGGAGCGCCGCGGCTGGGTGGAGCGCCTTCTCGCGTTCATGGACGAGCGGCGGACGCCCATAGCCGCGTGTCCGACGATATCCAAGCAGCCGCTCGACTTGTATAGACTGTATCTGCTGGTGCGCGACCGCGGCGGATTCGTTGAGGTCAGTACATACGAGTACGACGTTGTCAACTGTGCGGTGATAGAGGAATGGATGTGGAGTTTGTTGCTTCTTCTCGAGGTTTGTGAGATTGGAAAAGTGAGTGTTTAAGTAGGTTTGTTACCGTTATGTCGGATTAAGGATGGCTGTCAAGTGAGTTATACCTAGCTGTTTATTGAAATCTAGAGGAATCGATGCTGAGTTTGTTTCCGATTTTTTAAGTAAATGAGACAATTTGGGTGCTGTGGCTTGTTTATTGTTATTGGAATGTAATGAGATGATGAATTTTTGCCGGATTCTCTCTACGTCAGTAACGTTAGAGTTGAGTGCTGAGGTTTCTTTGTTGCCATCGGAATGTAGAGAGGAGGCTGTTGATTTTATTGCCGTACTTTGCTTGATGACGCTTGATGAAAGGTTGCATGTTTGATGCCAATAGCGAGCATTATTAGTATTAGTTTTTATTTATTTATTATTTATCAAGATGTAAATGGCGAGTAATATCAAAGTTTAGTTTAGATTCGTTATGTTGACTTTACAAAGCAACTTCAAACAGGAACACATAGACAATAAAATATAGAAAGACATACTATTCAAGGAAGGATGCTAGACGTAATTTACTTCAGAAATAGCATACGTATAGTAAAACCCACAGGAACATATCCGTGGCGCCATACAACAATTATGTGGCGCCGAAGTTGCACTAAAACATAACACAAGAGAGAGGTTAACGTTAGGTTGTGATCTTTAGTGCGTACGTACTGTTACTTGTAAATTTTAAGTAGATTTTAACATTAATATTAGTTTTAACTTAACTAACTTAGCATTAGGCGTCTGTGCTACATATGCGCTGCGATGCGCTGTGTAAACTACTTATGGTTCTTTATTTGGTAATTGATCATCGAATTTTCGCACCAAACATGCGGTGAGCGAGAGTCACCTCTCGAGTTGTGGCAATAAATCATGTGGTGAGCGAGACTCGCCTCTCGAGTGCAAAGGGTTAAAACGTTATAGTAGCTGAGGTAGTGTTAATTAAAATGACAAATGCAACAAGGAATTTATATTTAAACTTAAAAAACATTAATTTTTAATCATTTATTGGTAATGTACTACAACATATTATTATATGTAGTTTATATTATTAGTTTATAGTATTTGCATTGTGCAAAATTAAAAATCAACGCAAGTAAATTTTTGTACTGAATAATTATGCTACGATTTTTTAAACCTAACTTGATAGTGGATCTAGATTTAACAAAATACTTACCAAACAATTTTCTTTATTTAAGAAAGCTAGCTCCTGTTTCTCGTAAATATTTAAAATGAAGTAAGCGGTAATGGATTAACTCAGATAAATGTAACAAGTTGAACGTTGTCCCCGATTCGCGAACAAGGCGGCTTACAGCTTAACACCACCCACTGCTATCACGTCACGTACGCGTCTCGGAGTAAAGTACCTTGTCCCTTCCAGCCTTCGATCCATGTTAATCTAACCATTCGTCCTACTTAACGTTACAGAACTTAACAATATCGTGTTATACATCTCTAAGCTTAGTGTAATTCAATTAATTTTTACAGTTACAAGATACAAACTTCACATACATATCATAATATTATGTGCAGTCGAATATCATTTGCGTTGAGTGAATTTCACACGCGCGCCGCGTAATATCGTTCAGGCTAATAGGCTTCGGCTAGGATTTACGTTAGTGCTTGTACCGGCGGGTTTATGTAAACTGCCGCCATAAACTCGCCGGGGTTTTAACGACGGTTAGTAAATTTTTATCATTAGAGCGTTCGCTTTTACGTTTTAACAGCGCTAGCATCGCTAGTAGTGGGCAATAAATGTGCGAAGACTGCGAAGTGTTTGGACTTAGGTAGTCGCTGGCGGTCGTAGGCGACGGTCGTGTGCCGTGTGTAGTGAGTTCGTGCATTATATAATACTACGCGAAAGCTGGTCTTAGTGTTCAGCGACACCACTCGTTAAGACTGGAAGTTATCGCCGTCCGCGACGCAAGTAAACCTTCGCACTTTATGTCTCCTCGTGTCGAACGCCTGAAAACTACTTCGCCCGATAGCCGCTTACATGACGTGGATTTAGATTATTCTATCTGTGTTTGTCAATGCGCTCGTTGTGTATCTGATTATAGATTCGCGATAAACAATTGGTTGTGAACTTTTGTTTGTTAGTTATTTAATCTGTGATCGGGATCCGTTTGGATGTTGAGTATTATTTTTCTCTTTTAGATTTGTGTTGTGATAGATCAAAATACTATTTTGAATGCAAAGTCACTTACACCAATTAAAGGAAATTTCGTCAATGTGTCGATCTTTAAATTTAGATATTTGCAATCAATAAAAGCAGATTCCAAACGAAACTTTACAGTTTTACATAGTAACATCTAAGTAAGACAGCTTACAAACTAAAACCAAAGTAACATTTGGACGTATACCAACCATGATGACCAACTATGATGCAATCTTTCAGGACAACAATGTGTTGTATTTGTAAAATGTTGAATTCAAAAAATTAATTTTATCAACCCACAATGTTGAATTCTAAAAAGGGTGAATTTTCGTTCACCCAACAACTAATACACTCTTGATAAAAAGATGGACTACCTCATTACAATTCCCAATGTGGTCAAATTGCAGGTGACAAAGAACAAAACGTGGAAGGACATAGCTGGCATGCTCGGTATTGGCGCGTCTTCATCCGCGGCGTACACGCTACGCAAGCACTACACCAAGAACCTGCTCGCGTACGAATGCCACTTCGACCGCGGCGGGATCGATCCGCAACCCATCATCAACCAGGTGGAGGCGTCTACCAAGAAGAAGAGCGGCAAGTCGAACAGTACGGCTAATGCAGGTGAGAATGAGCTCTGAGTTGACGACTGGTGTGGTGTGTAACCAGTGATTGTGGTTACGACAAACGGATTTTTTTTTTTTATGGAAGTAGCCGGCAAACGACCTGACGATCCACCTGATGGTAAGTGGCTATCGTCGCCCATGGACATCAGCAACACCAAAAGCATCACTGATGCATTGCCGGCCAAGAAAGAAAGAAGAAAAAGAAATTGTTGATCTAGTATAAGTAAATAATAAATGTTTGTATAAATAATAAATGGTCACCGTTGCACATGGATGGTTTTTGGCTCTGCATTGGAAAAAAATAAAAAAGGTTAACGATGAGAAATAGAAAGGGTTTCAGTTAAAATAATTGTCGTTGTTAAATTCAATACAGAGATTAGAAATTACTTGGCATTAATCAAAAACTAATCTGGCCTTAGAGGCAACCGGAAAGTTACAAAAGCGATCTGTAATGAGTACTTGGGTTAACTTATTCCTTCAAGGTTGCTCTGATTTGGAAATAATAAATGTAATTTTGTTATATTATAAGACTCTATTTCATCAATTCGTAACTGTTTTGAGGTTCTCAAGGTGTGCTGATAAATGGTGTTAAAAAGAATTCGATTTTAAGTTTTTATGTGGTTCAGTTGAGCAATACAATAATTTATTTGTAACTAAGTAGTAGATAAAGATTTAATTGCTTATGAATTTTTTTAATGCATGGTATGTGTGTGAATACAAGAATGGAAGGTTGCAAGACACACCTAGGGTAAATATACAAGAACATCAGTTGTTAAAAGGCTAAAGTAATTTATGTTGTTTAAAGTTTTTTTTTCCATGTCTATTTTTGATTACAAAAATTGTTCTTTACTCGTTGCACATAGACATGTTACTTAACTAATGCGTCACATTATTTTCATATGTTCGCTAAGGAATTAATAACAACCTTTGAAATAAGACATGCAGGACACCGTGCAATTACGTATGGACAATTCGCTAACCGTACCGTCTGTTTGGGACCAGGTTCGTCGAACTCGCAAGAGTCGTTCCAGGGCGGGGGCGCGGCGGCGGCGGGCGCCCCGATGGACGGCTACCCCGCGCAGTACGCCGGCTACCCCCCGCAACCCGCGCAGCCGCAAGGTAACGGATACGTGCATGTTTTTGCGTACGCACGCACTTACACATACACACGCATACATACACGTACTTACACAGCCGTATTGCACACGTAACAAAACTATAATCGGGGGTGTTACTGTTGCGCAATCCTATCACAGTGATATTTAAAAGTTGTACTTCTTCTTCTTCTTAAATCCTTCAACTTGTACACTTTGGTGATTGGTCGTCTGTATTGCGACAATCTGACGCACATTATATTTTTGCATTTTTGTAAAATAAAAGAATTAAACATTTAAAAGTCACAAGTGTTACCAAATTTATGTAACAATTAATTATATTTTTTATATTATAAAAACAGAGTTAAAATTAACGAAAATACTTACAATTTGGTATTTATCAATCGAATATGTACACAACTTGTTAGTGTAGACTTCATAGAAGTGAGTAACTTGATTTGTATGACACGAGCACTTTATGACCAATTTCACAGAGCAATGAAGTGTGTTACTGTAAATGTGATCGCTTTACTAATAGCATAGCAGAATAGCTATAGTTTGAACATATAGCGGCACTATGTAATACTCACAAAACGCTGTATATGAGCTGCATAGCGCCCCCTAGCCGGCATCGTGTGGCGTACGGAACACGACGAGCGATCGCGATGCTTGTTCTATTTTATTTGTGCCGTTCTATTAATCCTCTGTGTTGTAACACTCGTGTGAATACATCAGCTAACCAGTCATCTATCTGGCTAAATAACGCTTGTCACTAACCTTAACCGGAATAGCACCGCAGTCGAGCAAAAATCACCATCGAATGCTTTGTATGTTTGTTTCACTCGTTTCAGCTGCGAACCGTACTTATGATCGCCGTGTGGATGTGTGATATTTTTTGTCTCATCTAAAACTTATCTGTGTAAAGAAGTTTGATGGTGATTTTTACACAATACCAGCCTGTACAGAATTCAATTGACACTGTCCACTTGAAATATAATCTTATAATAAAATATATCTATCTATCTTTTAGACGATTGTCAGTGATTTAATTAAAAAAGCAATTGGATCAACGGCCCATAAAGTGGCAATAGTGAAGTCAACGTCGACAGTAGTCAGTGGTGTTTGGTCGGGGATGGGGATGGGGTTGGGCTATAGTGGCGGGTGGTATAGAATGGTGTGGTTGTAGGCGGCGGTCCGGGCGCCGACAACCTAGCCGCATCCAACCCGTTCGACGAGCCGCCCGGCCCACGGAGACCGCAAGGTATACCTTACTCACAACATGCTTCGGTTCGAGGCCCAGCTGACGAATTGTACGCACGAATTGCGAACGTGTCCGTACGTGTTCGTACGTACGTACACAAAGCAAAATAGTTCGGTATGCAAAGGCATGGTATGAAAACTTCAATGTTTAATATTACATAATTTTGTTATTATTGTTAATTCATGTCTTACGTTTAAAGGTAGCATTTAACAATGATACTAATACAAAAAAATGTGGTACGAAACATTATGGAAGGTTTTCGTATCATGCCCTGCATACTTGACTGTTTTGCTGACTGTACATGTAGAATGTACGCGTTGTGGAGTAGACTTTTCTTTATAGCGCATCAGTACTGATTCTTATTATGGTCAGAGTCAGGATAGATACAATTTTGTATATAAAAACGTGTATCTGTATAAAGGTTATTTTATGACAATTCACGCGTTCACATTTAGTGCATTGTGTACGTCGGTACGTCGTTGTAACGTCACGTGCGTATCAGATGTATTAGACATAAAGTTATGTTCGAGAATATTCCAAGAACTTTCGTATAATTCGTTGGCTTTATTTACGTCCCATGATCCGCGGTGGCGTTTTTGGTAGCATTTGACCTGTAAATTATTAATTATGTTTAAACAATTATCATGTTAAGTATTTTCGTGGTACTGAAAGCGCTACGGTTGAATATCTCATTTCAATATGCATTCGGGAGCCCTATGTGTGTCTGTGTGTGTTCACTAGTGTGTTGTACTTTTAGTTTGTTTTGTTTACATCAATGTTGATATTATATTAATAACTTAGGGGCACATTAACATGATTGTCTAATAACGGACTATGTTAATATGTAGTTGCACTTTTTTCTGTAAGAAGATGCATGCTGAATCTTTGGATAGGGATTTGATGAACGTTAACGGTTTTACCACAATCAATATTCATAATTAGATTATATCAATGTGTGTGTCTATAGTTAATACGATGCTACTTGTGTGTGTTTTGTGAATATTTTGCTCATGTAAAAAAACTGCTTTGTGTTGTCTTAACAGTAAATAAGTTACTTTATTTTTTTAAAGCATGTGTACATATCATTAACATTTATTTTTACCAAAATTAAAATTGTATTTCATTCAGAATATCAAGGATTTCGTTTATGAATTTTGAATATTTTATTCCAGGTTACCAACAGAACTACGGCTACGAATATGGGACCCCATACCCGTCCAATAGGCCTGTATATCCACCTTACGGCCCCGAAGGAGACAGGTAAGTTTTACACTATAATTTTTCGATTTGTATAAAACATCATTATAAAACAATAAATTTTTACATTATAACAATAAGGATTGAATGCTGTGTGTGTGAAAACCTATGTTAAATATTGGTTAATCAGTAATTTTATTCACTATCAATAAAATTGAATAATAAAATATATGTATTATTGTGGGGCAGTGTTTGAATGAATATTGTAATACTTACCGGTCAGTTAGGCTTTGTTCCCACTACTTCGACTCGTTAGGTCGATCGTCGAACTAGTCAATTTTTTTCTCACTGATTCGACTGTCAAAATAAATAATTCGACGGTCGAACTAGTGGGAACAAAACTTAGTTAGTTGCATTACGGGTCCGGGCCCCCCGCGTTGTCTGTGTGCGTGTTCGTGTTCGCTTGTCACAACGTATCCGCGTCGCGTCCGCAGGGGCTACGCGGCGGGCGGCGAGTACCGCTACGGCGGCTACGGCGGCGGGTACCGCGCGGGCGCTCCGCCGCCGGCCGGCACGCCGCCGCCCGCGCAACCCTACCCGGAGTACTATCGACCGCCGCACCCGCACCACGCGCCGCACCCGCCGCACTCGCCGCAACAGCCGCACGGGCCGCAGCCGCACCAACCGCAGCCGCACCAGCCACACCAGCCGCCGCACGCCGCGCACGAGGTATGCACGCGTTCGCTCGTTTATACTTATATTTATATAACTGTGGATGGCTGTATGTCTGTGTTGTCTTTGCACGAGTTTGTGAGAGTGCAAGTATCTGAATGTTGTCACTATTGCGTTGTCGTGTGATTTTATAAAGAGAAATTGTGCTATAGAATGACTTTTATATGTTTTCTAAGTTTATTTATACTTGTCGTAGTTTAATGATGTTATTGTCATGGGAAGAAACTTGAGAGTGAAGTTGCGTATAAAATGTTCACTGCTACACACAATTTTTGTGCGTTTATATCGTTTTAGCAACATACTAACAAATTACATATTTTGTATTTTTTTATAGATTTCTAGAAAATTTCATCAGTGTGTCCATTGAAATATCAAGTTTAATATTTTTATTGTTTTGTCAGACTTTTACTGTTGTGCCTGAAATAGTGTGTTTGTTCCATGTTCATATAGATGTTTATGGAGCAATGATAAGCATACAAAAGTGTTATTTTTTTTTACAATCAGAACTGACAAACCAAGGCAATTTAATTCATTTTACTAGATAAATATTATGTTATCTGTGTTTAACATTGCTCAAGCAAAATAATTTCTTGATGTACTATATTTCGTCAATGGTTTAAATTTTGCATTGCATGTACCTGTAACTATTGTTAATGATTTACGAAATTAAATGACAATAGGACTAAATTAATTGCGGTATATGTCATTGTCGTTATTTTTTGTATTTTCAATATTCGTAAAAAATATTTTTCGCATGACTGGCATGTTAATAGAATATTGATTATATTAATATTATGCGTATACGAATGTGTGTGTGCTTTATTGTGCACCACAGTATGTGCCTTGTCTATTATTTTTGTTTGATGGCATTTTAATATACAGTGAGCGTTTGCCTAATTTATAGTACATAACTACTTCGTTAGAGTAAAAAAAATATGATTTTACAGTGAATGTTATCTAATATAGTCAATAAGCATTCAGACACTACAATGTTTCTTAAATGGTTTTTAATTATGAAATAGTTGGTTTATTTTATCCTTGTTATTAGATCTGTGGCGTCTGAATGTTAAACTTTCTTTGCTCGTGTGATGCAATGCACGTGTGACAGAACTTGTTATGGGTGTCTATTGACATGTCTATTGGTAAGAGTACGATCGTGTAACAGAAGAAAAGATCGCGATTAGTGTTCCTTTAGGCACAAGAGCCTTAAACTGCTCCAAAAATCTGGCGGACCGATTGCGACCTATCTCGGATAACTTTTACTCTTGTGACTACTATCACAAAGGTTGACTATGGATAAGATTTCACATTCACTTGTTATCTGAGATAAGATATTTTATGAATACGAGAGACCCGAGTCCAGTAGAGTAGGTTATTAATGGGTTGAAACGACGGCGCGCTCTTCTTCGGTCTCGATTTGCTTTGTACCGCAAAAAGTATGATTCAATCTGATTGGTCTTGGTATTTGATACTGGTCACAAATAATAATTTTACAATTACAAAAACTTTTTGAAAGTTATTTAACATAAAAAATCCGATATCGATCGTAAACGGACCGTCGATTTCGCAGTGCCACCTACTGTGCGTACCAGGGCTTTGAAACCGTTTAAAATGAATCAATTCACTCGAACTTTTAGAGTCCTCCTACTTGAATCGATTTGAGGAAAAAAGTTCGAAAAAAGGTTGTGTTCAATTAACTGGTTTTGGACATGGATTCGCAGCTACACTTTACGCACTACATCTTTTTCTGTTCAATTTGATGTCAAAATAAAACAGCATAATTCATGCGTTGAATTTGAAATCTATTCGAATCGATCGATTTGTAAAACTCGATTTTTACGTACCGTTAAAAACCGGTTAATTGCAAACCGGTTCCAAGCCCTGTGGCCGCAATCGTAAACGTGTGGTCGTGTTTGCCGCAGGCGGCGACGCTAATGAGCTCGCAGCTCGCGCGACAGCTGGTGGCGCCCCTGCCGCCGCCCCCCCGGCCCTACGTACGGACGCCCCGTTTGTACCACGCACTCAAACACCCGCTTCCCATCCGATTGGCCGCTCGGGGGCTACCATGCTCGCACGCACCCTAATGTCGTACCGGTGTATACCGGTTATGTCTGGTTCCAGTCGTGTCATAGTTGTTGGTTACGTTGTATAGGGTTGATGCGTTTTGATCTGTTTTCAATGCGTTGGTGGATACATATAAGAGGAGGTCCCTCAGGAGTCTCATAACAAGTCACTTAAAATTGATTATGATTGTTGAACATAAACATACCTCCCAACTCAAGAGTCCCTAACGGTTACTTAAGTCGCTGCTTAGTACAGAATTTGTTTTGTTTGGTGATTCTTTACTAAGGAACGATTAAAGTAACCGTTAGTGACTCTGAATTGGGGCGATAGTGTACATAAAATAACAACTTACAAATATTATGATGACAGTAGGAAAAAGGGGCGGATTCTCATGTGAGTTTATGGTCACAGACGTGAATTTCATGTCAATAAAATAAAAGCGTGTTAAAATAGATCAAGCGTTTCCCTCTACGACTGTAATCAACATTCGACATAACTCGAATTAGAGATAACCTGTATAGTGCCAGAATTTGCCGCCGTTTTTGCATCTGATCATTTTCGAATGACCTATTATTGGAGATTTTATCTATATAATTTTTGTACACTAATATCCAAGTCTGGTAATTTTTTGTAATCAGCAATTGGTTGAATACTCCATTATTGTGATTTTTTTTTATCCACATTTATATCCACAGGATAATGATCCGGTATTATGAAAATAGAAAAAGACGGTACCAAAAAAATTTTTCGTCTATAATATCTGATTAGTGCTTAAATGTTTAATAATAGTACTTCCATAAACAGATTTTCTCGTTCAGAAACTTAAGTCATAATCCATCGACAATGATTCGATGCAAAGACGCATTTCATTCGATTCGATCGATTCCAAAATACGAATGGACAAATTGAATGTTACAACGACAAGGGTCAAACTCATCCGTGGTTTTGGCTTCATTTAATTTATTAAAATAATATCACTTGCTTAACGAAATTTCAAGCTATCACTGTTAATTTTTCTTCAATTTTTCGTTTATACTAAATTTTTGGCTTGCGGTGTGATTAATTGGCTTTATGATTCACCGTCGTCGATGTAAAGATTTCGGCGTCGTCTGGAACCAAAACCCGTCTACCCGCTGTTTCAAAATTTAACAAATTTAATAAAACATGGAAGTCAAGGTTTAGAGTGTGTGGTGGTGGCTTTACATGATAAAATTGTTGTTCACGGATTCATTTGCATGCTTTCACAGTTATCATGTAAGCTAGTTGTAAGCGTAAACGACTCGTAGCTTTGTTTTATATTGCGGTACTGTTTTGTTCAATGTGATCCAGACATCCCCAACGCACCGACGACACCCGAAACATTGTTACGATTCCGTTGGCGTGTGTTTTGTTGTCATCTATTTTTAATTTATATGTACACGTCCATGGTAGCGGCCATCTTGTATTATAAATAATCGACATGAATGTCAGTTTCAACGTTTGAGTGACGGAGAATTTGTTTCAGTAATTTTATATAGATTAATAATGTTGACTGACTTTCAATTTTAAGTACGAAATATTTTTTGTAACCGGAAATATTTCGTCTCTTATTTAGTCTTAGATATACTGATATCCGTGTTGACTGACTTTCATATTATTATTTTATTTCTTTTAATTTCAATTTAATAACAGGTACTTAAAATCTCACGTATGTCTATCTTGCATATCGATGTACCTGTAAGAGATTTTTTTTTAAATGAAAGTGATTTGGCACGGTTAAGCATAGCACACTACTGCGAGAGAAATGTCGAATTTTTTTTATTACACTGGAGTAAATTTTTTCTTCCATTAATTTTCCAGTGTTCTACCTGTATTCGACATCACTCTCAAGGTTGGTTACAAAGTTGGTGGAGGAGTCTTGTTGCAAGTTTGCAATCTTAAAAAATGATTATATAAAATAAAACTTCTTCAGATCACAGGACAAGACTATTTAATGAAACATAACAGCTTTACTCATAGAACCTCAAAAAACATTTACCAGCGTGATACAGAAATTAATAAAGTGCCATCTATTGACATATTTCTGAACCACGCTGCCTTGAAACCTTTTGAAAAGCGAGTTTGATATGCGTAACGTTGACTTCGTGTGCAGTACGGCGGTGGCAAGGGCGGCACGGGCGCCGCGGGTGCTGCGGGCGCAGCGGCGGCGGGCGCTCCACGGCGGCATCCGGACTTCGCGAAGGGCGAGGGCTTCGCGGCGGGCCCGGCGCCGGCGGCCGCGCGCTTCGCCCCGCCAGCGTGGGGCAGCGGGTTCCCGCGGGGTGCCGCGCCCGCCCCGGCGCCCTCGTGGCGGCCGGGCGCCCCCCACCAGCAGATTCACAACGCGCCGCACGCGCAACCACCGTGGCCGCATCAGCCGCAACACCAGTACCAACCGCCGGTCAGTATTGATACATAAATAAAGTATGTTAAATCGAACTGATGCCTGATTCTGTGAGAACTTGTGCCTGCACTAAAAAGCTAAACGAAGCTAAAGTACTGGTTATATTGTGAGGAGTTTTATTTGTATTGTTTTGTCAATAGAACATCTTAGTCCTGATGGATACCGATGGTGATACAACAATTGCAGGACCTAACATGCGCAATATTACTAACAAAGATGTACGGGCCATACTTAATTATAATACTATAAGTTTTATATCGTCAACAGAGCTCCGGTCCAGCAGTGGGTCCCGGGCAGATAAAGCGCGAACTGACATTTCCCGCGGAGTGCGTGGAGGCCACCGTGCCCTCCCCCGAGACGCGGCGCCGCCTGACCAAGGCCGACGTGGCGCCCGTGGACGCGTGGCGCATCATGATGGCGCTCAAGTCCGGCCTGCTCGCCGAGACCTGCTGGGCGCTCGACATCCTCAACATCCTGCTGTTCGACGACACCTGCATAGGCTACTTCGGGCTGCACAACATGCCCGGCCTGCTGGAGCTGCTGCTCGAGCACTTCCACCGCAGCCTCAGCGACGCCTTCGATGCGCCGCCCGCCGACCCTGAGCCCTGGTACGCGGCGCCGACGCGCGCAGAGCCCCCGCCCCGGGCGCGCCGGAGACTCGAGCCGCCCGACCCGCTCGACCGCGTGCGCCTGCTCGACGGCCCCGACTACACGCTCGAGACGCGCCGCCGCCAGCCCGTCGCCTACCGCACGCCGAACGACGCCGAGGAGGACCTGCTCGCGCCCGACGACTGCGACTCGGACACCGAGCGCGTCGAGGACGCCCTCGAGCCCTGGCAGTTCGGCGGCGACGCGTACGTCACCCCCTGCTTTCGCGGCGAGTTCGTGCCGCTGCCCTTCGTGCGGCTGCTGCCCGGCGAGCGCGCGCCCTCGCCGCCCGCGCCGCCCGCCGCCTCGCCCGTCGCGCCGCTCGACCCCGACCCGCGCGCGCCCGATGCACCCGACCCGCCAGACGCCGAGCCGGACGCGGACGGCGACGCCGACAACCTGGAGGCCGAGCCGATGGAGCTCGAGCCGGAGCGCCGCCCCACCCTGCTCGTGCGAGATCCCGCCGGCGTGCTCAAGCGACGCCGGCTCGAGGACTACGAGGACGAGTGCTACACGCGCGACGAGCCGAGCCTGAACCTGGTGAACGAGTCGCGGGACGCGCTCGCGAAGCGGTGCATAGCGCTGTCGAACATTCTGCGCGGGCTGACGTTCGTGCCGGGGAACGAGGCGGAGTTCTCGCGGTCGGGGGCGTTCCTCGCGCTCGCCGGCAAGTTGCTGCTGCTGCACCACGAGCACGCGCCGCGGGCCGCGCGCGCACGTGCGTACGAGCGGGCGGCGCGCGACGAGAGCGACGCGGACGCGTGCTGCTCGAGTCTGCGCGGCGAGGCCGAGTGGTGGTGGGACACGCTGGCGCAGCTGCGTGAGGATGCGCTCGTGTGCTGCGCGAACATCGCCGGCGGCGTGGAGCTGGCCGGGCAGCCGGAGGCGGTGGCGCGGCCGCTGCTCGACGGACTGCTGCACTGGAGCGTGTGCCCGGCGGCGGTGGCCGGGGACGCGCCGCCGGCGGCCGCGCCCGGCTCGCCGCTCTCCCCGCGGCGGCTGGCGCTCGAGGCGCTGTGCAAGCTGTGCGTGACGGACGCGAACGTGGACCTGGTGCTGGCGACGCCGCCGCGCGGGCGCATCGCGGCGCTGTGCGCGGGGCTGGCGCGCGACCTGTGCCGGCCGGAGCGGCCGGTGGTGCGTGAGTTCGCGGTGAACCTGCTGCACTACCTGGCGGGCGCGGGCGGCGAGGCGGCGCGCGAGGTTGCGCTGCACGCGCCGGCGGTGGCGCAGCTGGTGGCGTTCATCGAGCGCGCGGAGCAGACGGCGCTGGGCGTGGCCAACCAGCACGGCGTGGCGGCGCTGCGCGACAACCCGGACGCGATGGGCACCTCGCTGGACATGCTGCGGCGCGCGGCCGCCACGCTGCGCCGGCTGGCCGAGCGCGCCGAGAACCGCCCGCTGATCCGCCGCCACGAGCGCCGCCTGCTGTCGCTCGTCATGTCGCAGATCCTGGACCAGAAGGTGGCGCACGAGCTGGCGGACGTGCTGTTCCACTGCAGCCGGGGCGCGCGCGACGCCGACGCCGACGACCAGTGACGCTAGTGAAGCTAGTGAAGTGCCCGCCGCCCGACTGATACCCGCGAGGGTACACGTGTACATATAGTGATACGGTGACGCGACGCCGGGCCCCGGCCGTCCGAACTGTTAGCCTGTACAATCTGATTTTTGTTATTTATGTCCGTGATGATTTATTTACAAGAATGTCGATGTGCTATCGATCGATTTCTATTGTTCGATTGAGAAACAGATGTATTATAACTCGTAATTTTGATTTTTATAATAAAATGGGACTTGAATCTGTTTATTGGTTTTATGATGGAGATTTTATACCGAGTACCTATAGCGCCTTGTTTATGAGGGAATAAGTAGTGAAGGAGTGTGAGGAGCTTAAATTGGGATAATTTTTTAATTAAGTTTAATGTGAATTATTACAATAATCTATAATATATTGAAATTGAACCTGATTTTATTTTTTTTCTGAATTGGCATTTTATGATCAAAGCACCTTTCAAAAATTGACACTCAAAATATTCCTTGACACGACAGATTCCTTAAAATTTAAGAATATGAAACAAGCAAAATCTAGATTTCTTCATTAAAAATACAAATATTGACTGGGTTTTTAAGTGCTTTTTTATACTGCAGCCGTGAACCGCGATAGCCGAGACTCATAGACAAAAAATTTTGCATCTCGCTCTATCTGTCTGCAATTTCTTATCTGCATCTCATGAGTCATCTCAAAACATCTGAAATTCCCTATCGCCAACATAGATCAATTCACAGCTGCAGTGTCAAAAGGCCCTAAATGGAAAAATTTGATGAAGATATTCACAGAATAAGTTTGATTTCATATCAATATATTCTGTGTTTTATTTATGACAATCATGGCAATATTGGCAATCGATTCTAAGAACTGTCAGATAAAGTATTCTTTTTTTAATTATTATTCTTTGAATTTGACATATTTCAATTCTGTAAGTGTATGTTTGGTTAAATATTAAAAATTCTCTTTTTACATATCATTACAAAAATTATTCAGAATAATCGCAATAGTATCATAAATGAGCAATATTGCTTAGAATAGACTTTTTTCGATGCACCGAGACCCTTTTGCCTATATCCGATGGAATGTCACTCGAGCGATAGTAAAAAATTATTTAAAGTTTTCGATGCTTCCAAACGCAAACACACCAGGAAAAAGAGAGAGGGCTTCGATGACAATCACTCTCTAGCCACCGACGATTCCACCACCGTAAGTATTGTGATAACCATCCATATTGCATCCACCTTCTACTAGCCAACCATCCTGCATAATTCATGATTTTAAACGAACTTTCCTGTACGTGAAGTTCAATCATTCGTTCGAACGTATTAGGAAACAAGGTAGATAACTAGAAAAAACAATAACCTTTACCATCTTTCCTCTCGGTAGGCAATTTAGTTCAGATTTGCAGAGCTATTTCATGCTTCACGACTAGGGGTCAAGTGTGTATGTATACTAAGGAGGGAGGGATGCTCCCTAATTATTAAGAATAATAATTATATGCTATCTTACCCTGACTGCTTGACCATATAGTGCGTTGCACCGACGGTAAATTCTTTAGTATAGGAAAGCCATGGAAAATTCATTTTATATGGCAAGTAGTGGCAAAGTTTTTCAGTCCGATTACCATACCATATTCAGTGGTTTTACCAATAGATAAATAGATCTGTTACGTGTTTAACCTCGGAGGTTGTAGAATGAAGAAATACATGCATTGTGAAGCTAGGCAGGCGACTGATGTGTGTTACCCGAGGCCTTAATGATTATTTTAACTTCACAGGGTTGCCAAGTAAATGCCCGTCGAGTTGCCTCTGCAAAAACAAGCTTACAAAATCTTTCTAGCAACATTGTTGCAGACACAAAGAATGAAGTAAATTCTGCTCAAAGGTTATATTCTGTTATTATAATAAAAATAGTGTTGTCTGAATATTAGCTGGGTATTATGTTTTCAAGCCCGGCGTTTTTTGTCGTCACCTTTGTGTAGGTACTTACAATACGAATATAAGAACAAATATGGACAGACGCTCACATTGCGACAGAAGAGCACCCAGCAGTCTTGCTTGGTTCCCTATTTTACCTGCAATTTGTAACATTACTTTGATATCTAAGGTTGCTCAGTGGTATTTCGCTATCATCCGAACTATGCGACACAGAAGGACGCACTGAAAACCAGCATAGCAGCTCTAGTAACGCCGCGGCAAAGCTGAGTGCTTTCGTGTCACTACATTATGTTAAATGAACACAATATTTTCTTTCTTTTCATAAATGTTCAAATATAAAGGGACCGGGACAGCTCCCCGTCGGTATCCCCCGACGACCGCGCGTGTCGCCGCTCCTCCCGCTCGCCGAGACGTCGTCGCGTCACGTTAGTTATATCAATTGTTTGATTTACTCTTTGATTTAGTTAGTGGTCTCCAACTCAGAGTCACTACGGTTTTAAATCGCTCTTTAGTAAAGAATGACCATACAAATTCTGTACTAAGGAGCGATTTAAGTAACCGTTAGTAACTTTGAGTTCGGGTGTAAGCTGGTGAACGCACTAAAATATATTTTCTTGAAGACTCCCACATCATAAGCTAGGTTTTCACTCCTTGGTTCGTGGGTTTTTTTCTGGAAGTGACAGTAGATAGATTGTAGGTACCTATAGGTAGTAACAAAAGCTGTCATAACGAAACATGGAGATGTGTATTGCCAGTAAATTTGTTTTGATAAACAATAATGTGAAATCTATTGCAGGAGAGACGGTATATCTCTAGCCCTCAAGGCGGGTTTAGTGTCCACTCCTCGGTCCAGTTCTCCGCGACAAGTAGGTTCTTTTCGTTACTTAGTTGTTTTATTTATATACCTTCCCAAATCCTATGTACATGTTTGTTATATTTTTATCTCGCATGTCTTGCAATTAATTTAAGTTTTTAAATTTAATTTTTGCTTTTGTTTCTTCGTGGATAGGAAGCCGATGGAGGCATAGAGTCGATTCCTCACGACCAAGATTCGTTTATTTACGCTTTTCTAGAAGAAGCGGTGAAAAGAGATAAAAGAAAGTAAGTCCTATTTTGTGATAAACAATAAAGCCGCCAAACGACTCGTGTTCCGGCTGGGGGTTGAGGCCAGTTCTTTCATTTTTTCTCTTTCTTGGCCGGCAGTGCATCAGTGATGCCTTTGGTGTTGCTGATGTCCATGGGCGACTATTGCCACATACCGTGAGGTGGATCGTCAGTTCGTTTGCCGACTATTTCCATAAAAAAAAACTAAAAGACACCTCAACATTCGTCTTTCAGTTTTAATTTAGAGACAAAATCATAAAATGATAGGTAGGTACATCATTAATATCATTATATTTAACCTACTAGTGCTAATTTTAATGATTATCGTGATGGTATTACATTTCTTAAACATGCATTTTTTAATCAGTAGGTGAGTATTTAGGTAGAAATTTCTGAAAAAAGACCAATTGTAAGTCCCCACCAGTGTTGACTATATCGACCTAATAAGTACTAGGAAATATAGAGTAGACCGGAATAGATCGATTTAACGTAAGTATAAAACTTATAGGGTAACGTAAGTATATAACGTATAGGGTGCGCACGAAATTTCCTACGAACAGTCTGGAAAGAAACCGAAGAAATAGTCATTATCCCCGTTATTTCAGGCAACGCCACGCGCGCAGACAAGATGAGAAACGAGGCAGTAGAGAGAGCGAAGCGTCTCCAGCTCGAGAGCACAGGCACCGACATCGGCGGCACCGGGAGGAGCCCTCCAAAGAACGGGAGAAAGAACGGTTCCTATCTCAGGGCTTATATTCTTACAACAATGCCTAACGAATTATGAAACACAGGCACACGACGGCATCGAAACGATCAGCCTTCCAAGAAACGGGAAAAAGGGACCAAGGAACATCAACATTTTCCTAAATTCAGAGTGTTTAGAGACAAAATATTATGTTACTCGTATTTCTGATTGAAAAAGCTAACATTGTTTTTTGGTTAATACAGCAATAATTTGTAATTCGTTCCTTGAATTGAAGAACGTGTTTGAATTGAGGAAAAATAGGAAAGTTAGGAGTTGATAAAATGTATAGTAAACTCAATTTAAGGCTTAATATTACCGGGAGACCGATAGCGATAATTACCGTGAGAGAAAGTTGAAAAGAATTTTGAAGAGAGAGTTCAAGAGTACGTGGGACAATGGGGACAACTTAAATAAAAGTGAAAAATGTTAAGATTCCCTTTTCCGTTTCTTTATGGCTTGCAGTAGTAGTTTAAGACTATTAAATACCTACAAAAGGTTTAATTTTTCTTCCTTATTTTTATGGCAGTTATAAAAAGGAAGACTTGGTACCACCTATCGACCAGAGTAAACTTTTAGAGACTTTTGCTAAACTCTGTGCACAGTTTACCGAAAAATCTACTACGCATGCCGAGGGTAAACATTTGGTTAGTGATTTGTAATATTTCACAAATTAAATGAATCATTAATGTTTCCTAAATACTGTTTGTTGTTAATCTGTACCTAATTATTTTAGGTGAGTGCTCAGAGTCACAAATCTTTGCAATGTGAGGTCGTGCCTAGACGTGATTCCTATAATATTGATCACAGACCGGAGAGGCTAAATAGCCGACAAGTATCTAGAGATAACATGTCGCCATCCAGAATTCGAAGCCATGAAAACTTTCGTAGTCGAGAAACCAATGTTATAGCAACAAACGTCCATCCAGACAGTCGTAAATCTCAATGCGTCTGCTATTCTGGTTATGATAAAGAAACTCCGAAATATACCAGCAAGCTAAACATAGCAAGCTCAAGAATCCGAAACACGGATAGCAAATATGTTTATCCACGAGATAATACGCCTTCAAGAAGTTGTATCGATCATCCGTATTATAGACCTCATCAGGGCGACAGAAGAGATTATAGAGAATACGATGACCGGAGGGAACCTGCGAGAGATAGACCTTACGAAGAAAAGAGAGGATATTGTGAAGAGAAGGCTAGTAGAAGCTTCGATATCCAGAGAGATCGCTACGATGACAGAGCTCGTAGAACAGTTAGAAGCGATAGAGATAAGTATTATGGAGAACCCAGAGATTTTAAGGACAAAAGGTACATCGATAGTCCTAGGGAAAGATATTATGATGAGAAACCCACTAGAGATCGTAATGTTTCCAATAAGGAACGATCGAGACGGAACTTGGATAGATTCGAAAGAAATTCTGTAGTATCTAGAGATGATGATTATCGGGAGAGATTTTCGGAGAGAGAACGTGATTCTGGGTTGAGCGTAGCTGATGGAGAGACGAGTACAATAAGCGGTAGAAGTAATTGTTTAAGAGTTGTAAAGGTATGATAAAATGTCGTTTATAATAGGAAAGTAGTCAGCAATATAAGTTCTAATGATTGTTTTTATTGCAGCAAGAAATATCAGAACAAAGAGAGGCAATGGACAAGATGATGAAATTATGGAAGGAGTTAATGCGCTGCTTCAAAGGTGTTTCGCAGACACAGCGCCAGGATGGGGGTGTTCAAGTAAATCTGTTAATTTCAACGTTTAAATTAACTTATTTAGACCTTATTGAGAGTTTTACGTTGCGTTAAAAAGTAGCTCTTATATCTGCGATCTGATCCGCTTTTCCAACGTTCTACTTACATAGAAATATTGATGACATGAGTGTTCCAGCCTCATCTAAACTGACGCCAAACTCCAAAATACTCTAGATTCTGTTGCTAGCGCCTAACAAGTTCGGACTGCGAATAACGTTACTAAACACGGTATATCGCTAACAATTGGCACAAGTAATAATAGGGCTGCTATAGCTTTGCAGTTTGCACCAACTAGAAAGCCTCAAAATTCTGTCCCGTATACACTTTTTTGGGCATGTCGGTTTTCTTATGTTCAGAAACATTCTGATTGACTTATGATAGTTATGGTTGAAATAGGAATCGGCGGCGAATGTGCAAGAGTCAGCCGCCGCCCAGCTTCGTCTGTGGCGCGAGTGTATGCGGAGATATGAGACTGTGGCGCGAGATGTTGGCGACACCGACGCCAGGCTCATGGTACGGTTATTAGATTATATTGCGTTTCGTATAAGTTTGACATCAAGGCCGTAACAGACACAGACTGGACGAGAGTCGCCATGGATAGGGAGAAATGGAAGCATCTGGAAAAGCCTTTGTCACTTAGGGGTATACAGACGAGGATGACGGCGCAGTTTTTAGATTCAAGTTATAATAATCAAAATACACATGTCTGAATAAAGGCTTATATTATAATAAAACCCTTTTATCGACGTACTTCGCTGCATGTGGCACCAACAAAAAAAAACTCGCCTGCCGCCCCGAAGCTGCCACTGTTGGCGCTCCCTTTGGTCTCTCGAAATTACTTAACAACAGCTTGGCTTGGCTTCAACTCATTAATGGCCCACTACTGGGCACGGGTCTCTCCTCATGAGGAGGCCTAGAGCATACTGCACCACGCTGCTCCAGTGCGGATTGGTGGAGGTGTTAGTAAACAACAGCTTAATTTACAAATATTTCAACAAATATTGATTTTACTTTATATACTATCCGTATTCGGTATCCGTAGTAATAAGATTGAGTGTATTGCAGGAGGAGATCAACAAGCAGCGGCAGGAGATGTCGGAGATGGCGACCATGTGGCAGGAGTGCCTGCAGCGGTACCGTGATATGAGCAACGATTTCAACAGCCTCAAGCAACAGGTCTATACTCTATACTTCGTTTGTTTAGACGAGTTCTTTCTTTTCTTCTCTCTTTATTTGCCGGCACCGCTTCATTGATGCGTTTGGTGTTGCTGAACTCATGGGTGACGATGGCCGCTTAGCATCAGGTGGATTATCAGCTCTTTTACCAGCTATTTCCATAAAAAACGAGTCTTATTTGGTAAATTATCTTACACCTTACCTAACCGAGTATTATTATTGTAATATGTAAAATTTTCTACCACTTCACAGCTAACAACGCCCGAGAGTCCTACGCGCTTGCCCCCCGCCGCGCCGCTCGTGTGCGCGGAGGGGGAGGGGGTGCCGCCCCCCGCGCCCTACCGTCTGCCGCCGAACTACCCTCCGGTAATAAATTCAAATAACTCTTTCTATTACTATAGTATGTTCTTGTGTACATTAATTTTCATTAAATTTTGCACTGAGGTACCTTCTTCTTTTTCTATCTCCTTGGCCGGCAACACATCAGTAAATGCTTTTGTGTTGCTGATGTCTATGAGCGACGATAGCCACTTACAATCAGGTGAGTCGTTAGTAAGGCTTCCAATACGTACTTACGTAATTACGCAAATACGTAATTACGGACAGATTTTAAGAGTCCCACAAATACGTAATTGAAGAGTTCAAATCCGTAATTACGGATAATAACGCAACGGATAATAAATAAACGTATAATAACGCAAGTACATAGATAGGATATTATTAATTTAAAAGAAAGAAGTTTAAGATTGTTTAAAACAATTTTAACAATTTTCATGCTGTAAAATTATAAAATGTGGTATGTCATTTGAAAGGTAATTTTATTGGATTTCAAATGCTAGTAAAAAAAATAATTTTATTTTATATTTCCTACTTAAATTTTAGGAATTAGTGCAACAGGTCGAAATTGTGGACATCTAAACGAATAAAACGAAAAGATCTTAAAATTTTATTTCCAATTTTATTTTCTTCCCCCTCAATATTTTGTATTAATGACTCTAATGACCCCCTGGCTCTAATGACTGCTCGTAATCGGTTTGTCATCGACCGGATGAGATTCCTGATGGAATCTTGTGACATTTCCTGCCACTCTTTGACTAAAGCAGTTATTAGGTCCTCAATCGACGCTGGAGCTTGCCATCTTACTCGTACGGCTCGTACTTACCTTTTCAACTCATCCCACAAAATTTCAATTGGATTCAAGTCAGGGCTACGGGCTGGCCAGTCTAGTGTGGGAATCCCGACTTCTTTCAGGTACTGTCTTGTCTCTGCAGTGGTGTGGCAGCGGACATTATCAGATGTTATGTCCATATATATGAGCATATACATATATATGAGCCATTGAGCCATGTTGAAGATGTTGTTGATGTATCTTTCTGCGTTTAGCCCTCCTCCCCGACCTCCACCGGGTAGGCAGCAGCTCCGTATAGCAGCAATAGCAGCAGTAATAGCAGCTCCGTTTTGGCTTCGATAGAAATCCCTGCCCACATCATACAGTACCCACCCCCGTATGCCACGGTTTTCGCAGAACAGCATTGTGCAAATCGCTCCCCCGGTCTCCTGTAAACTCTTCTTCGACGGTCGCTACCATGCAGACACATTCTTGTTTCGTCCGAGAACAAGACTCGGCTCCATTGCTCTATACCCCAGTCTAAGTGATCGCGGGCAAATTGAAGCCGGGCTTGTCTGAGCCGCTGCTGGACGTCAACGCCGGTCAGGTATCGATTCCGGAGTGAAGTGGAGACAATAAAACGGTCATTTCTCACAGAAGTGTATCGCTGACGGCCAGAACCTGGTCTTCGCACTAAGTTTCCAGTTTCCCTGAAACTCTGGTATACTTTTGAGACACATGACTGACTCAGATGAAGCTGATGAGCGATAGTACTCTGAGATAACCCATGCTGGATTACAATGACGATTTGAGCGGCTTCTGCAGATGTGGTTTCTATTTTTTTACTTTCTGTGTTCCCAGTGGCGTGAATTATTGGACTGATGACAATTTTTTCACCCATGGCCCTTTTCATAGGGTTTCAGGACTTGCAAACCATATTTTGATTTATTTTAAAAATTAATGAGTTTTGTTTTTACGTACCATGGTATAAGCTGACTAAGATTTGGTTATGATATCAAAAGAGGATGAAAGCCAATACAATTACCTTTCAAATGATATACTAGATTCTACAATTTTATTGCATGAAAATTGTTAAAATTGTTTTGAACAATCCCCGTTTAGGTGATTCCAGTATAAAGCTCGCAAGTGTAGATACACCAACTGCATAAATAACTTTGTAATCCCATATAAATATATAGGATAATAAAGTTACATTTGCAATCAATGTATGAGTGTATATGTATAATATAATAGAATAATAGGTGTAGATAAGTACCTAGATATAATTATGTTCAAAGGTAACTTATCAAATGGTCAACGGAATAAAAAAGCAAGAATGGGAGGAGATATCTTATGAAGTTTTACTAAAATCCCGCAAAATATTAAGTAGACTAAATTGCCCGAAATTGTTAGTATTCAAGAAGTAGAAGGTACTGGAAGGGAAAAAAGTAGGACTAACTACAAAAAGAAATGAGATGCAATCAAAAACATAACTTGTAAAAAAAAAACAAGTCTTGCAACTCAGTTCTACCGTAAAAATTTGTGAGATCCATGTAATACCAAGTTGGTTAATTTATTCAATCCCTACTTAAGGGTCCTTCTGTCTTAAGTTATTACGTAATTAGCTAACCTAACAACATCTTACAGTGACCATACCAATATTAAAAATATTTTATGTTCTAAATAAATAGATTGACTTGGCCATCATACATGGATCTCACAAATTTTTACGGTAGAAGAACTGAGTTGCGAGATTTGATTTTTTTACAAGTTATGTTTTTGATGGCGTCATATTATCAAGAACAAAAATTAAATAAATAAAACTTTGAGCCTATTCGTACGTAATTGATTTTAGATCTGGAGTTTAATTTTAAAATTATTATCTTCTGTAATTTCTTGTTAATATAATAGGTAAATGTGAACATTTGAAGATGTTTGATTTTTTATTTCTATTCCTTCCTAAAATACAATGTATATTATACGCAAAAAAATTGCGCCCTAAAAAAACAAATCAGTTACGTAATTACGTATTTAGAGCAGCGAAATGCGTATCTAAATACGTAATTGGAAAATCCGTATTTTTGGAAGCCTTAGTCGTTAGCTCGTGTGCCGGCTATTTCCATAAAAAAGTGTTTGTCACCAACCGCTTTAGTAACAAACTAGTAATATACCATAACCCCGGTCTCTACAGATGCCTCCACCGCCGGTGGGTTACGGCGGCGGTGGCGGCGGGGGCGGCGGGGGGTCGCCCCTCCGGCAGCGCGCGTCGGCGCCCCCCGCGTGGTGGTGGGGCGAGCCGCGCACGCCGCGCCGCCGCTCGTCGCCCGAGTCGCGCGGCTCGCGGGACCGACGTCGACATCGAGATAAGGAACGGGGTATGGTTCTCTTCTAGAGGCATTATTATACATAAATAAACGCTTACACACTCATACCCCCGCAGTAGGTTTTTACCTGAGTCGCGGAAGGCATGGACGACACATACAACACTCACAAATAACACCCATGACCTGAGTACAAATATTTATCTGTCACTTAAGTATCTGCTCCGGCTGGGAATCGAACATGGAACCCCTCGCTTCGCAGGCTGGTTCGCAATCAACTAGGCTACAGGGTCGTCATTATTGTTATGGTAATATAATAGAAAATAAATATCGTCCTGCTGGGGCAGTGATTCTTACTCTTTATCAATGGTCCGCGGACAACTGGTTGTCCAAAGAGGGACAAAAGCTGCATATGCTCAATTTTTTTCAAATTTTTATCTTTAATCTTGACGGTTTTGTGCATGGTTTTGTTTATGTGCATGTAAATTCCTTTGACTACTTACTGATATTTTAACAGTTTTTTTGCTCTCCTGTAAAATTGCAATTTTCAACTTATGCCTTTTTTCCACTGAGGGTGCGATATGTACATATATCTCATAAAATTTGTTTCAGATGATACCAGATACAAAGAGAAGTCGAAACAAAATGGAGCTAGATCTGAACATAGGCATAGAAAAAGGTGAATAGTTGTCAAATGTATTTATTTTTACAAAATTTTCCGTTCAATAAATTAAGTAAATTGCCGTTAACACATCTCGTGTTGGTGTTCGTCTTTTTAGGTTCCGTTCTGTAAATTTTACAGTATATTGGATTATATTTTTGTATGTTACTTTTACTCGATCAATAAAATTTTTAAAATCACTTTTTTTCTTTTTTTTCCGTTTTCTATAAACAAGTAAAATGTTAAAAACTTAACTGAGTTGAAATATATCCAATAACGAAATGACGGACAAATTTTGAGAGCAATTAGTCGGCCATTAATGCAAAAACAGCATAATAAACGTAGCAGGTAATCATGATAAATAATGATTAGTTATTGAACACAGACATAGATAGTAAACGCAAAGTAACAACTGGAAAGTGGCAATTTACCAATTATTGCCGTTGAGCGAGTAGAGGATAAGATTTGAAAATGAAACCAAAAAATAATTTCTTGATTCTTTTTTAATTGAATAGTGTTGTTTTATTACAAATAATACAAACATCTACATTAAAGTTAGAGTAACTTAACTTTGTCGTTTTATTTAAAAAATGACAAAATTAATTTTACATTTATAGCTGATTGCAGCTAATGTAACATTTGGCAGGTTTAAGTGTCTATTTACTACAAAATCTGTTTTAAGTCAGTCTATAGGAAAGATTTGGAGTAGGTAGTCATTACTATGTCCAAACGCATTGGGCATGAAGACTATAGAAGGAATAAGGGACTACACAATTACATTCTAATCTACAAGTATATTTTATAATAATTGCTCAAGTGATTCAACGAGTTTTGAGATTTTTAAAACAAATATATTAAGAAAAAGGCACGAGTAACTTTTTGAATACCTCATTGTAATTGACCACAGGATGCACCAATATAAATCAATAATTGGTACTTAAACTATAAATCTGGCAACTAATTCATTATTCTATTGAATTAACCCTGGATAAAAGTGCAATTTAATCTACTATAGACAAAAAATCTACATCACACTTCAGAAATTCGAAAAAATCTATTTAATCTACACTCAGAATGCTCCTACGTGTGCATTAGGATAAATATCTAAAATTCATTTTGTAATAGTTTCTAAACATTAATTTCACTATCACAACACCAACATAATACATAGAAGGTCAACAGCACGATAAAATACAAAACGTTCAATGCAAACATTATTTCATGATTGACTACAAAACACGCTATATAATTAATATTATACAATACATTAAATTAAGCTAATCATAAGTTTTTCAAGATGTGAAGATAAATTCTTAAGATTTTAATAGCACGCAGCTGTACTTGTAATTATTGGGAACAGCCCAGGTATATAATATATAAATGCTTCTCGACAACTTTCTACAATAACTACTTCGTCTGGATCCTTTGTTTAGCTGTGTATGTAATAAATATTTAAAAGGCAGCATTGACGGACTGCCAATGACGGTACATAATTATATTATTATGTAATCGAGGCAAATACATAATATATTCAAAGGCGATCAAAAGATTGTTTCACAAAGCAAAGGGATAACTAAAAACTGAATAAAATTAAAATTATGGTAAACTAGTGGATATCCGGCGTGTTCCACTGCGATAAAAAGTATTCTGATGAGAATGATAGATCAGTATTTTTGTGTTGACGTTGACGTTGATTCGCCATCTTTACATATCTTCAAATTGTTGTGTGGGAAAAGTGGAAAACCGACTTTATCAGTGGACCAAATGTGCCTAATGCATTGTTTTCGTAGTCTCAAACCGCCTTCGAATTATTGCCTTTTTAATGAAACCATTTTAGGCATATCGGTTGGATGGTTTCAAAGTCTATAAAGGACATCCATGATCCATACAAACATTTCTTGTGTTTTATTGAATAAATATTTAAGCATCAATAAATTACATATCTGTTCATTAAGAGTTATGATAGTTATATTATAGTCATTATGGCTATAATTGGCTATAATATAAAATAGGAATTAATAGAAATAGGTACGACGACAATATCCGTGCCAGATAAAGACATTGAAAACCGATGTCTGCGGTTAGATTACAATTTTATTTACATAAATACTAGGAAGGTGGACTTGTAGGATTGTAGTGAATGAGGAAAAATTATTACATTATCTTCGCTGTCCTATACGCACATAAAACAGAAAATATCGCTAACACACATACCACTTTGAAACAATGAAAATGAATAATCAAACTTCAAAGACATTGTAATGTGAATAATATTTAAAAACATACAACCGATAAGTTACTGTTGATACATAGTAAAAAAATAATAGCAAGTAAAAAAGCTTCGTTTGAAATTTAAATTTAAACACAAATCTTTACTTTGGCTTTTATACATAATTGGAATTCGGGAATAGTTTTATAAGTTGCGTTAGTAATCAATAAATAATTTATTGGCAGTGTTTTATTAAATAGATAATCAGTTACGTTTACAAAAATGTTCCTATAAAACTTTTACATTCCCACATTGGACTTTTTATGGGATTATTAAAGATTGAACAAAAGATGTATAGGTACATATACTATTTATCATGTTTACTTTTGCACACTACAGAACATACAGATAAATTAAAAAAAGAAAATAATATTGGGAGCTCTTATTGCTACGTGCTACGCGTAGGTAGTGAATTTACAAAAATAGGAGTCTCGATTCTTGATTCAGAAGTAATTAAATAATTATGAATCTCCGTTCAAACATCAATAGGGTAGCATATTTTATCCGCATATATTACGAAAAATTGCATTAATGTATGCACTCTTATTTAAGTATACAGGCATTAAATGGGGTAATAAAGGCAGATTATGATAGTAGTACAAAAAGATTTTAGGGCACTATTTTATTAATAGAAACTTTTAACATTTAAGATTGTTGAAAATTAAAGTCAGTGTTTATGCATACTTGATATAATTTCTACAAATATTGTTTGGTGCACAGAACATCTAATTATTAGATGTTCTGTGGTTTGGGGTTTGGTGCTTTAAGAATCAAAACACGATTAAAACAACTTAAGAGACCTAGAGAGTCTAGTCGTTGTTTAATTGCCCCATTTAGAAAATACAGCCTGTGTAAATTGATGTAAAGAAACATTATTCGTATAACTACACCACAAAGCCTCTTCTATATGTAGAAGATAGTTCTACTAAATGTTCTATTTGGTACAATAGATTATATTTCGTCTTCACACCACATCACATAGTGTTGCTACGTGTTCTTCTGACGCCGTACGGAGTTCATATTAAGTTTTTGTAAACTTTAGTCTAGTAACAGATGGATATGATTTTTTTTGTAAAATATCTGCATGGACTTCTATGTGTTTAGTTATTAAAATGGATCTATTGATATGGTATATACCATATCAATCAATAGAGTGCAATGGTATTGCTAACCAATGATATTTAAAAACTATAGATACGTCATGCCCTTACAAATCAACCAATAAATCTGTTCCGAAAAGAGTTACAACACACACACGTTTATCTTTCGTTTCACTACACCAATCACACTACAGTAACACACGAAGGCATTTTAACGTTGTATGTCAAATCTCAAGCACTTCTGACAACAACAAAACTGTCTATCGTCTTGTATTGACAGAGCGACTACGAGCAGACGAGGTCAATTGACTGCTCTTACGATCTTCATCTTCGGCGCGCTAGTGACATATCTACCTCTTTTTTTATTATAGTATCATTGTTGCTAAGTTGTTAAAAATGTTTAACTTCACTTTATTTTACACACCGATTCCTTAATCCAACTCATTAACCAATATTATTTAGTTAAAATGCCCGTTAAAACGAACTCCGTACAGCACCATCAATAGGTAACTCAATATCTCCAATCCCTCAGTCAACAGCGACTCGTATGTACAACAAAACTTACGCTAACCTTATCCTATGTTCTATAATAAATACAGTATTAGATCATAGTACACAATTATATTCTGTTCACTCTGTTCTCACTAGCGTCCTGCTAACACCTGCTGGACTTCAGTACACCTGGAAATAATAATAAATTCGTTTAAAAAACATAAAATCGTCAAACAAAGAAGCGATTAGAAATAAAGATTAGTCATCTCTTCTCTTCTGAACAGACGAGGTAATAGTAGTTCGTGACAATTGAAGGTTGGTGTTCCATTCCACTTAGGCCATATATAGATATGGCCATAGGGATATGGTGTATTCCTATGGCCTCATTGCCCATTAAGTTATCATTTTCTAGTGACATTTTTTTTTCATAGTAAAGCATGATTGCAGGTTTGGTTTATTTTGGTCGTTTGTTTATGCCATCATTTTAATTTAGAATTTTACATCTTTAGAATTGGACTGGCGTATCTAAGAATTTTAAGAAAATAATTGAAGGACAACATGTATTCTATGCCCAATAAATAATAAAAAATGCCCAATTCTTCAATTATATTTTTTGCGTTTACCAAAAATACGAAAAAAAAATTATTTTATGTTGTTCAATGTATAAAAGTCATTTTCTTAAAATTCTTAGATAACCCACTTCAATTCTAAAGGTGGGAAATGATGGAATAACAAACGACCAAGATATATTTTACTGGTTACCTTGAGAAATGTTAACATTTTAAGATTGACTGATATTCACCTTAACACCGTAAGCCATTTCATAGCCCCCTTTACTCTGCATCTGGTTCTGGATGGAATGCAGCAACGATGAAGGCATGTCCACGTCCGTAGACCCTGGAATTGACAAAGCAAGAAGGTTAATAAAAATGTAAACAATTGAATGAATTTTATCAGATTTTTCCATTGAAGTATAATGTCATGGAACAGACATCTCGAACAAAATGTGTGTCCCGCCCGGGAAGTTCCATTTTCAAAATTGAGCCCCAGTTCTCCTTTAAAAATAAAACGAATCCATTGAAGATTGAAGCCACGTGACGCCAATGCATTGGGACATTTACATGGTGTTCGCGGTGTCGGTTCTATACGCTAGTAATAACTTCAATTGATCTTTCATACATTTTATCTAAGAAACTATTGTTGCTCACTAATTCATAAAAGGCGTAATAAAATTATTTTTCTCTATTATTTTAATGATCCATTTTTTTAGGGGTAAACCCACGGAAAACTCACACTAAATATTATATTTTGTATCTAAGTTATAAATTTCATAAAAATTGTATCATTTAAATTTGTTAATTACTAATGTCAGCAAGGTAACTGCACAAAAAGACAGACAGGAAAAAAAATCATGTCGATAACAAAGATTAAAAAAATAATTTTATTTTTATTAATTTTGTTAGCTTTAACAGTTGTCTAAAGGTGTCATCAGATGGACAATGGATCGTTAACAAAGATATCCACGACACTTTGCCAGCCAAGACGAAAGCAGAATCGCCAAGAAGAAAAGTCCTGAGACAAATAAATGGCTGCAACACTAACAACAAATTAAAATACACATTTTGTGCACCATCTCGACCGAGCATTGCATTAAAAAAATTCTGAAATCGGTTAGTGCCAATCCTGTGAGAAGCCCAAAAGTCATGAATACTCAAGACAAATCCTGAGATACGGTAACCCTGGCCTATATTGCACCACGCACAAGTAGATACTTTCAAGATTAAATTGAAGTTCAGAGAGCCCAGTAGTCTTCAAAAGAAGCGCTGCCCCCTTTTCTTAAACAAGCAAACAAGCGAGAATGTAAGAGGATACGAGACATTTAAAGATTGTAGCAACAATATTATGATTGCAACAGAAGACTCCATCATCTTGATGTAATTTACATCACAATTTATCACAATACGAAAATTACGAAATTTCTTCTGCATCACTGGTTATATATTAATTGTTATTACATTATGCGTGCACTAGCGACCTCTAAACAGAATTTAATCACTTATCCGGCCGTCTGAAAGACACTCGAGTGTTGTTCGTAGTGAGTCAGTCATTAGCCGTTGTTTTGACAGACCACGACTCACGCAAGGTCGCAATTCGTTCGTGTCTGGAACACTTAAGTTGTTTGACTACATTTATTATAAATATCCGGATGACCGAGCTCTGCTCGGTTTAGTGTTGCTTAACAACGCCATTTACTGAAGTAGCTTTAGTATTGCTACTTGCCAATAGATGTCAGGAAGAGTATATTGTAGAAGTTTATCATTGCCTGAAAACACCGATAAAACGACATTTTCTAAAAATGAATCCTAGCTAGATCGATTTATCGCCCCCGAAACCCCCTATATACTAAATTTCATGAAAATCGTTGGAGCCGATTCCGAGATTCCAATTATATATATATAGCAATTCTTGTATATATATATATATATATATATATATATACAAGAATTGCTCGTTTAAAGGTATTAGATAAGGCAATAATATGAAAGGAACAGGCGATGTTACTTTGAAACGTGTTTCGCAGTGCAGTAAGATTAGAGTTTAGACTCTACTCACCACTCACCACCGCACATTTTGAAAATAGCCGTGAATGTCGTGACTATAATGTCTATGGCTTCAACCCATTAGTTGCCCAGTACAGGACACGAGACTTCTCTTGAAGTCAAGGAGGTTTAGAGTACGAAGCCATATTATTTAACACTAGCTGTGCCTCGCGGTTTCATCCGCGTTAATTTGTGGAAAAACCTAACTACTAAAATATGTGATGTTATATAGCCTATAGCCTTCCTCGATAAATGGACTATCAAACACAAGAATAATTGTTCAATTCGAACCAGTAGTTCCTGAGATTAGCGCGTTCAACCAAACAAACTCTTCAGCTATTTATTTGCTATAAGCTCAAGAGCTCAAGAGTTCAGCTCTTCATAATATTAGTATAGATTACGATAGTATAACACAATGTATTCATTTTGCTTCGGAAAGAAACCTGCGGAAAACCTGAATAACCCTTAAATACTTACTCGTATTAGAGGAATGAACTAATATACTAACGTACATATTCGTTCACTGTATTAGAGAGTGAATTTTTGTGATTCTGTACTAAGGAGCGATTTAAGTAACAACTAGGTATGTCATATATTATGACTGAACTGAATTGGGGCGTGAGTGTGCTGTTATGACCTACGAACATACTAACAGATCTTATAAGACCTTTAGATATATATCACTAAAATTCTACAACTATTTTTATCATATGTATAAAAAGAAATGATATTTGACGATGAAATCAATAACAGGATTTTAATACAACATCATACCTACTTATTATCTTTAATCGCAATAAAATTATTGATAAATTAAATTAAATACTCAAGCATAAAATACGCAACTTAACAAATTCAGGACAAACTGTTCCAATAATATCAATAAAATATCGCTTATAGAAACAATTTTAGCATAATTACTTATTCAATTTTACAATGACAGCAGTTCGCGCGCGGTCGAGGTTTCGCAATTTCTCTGATATTATTGTAAACATGTGATTTGTTAATTATGCAATATACATGAGTATAGTAAGACAAAACCTCGGGCGGAACGCTAGTAAGTAATTAGACTTCAACCCATTAATGGCCCACTACTGGGCACGGGTCTCTCCTCTTGAGGAGGCCTAGAGCATACTCCACCACGCTGCAGGCTGCTTCAGTGCGGATTGTTGGAGGGGTTAGTGGCCAACCCGAGTGTCGGAAGTTTTTAAACCGCCTGAGGCTTAACATGGCTTAATGACTGTTATCTTATGATAACAACCGGGACCGACGGCTTTACGTGCCCTCCGAAGCACGGAAACGCTCAAGAATTTTTTACCAATAGACGACACCCATCTAACTACCGACCGCGCCCGCTGTTGTTGAACTTTGTCGATCACCATAGAGTAACTCTCGATCACTTAAGATCGACGCAAGCCGCTGGACTGTGAGCGCTTCAGTAAGTAATAATCACATTTAAATTCAGATCATTACATTATTTCAAGTTATTTATTTACGGTCGGCTTTCTTTTGTCTTTTATTGTTCAATATTGGTGTGCGTGCGGCCAGTCATTAGCAGCCGGCAGCCGCTACTGAAATATAGGTCAGTTAATCGACATAATTAACTGTCAACTATAACTTATTAACCTAAAGACTGTGACGGAATTCGTTTCGTTGAACCAATTCCCCGTTTGGTCAATTATTTATTAGTGTTTAGGGTTCCGAAGTGAATACGGGACCCTTATAGTTTCGTCATGTCCGTCCGTCCGTCTGTCCGTCTGTCCGAAACAAAGCGCCGAGACCCTTAGTGCTTAGTGAGCCTTGGTTAGAAAGCTGTAATTTGGCATGGATATACACATATTTATTAAAACTCCAGAATCGTAGAATAAAAATATTGAAAAACATTTTTTTTCAGCCTGCAGGTAACGTGAGGATGATTTTTTTATTTGTTGCATACAAATTCACAAATATTATAATATATTATTGAGTTAAGATGTAAGTATTTATTTTTATCACATATTTTAAATAGTTTACTTTGTTTTGATTGATTCGCAGTTCTATAAATAAGAAATGTATGTTAATTAATAACACCATCCAAAACTAATATCCAAAACTTTAGAATCGTGAACATCCGCAAACTTCATCTTCTATAGCACGGGAATAGATGAAAAGTAATTCAATAAATTGGCAGCTTGTTATGATATACATAAATTATACTTACGAGGTGTTAATATTCAAGCAGTTCTATTACTAGAGTGGTCGGGGAAAGCCTAATTCATTTATAAGAGACCTGGGCGACCTTAATCTGTTGAAGGAATCCATCTGTATCGTTGATGGAAACTTAGAAAGTGATTCTCTCTTCAAATGAGACCCACATACACGGGTATAGAGAGCTAGACTAGAACTTAATAGTTTCTTTCCTGACTTCCTACTTTACTAAATTGTTAGACATAAAAATATACTACGTTAGCTTCCCCGTAGACTTACGTAGTATTCATCGCATAAAATTTTATGATAGTGACATAATAGAGTTGATTTACATTAAATTAGAAAATAAAGTTTATATTAAAAAGGCGTTATTATTCTAAGATTAAAAAGTTACGAGGCGCAGAAAAATTATGAATATTTTATATAAATGTATAATATAATAATAATTATTATTATACATTTTATAACTATGTGTCAACGTTCATGTTATTTGCGAGTCTTGAAATAAATTGCTTGTCTGTGCATTCGGATATGTGCGAGTTTTTTTTTTATTCTCAGAAGTTTGATCAGACGATACTCAAGTCGGATCCTTCCTTACTTAGGGCTGTCATAATTACGTCGGGGATATTCCGGATTTGTCCTAGTAAGAAGTATCCGCTGGTTATACGAAGAAGAGGAAAATTGTTCGGGTGAAACCTGGGCATTATTTTATGTGAAAGGAAGTTTGATTAATTGATACCAAAATATTTTAAGGATTTTTTAGTATTTTTTTTATATTTTTGCGACGAATTTTTTATAAGACTCATTTAAAATTTCAATGTACCTACCTCCAACTTGCAAATTTTGTCAGAAGTATCCGGGAAAGAGCTATTTCTAAAATTTAGGTTATTAGGATGTCCAATCCAATCCAATAAGTTAAGTTTCTGTTCAGCATCAGCGGTGCCAGCAGCCTTAGATTCTACATTACCAGATATTTTCCTCTTAGTTTAATGGATGCCGTATTCAAGTAAATTGTTTATGTAACATAAAGTTATCATTCCGAAGTCAGTGCGTTAGCTGGCATGAGTCACACGAGCAGGACAGCAATAGTTTATTTCGAGTTGCGTCTGAGTTCTGACAGGAATACGAAGCGCCCGCGCACTAGCGCCGCCGTTTGATATTCTAAATTTAAATCTACAATCGACATTCGAATCGTCTTTGAGATTCACTGTTATTGTTGTGTACATTTTTGGCTTTGTTACCACTATTGTAAATTGTACTGTTTTGTTAAATAACCTTTTCTTTTATTCTAATAGTGATAAAACGTAACTCACCTTCAGGCGCAGTAAAACATTCACTTATCTTTTTATAAAATATCTACATTTCTTTAGGATTACATACCTAGCAATCCTGTATGGATTGTTTTAAACTTGTAAAATGTAAATATGTACGTATTTAACGTTAAGCGTACAGTCAATAAGGAAAACATGTAGTAAAATACATCTGCTCATGTTGTGTTGTTTCTAAAAGCAGAATAAAATACATTTAAAACAATGATATTATATATTAAAAAGAGGCAGATAGGTCATTAGCGCGCGCGTTGTGATGATTGAAAAAGTTCCCAATTGGGAACTTTTGTGATTAGTCTGCGTCATGCGCAATCACGAGCGTGGCGCATCGTAGGTTAATACGTAGTTATGAAAATATTACAAAATGCCATCCTGTGTGTTTAGAAAGTGCACCAATTATGACTCCAAGGTCAACAAAACACAAGGAATCTCATACCATGCGTGAGTATGCTAAGATACTTAGATTATTTAGTATATTTCAATTATTTTTCTAAAAAATCTAATAATCATGCAAAGACGCCATGTTCAGGTGAAGAAAGAGATAGCGATGTAGTTTTGACGCGAGAGCAATAAAGACGTGCGATAAAGCGTGCCTTGTGGACATAGATTAGTTAGTGCAGAAGCTATATTATGATATTTATGACGACTTAACTGCCTACAATTGAAGTTCAGTTGTTCTTAAGTTTTACTTAGTTTTTGTGATAGCTATAATTATTGTATGTAATTGACTAAAGTAATAAACATTAAAATAGTTCCACTAAATTCGTTTTTCTATCATTATAATTCATTATTTTGATTATTAAGGATTTGTTATTGTTTTTTTTTCTTTTATTGAATTAGGTTTCCGAGTGATCAGGTCAGATTACAATCAAACACAAAATAATTTTTCAGTTCGAACCAGTACTTCCTGAGATTAGTGCATTCAACCAAACAAACTCTTCAGATTTATTATATTATTATAGATTTACATAGATTTTATTGTAATAAATTAATGTTTTAAATAAATGGGTTTTATTATCCACCTACAGAATAAATAAGATGCTATATAATCAGTTAATGACTAAGACTCCATACCTACTGCTTAGGCTGACATATACATGAAAATGGTCGTGGTCCCTTTATGTACGCGTATTTACTTTATTCGTAAATGTGTCACCATATTTCATATTTCATCACCGAAATCCCAAAATATTGCTTAAAATAGTTTCGAAATTACAACTTCCTTCCTTATGTTTATTTTTAGGTACTTTATACCTACTGACTGTTCTGTACTGAATTTGTTAGTCTTTATTGTTAGGCTACATTCACACAGCGTCTATTCGATTCGATTTTTTCACACGAGTCACACACAGTTGTTCACACGACAACTATTCGGTTTAAACGTTCCGTTAAAATCGAATGAAAAGCAGCCAGTTATTTAGTGCGTGCCATCATGGATCCACGTGATCCACTACTTTTATATTGGTTTTATAGATGGAAACGTAAGCAGCGTCCTAGGAGGTATTGGGTTCATCCTTTTCTGAAGATTGGTCCTCTATTTATTAAATTTCTATTCTGTATTTATAATTATCCAACGATTCTTCAATTAAATAAATAAATTCCTTCCTTTTGATAACCGCCTCATGCTACGTCACAAGGGTCAAGGACAACTGCGTGCACGCGGGCGAGTCTCGAATACGAGAGACAAGTTTGTTCGTGTGAACGATACAACATGAACATAAGCGCCGCAGCCCACAACGTGTCGTATTCGATAAAATCGTTTCGAGACGCGGGCCTCCGCAGTGACAACTTCGGATGGTATACGGGAAGAAATATTTCTCGAACACGATATTTTCCCGCATAGACTCCGTGTGAACAGTTTAATATATTTTCTTCTGTAGTGACAGTCTATTCGATAAAATCTCACGTACGGTATACGGGAAAAATATTGCCTTGTGAACGTAGCCCTATTGTGCAAAATTAGTGACGCAAGTCATTGGACGCGAGCGACAAACACTAGCTGTCTTTTTCACTATTATGGTTTTAGTAATGCTATCCCTTTTACATAATTTAACAAGTGCTGATTGGTGTACCGAAACAAACAATAAACGTGGGTGTGTCGTAGCTGTTTTCGGAACAGATTTTTCGTTTAATTTCTAAGGGCATAACGTATCTATATTAAAACATCTTTGATTTAAAACAGTATACATTTAAATATTAAAAGAACATTGTTTTTATCTGAGATCATCCTGGTATGGCTGGTCAATGGCGTAAACGGTCCTTTGATTTGATTCTTTGAAGGATCTTTTAGAACAAACGCCACAAACGTGAAAGAGACAAACAAATATTCCTAAAAATAATTGTTATGGAATATATTGCGTTATTAATTAATAACATTTTTTTTTTAAATATCGATCTTTTACAGTTTCAATATATGCATGATAATGATATTATCATAATGATAATGATAATTATGATTAGTCATAGATAGTATTTTTTACCACCATCAGGTCCTCGACATTGCAGTTCAATAGACAGACGTTACAATTCCTTGTATGGCATACTGTGCACGCTCTGTGGCTGTTGTGACCACAATTTTACCTTGTTCGCGGACAAGGATTCCAACTCAACCACAAAAATATGCATTCTTATGCATGACAGACTTCAAAAGAGCACTTGATACTTGGATTGACTTCTAACTTCTACACCAATCCTATACCTAGAGCAGTATAGTGAAATATTTTCTCAATACCTTAATTGAGAGCAGATCCATCCTTGCAGCATTTGTTGTACCTACGAGTACATAGCTGATAATAAACAAATGAGCTGCCTGCTGGTAAGTGGTAATGTATCGCCCATGGACATCAGTACATATCACCAAATATTACTCAAAGGTATGGCCGAGGGGATGCAGCAAAAATACGTTAAAAACAATTCACAGTTCTGTTGCTTTACGTATAAGAGGGTGGTACCGAGTAAGACAGGAGAAAAAGCTCAACTAACCTACACGAATACTGTCAGGATTTGGGTGGCAGAGAACCTAGCAACTGTTAGCGAGCTCCATTAAGAGGCATGATGATGCACCATGACCAGGGAAGGATTTCTTGGAATCAAGGATGGATGGAGCACCTTACACTAAAGTGAGCCAACATAAGCCGAAATACGAGTTAGTTATAGTATGGCCAACGTATCTTGGCACGTCTAAACACTCGGCTTTGCGAACTTTAGCGCATGTAAGAGAGAGATAACGACACGAACATGCTATCGTGTGACTGAGACATAATACGCCGCGTACCGAGCATTGCCAAATTATGTTACTGCTCAGTCTTCTGCTTAAAGTTCAGACGCGCCAAGATACAGCGGCCGTACAGTACGTACTATGGACAGGATGTCCTAGTTTCCACACAAACCATGCTCTTCATACATAACACCAGACTAGTCGTACTCCAAATTTGGATCACATGTGTGTGCCATACTAACGAGGACTGTTTTTATATAACATGATCCATGTAAGAATTGCATACAAATGGCTCTTAAGTATCTATTGGTGATATAAAACCTGTTTGGTTGCGTCACATTACGATAGAAAATATTGATGGAAAATGAAAAGAAGAAAAAACTAAAGAAACAATCGATTTTGGATCATATTTTTATGGAAATAGCCGGCAAACGAGCTGAAGATCCACCTGATGGTAAGCGGCTATCATTGTTCATGGACATCAGCGACACCAAAGGCATCAGTGATGCGTTGCCGGCCAAGGAAGAGAGAAGAAAAAGAGAGAATTACTGTTTTAACTCGACAATTTTTCTCTTATTATGCATTACGGCGCCTTTGTGACCTATTATATTGCCTATTAGATATTAATTTGAGATTCTGAGGATCGTTGTTTGTGGATTTATTTTTATAGCTCGAAACTGGGCGAGTTTCGTAATTCATTATAGTAATCCTTAGCGGGAGATCTAAAGTATTTCTGTCACGTCAGATATTAATAAAAACGTAAACGCTCACACATTCAAATTCTAACCTAACAGTTTACTTTTTGTGTAGGTATAGTTATCGTATGTTAACATGACTTAAGATAGTTTGCGGGAACAAGTAAGATTGGAAAATGAATATTTCTCGCGTCGTTATCTATCTGCAGAGAACAGGAATTAAACTCGAACCCTTCGCATAATAACTATCAACTCTGCAACTATGTTGCAATGTAACAGATAAATTACAATAACCTATATGCTCCCGCATATGGACAAATACATTTATCATTCATTCATCATTCATTCAAAATTGCTTGAGCTATTTTCTTGTCCCGTGAAGTTCAACATAATGTGAATAGTATCAGACTGAATCTTATTTATAAGAACTCGTCTATTCATTATATTGTGACTCACTCATATTCTTTTTTTTGTTGGACGACTTCCAATAGTTCATTGAACTCCTATAACTAAGTACGATAGTAAACAGAGCCTTGTATAGCCTAATACATCGCAAACTCAACAATTAGGTAGGTGGATATTAGTCAATTATTTTTTTATTATTACTTAAACTTAATCACTATTGTCATATGCTAAAGTAAATCAATCATAATAGTCTATATTGTATAATACAATCCGTCTGTAATATTTGTAGGTATAATTATTGTAAGTTTATTTTAGGAGATTACAGAATTATCGCTCTGCGCCTTTGCACATAATATTGTGACATGGCGTATTTTTACAGCGCGGAAAACGCGCGAATTCCGCTCGTCGCGTCGTCCTCGCTGCAAATATACTCCAGAATCCACACTTTCAAATTTTAATATTAGTAGGATTAGTGTGTACAAAAACATACATACACGAGATTTTTATATGACGTTAAGTAGGTATATTAAGATAAGTATTTATTTCTTCATAACATATCCATCCATACTTAGCGCATTTTAGTAAAAACTTGTTATGAAAAATATTTTTATTATTATACATATTTATCAATTCAGCTACGACAATCATCGTATCAAGAATGTCACAAAACTACGACTTAATTTAAACGTAACAATTAATATTAATTAGAAAGTAATATCATTAATATTAATTTGTATAATGTGGGTTGATGTTGTTCAATGACGCAGCGATGACAGTTCTATGACTGGTGAAAGCATTGTTGACACTGATGACAGAAAGACATCGTATGCACCGTATGAATACAGGTATAAGCCGCGCCATTAAAGAAAGTAATCACGTTAAAGACACGTAATAACGTGCGAGTGAGGGGGAATGATAATTTCCGCCATTTTAGATTCGTTTGTTTAATGGCGCGGCTTATACAAGTTTACAACAACGGTACAATGTGATGTGTGATGTGACTTGTGACTCTTGTGAGTAAAGTCACATTATCTACACAAGCTGACCTACATAATCATTTTGACAACCCTAAGATCTTAAGATCCACATTATCCACGTCTGAAAAATCTATTGCACGAGAAATCCGCGCGTATCAGACCGTGATGATCACGAACACATCACTGTTATTGTCAAGAATATCAGGTCGTTGACATCATCTATTCTGAAAGGATGATAATCAATGACGGGTTATCCGTTTGATCCCCCTCAAGAGGCCATCGAGATAGGACACTATTGCTTTCAATGTCTTTTTAATATTTAAATATTTCAATGATACGTAATCAGGTAATCGTAATCACACATCTAATATTTTTGCGCTTCTAAAATCAAATTCAAAAATGTAAACCTACATAATTTTAAAATATTGTGCATTTAAAATTACTCTTTAGTTTCAAAGTTTCGAAATTTCATTTTTATATGATATTTAAATTTGTATGTATATGTCAGTATGTGCGACTTTAAATACAATGGGTACTTAACTTACCTACTTCAATCGTAATCGTTATCGAAATTTTTATAGTTTTATGTGAAAAAAATCTCTACTTATTTCATCTTCTTATTTAATAAAATATGCATGTTCCTATGCTATGGTATTCAATATTATTAATTGAACAACTTCGTCTTGACTACAATCTGACTACTCTAAAATTGGTTCAATAAAAATATTTTGGATGTTTTCTAAGGTGGCTTCCCCTTTCCAGTATATCCTATCGTTCCTGATTTATCCATACATACTGTCTATCTATCTATCTACTAACGTAACCTCACATGAGTCACATGCAAGCGTGTGACTTTACTCTGAGCGATTTACATAATATGTATGAGGTAATATGTCATTTTACCATTAGGCTACGTCTTTTCTTATTATGTGTCGAAATGACCCACTTACAAATTATAATATTATGATATTTTTTTCCCTTTGTCTATCGCTAACATTTTTATTGTTTTGTTCAAAGTTATATTACATGTCTTAATGTTAATATCACACATTAAACTTGCAAAAGTGGCACTAAACGAAATGTTGGTCACATTTCGTTTAGTGCCACTATGCATACAGTCTGAAACTACCGTTTCTAATTTACACGCTTGGCGTAACAAATTGTTCTAAAACATTACTTCAGTGTAAATAGAACAAATATTTGATAGAAAGAGCTTTTGGATAGTAAATCGGCATATTTCTGCTCTTTCAAGGTCTAAAAACAAAGTGAAATAATTTAAAACAGAAATGTATTAAAGCTTAAAATATGTTACCATAATTATTACACCTATTTATATTTTAACAATAAATTAGTATGAAATAAAAGGACTATAAAAGCCTGCAGTGAAATATTAATTATTATGTCACTAACAAAAAACCAGTCAATCCGCAACAACAAAAGAAAGACGATAAAATATATTATAGTTTGAAACGTTTTTCCGTGTACCGTGTGTCATTGAGAAAATAAAAATCTGTTACATTTACACCTTACGGCAAACATTAACAGCAGTTTAGTGAAATCTTTTCGTAACATAATGTCCTAACTCAAAATCATCACAATTATCATTTAAATGCAAAAATTTAAAAATAATACGGAAGGTATAAAGTTTTTTTTGTACCTATTAAAGAAGTGTTTCCAGCTTTCGTTATTAGTTATTACACATTTTCATAAACAATAGACAATTCCTAACAATTCACGACTCTTTTCATAAAATCTTTATTATCTAAATACACTTGCGACAATTCTTAACATTATAAATTCTATGGTACTTAGTTACTTACACACATATTATACTTTAACCGTGAAAAACGCTACCCGATGACTAATAAGAGTAATAAGTGGCGATAAGTTGCAAGTAATTCAGTGGCCCGGTTAGATCCGTCTCTTGGACCGCTAGCCACTACATGAGACGCTTTCAATAAGTAACAGGAAATTAGATGTTGGCCTTGACAGACTGATCTGAATTCATTTATTAACCGTAACTTAATGTAAATCAGGATTCTGTGAAAGTTCCTAGCAGGTATGTAAATGTAAGCATTGCCTGAGTCAGCCGTCAAACGACTCGTCGTGTTCGGGCTGGGGGCTTGAGAGCCAGTTCTTGCTTTCTTTCTTTTTCTTTTCTCGTTCTTGGCTGGCAACGCAATAGTGATGCCTTTGGTGTCGCTGATATCCATGGGTGACGATAGCCACTTACCATAAGGTGGATCGTCAGCTAGTTTATTGACTATTTCCATAAAAAAGATTTGTGTTTGTACTTAGTCTCAATATCATTGCAGATATTTTTCTAAATAGCTGATAATTCAGCTGATATTCTCAGACGAGCCTGTTGATAAATTACTGTAGCCCAATGGATATCAATAACACCAAAGGCATCACTGATGCTTTGCCTGACTAAAAGGAATATTTACAGGCTCTCTCGAATATACCCATTACTAAAACGAATCGAATCTAACGATGCATAATTAATCGCAATTAATTATTTTGTAATTACGAAGTTACAAACATACAGGATATACATAGCCGCAATCGAATAAAACAACAACAGCGTGGGTATTCCCGTCCATCTACAATGTGTCTTCAAAAGAATAGCTAATAGTATTTTACTGTTATAAGTTAGTGCGTTCTCCATCTTGGACTTCATCGCCACTTACCATCAGGTGGGATTGTTCTCAACCACTAACTCATTCGCATCCCCGGACACTTTTATCTTCATAATACATACTGAACAGATATAATATAATACTCCTCTTTTTGAGTCAGGGGTTAAAGGGTCAGGTTAGCCACATAGTGCGAAGGACCGACAACCGTTGGGGAAAAGGTCCTCGATGGCGCCCACGTCTCGGAAAAAAGAGCATAGGACGCCCCCCGACCAGGTGGACTGACGACCTGAAGAAGACAGCGGGCATCCGCTGGATTCAGAAGGCTCAGGACCGGTCAGAGTGGCGCAAGTTAGGGGAGGCCTATGTCCAGCAGTGGACCTCCAAGGACTGATGCATGGATGGTTAAAGAGCAACAAAATCTTACCGATATGCCCCGTATGTTGAAAGTTGGTGGGTGCTCCAATCATGGAGCGGTCTATTCTCCGGCGGGTACGTTGGGTATGCGCCGCGGGCGGGTAGCAACACGTGAACCACTGCAGCCAGATCTCACTACCGGTAGTCGCCATTGTCTACCACTACACGTGACGTCACTAAACTATAATACAACGTCCACTTGCAACTTGCACTTCCTAAATTACAACAAACACTTGAATAAAGACTGATTCGAATTCCGAACACGCGTTCAGAATTTATGAATAAGTGATTCCAATTTTAAATTTTACCCGTGTTGAATAAACACTTCAACAATTTGAATTATTCGACGTCAATATTCACTTTTAAAGTTATATAACCGCGGTTATTTTCTGTAAATTGATATTGTTCTACGAGAGACACGTCTTCTTGACAGATCTGCTTCCAACTGATAGCGGTCCGCGCATGGCTCCGTAGATAAACCCTGGAAATAAAGAGACATAATATAGAATTCCGAGAAGTGTAATCTTGTTTACATATCCGATACTGTTAGAAAATCGTGTTATAATTAAGTAATTAGGTAATTGTTAAGATTATTACTGAACTGATTTATAAATAAAATTTATTTTTAATGTCTAATTTTCTATAATAATTGAATTTTAGTTTAACTTTATATTAGATTCGGAAATTGCCCTCGCTTCGCTTCGGGAAAAATAGTAAGAAAAATATAATATAGCCTTTGTCACCCGGGGATATTTTAGCTTCCCAACAGTGAAAGAATTTTTCAAATCAGTTCGGTAGTTTCGTAGGCTATTCAATGCAAACAAACAATCAAATCTTTCCTCTTTATAATATTAGTAAGTATAGATAAGGAGTATATTTTTTAGAGAAGAAATAATAATTGTTCAATAATTCTAATTTGTTCTTTTTCGACGCTAAATAAATAAGTTTACGCTAGACAATAATCGCACCGGATGGTAAGTGACGATAAAGTCCAATATAGTGAGCGCACTAACTTTGTAGCCTATTCACTCCTCTGGTCCTTTAAAATATTCATTATTCATAAGAATTCCTAATTTCATATATATTTTCATGATTTCAAAATAGTGAACAGTGAGAAATTCAATACATCCTAAAGTTCTATCTCCAACTTCTCGAGTTCGCAACAATAATACAGCATAAGTACGGAACTCTACAAGGGCCCTTCGGAAGGGCCCCTTATCGGTGATCTGCGAGACAACTAACGGCCGGTCTCAATAATATACTGTCAGTACAACAAACTGTAGATAGGGCATACATTAGTATGTTATCTGTCATATCTGTCAATTTTTGCGTCTCAATAACCTTCGGTGGATAGAAGATATCTACCGATGACATCGATCTACCGTTCGGAGGGCCTACTCATACCGGAGAGTATGTTGGTCTATACAAAAATGAAAACTTGTGTCTCAATAACGCTTTGACAGATACCTGTCGGTATTAGAAGTTACCAACTGTCGGAACTTTTCATATCACTCGATTTCGACGGATAATTGGTAGATTTCTCGTAGTGAAAAAAAATTTCAAAGAATCATGGATTTATTAATCAGATATTGAATGGTGTGAAGCCTGTGAATTTGATTCCGCCTTTTTTAATACCAAGATCGCCGAAATTATCCTCGTAAAAATATAATGACTGTATTGTCTGAATCCAAATTTGTTTATAAGTAGGTACCTAGATTCAGATTAAACAAAACGGCATTGAATGAGAATTGTGGAAAATTTCTTTCTTTAAAGTTATAGGTAAGTAGGTATTTTAATAAAACAAGAACACAAAGCTTTTTTTAAGTAAAATATATTTTGAAATTATTTATTTATTTCCCAATAAATATAAAGATAACAGGTTAATTTCAACTTAACAGCATTTACATTTACACGTTGTAAATAATCTATGGCCGTTCTGCGAAATACAGCAGATGTCGAGTAAAATATGTCCAGATCTGGGTTCCAAGCCAGGATCCCATTGAGCAAAGTTACTGCACAAACCACTGCAAATTCCATCTTGGTACTGCTAAGAACCTTCGTCGACGTGCGTGAGTATAGTTGTCCGGTACATACAATAAAACTTGTTCCAGCACTGAGGGGTTAGTGATACTACCTCTAATTAGCTTAAAAATAGTTCAGTAGAGCCATGTATCGTCGAACTTCGAGGGAATCGTAACCTGTCATTCCAAGTACAAATAAACTTGGATACAATTAGGGATAACCTACGAAGTATTCGTACTGCCTATGGTAAAGCCATCTTAAGAATTTTCTTTGGAGTTTCTCCACCATTGTAACAAAAACATTTTGCCTTTTCAGAAATAATAGTGTGTCCCTGCTACATCAATAGCTAAATTGGCCTTAAAAAGAAAGGCACATCATCTTTTGAGGGGTCTGGACTTCATCTGAAAAGAAATTTGCTTTTAGTACATTTGGCAACAATTTGTTTTTGCGAAACATAATAATACGATACTCGTATATTTTATTTTAATAAAAAATAAAGTCTATACTCACGTAATTGTTGAGCAATGTCTTTCATTTATTCATAAAACTAATTAATATTACTAAAATTATGAGAACACATACGTTGTTTGTATTTTGGGTAACCAAGCGACACAAACGAATGTCAAATGACAATAACATGTCACCGTCATCAGTCAGGATACCTATCAGTACTAAACTTCAAATGCTGCGTTTTGTTACTAGTGAAGCATTGTTCGAGGTTACAGTTATTATTATTTTATTAATTTCATCTGCAAAATTTACAGCACATTAAGAACAAATTATCATTTTAATATTAAAATGAAATAAATTTATAATCAAAAACACGGAGTTCCTTTTTATAATAAAAAGTATAAAAAAAGTATAAAAGTATAAAAAATGATATTGTCAGCCAAAAACGAAATTTTCAGAGGGACGTAAAAACCGGAAATAGAAATGTCATTGAAATGTTATCTACCGATGAGTTGACTTCTGTTTGCTTACTTTTGATTTTAGAGACGGCAGTTAATGGCAGATAAATCTTTACTTTTTATCTCTGCTATGTACCAGAGTTCGACTGACAGTATAATATTGAGACCGGCCGTAAAGGGCTCTTACCGACTGTTTGCTACTTAAACACGTCAAATCTCCACAAAGAATTTTGACACATATTCCCCGAGACTATAGCCTCTTTTTGCATGCACTTTTCTTTTGTCACAGGAAATGAGAAAGGAAGCAAGAAGACTTGGCACGGGTTGTGAAGAAAATGAGGTGAGGATTTACGAGTTTAAAGAACTGTGTTACTTAAAAGCCTAAGTAAAAGGTTAAAAACGAGATGCTATTTCACATCATTCGGAAAGTAACGTACCTAGAAGCTAGACCTAACGAATCTCTGCAAAATAATGATGGATTAAAATATGATTATGTGCTTAAAAGAAATAACAGCAACGCGTTTTATGCTTAATAACTGATGTAGGTTGGTGGATTTTGTCGCTTCAAATAAATGTGGGATAATTTGGCTGCTTAAAATCATTACATGTAATGTTAAGGGATATACGAGTATATCGACGCTTGGAAGGAAAAATTGACTAAGCGACATTAAGCTAACTTTACAGTAGAGTAGTTTAAAGTTCAATTTTTAGAAAAGTTGTTGTATATGCCACAATATAGATGATAAAATAAGGATTCCAAAACAATAAGTCGTTACGAGGATTACTAAAAAATAAATGTTTTTTTTAAATTCCAACTTTAAACTGTTCTCCTGTAAAGTTAGCTCAATATCGCTTAGTCAATTTTTCCTTTCAAGCGTCGATATAAATCTATGCATACGTCTGTGGCTTCTTGTGCCTTGTGGAATCTTTTTTGATTCTGGTATTTCGTAAATTACAGATTTACGCTATTTTTATTATAATCAAATCACCGTCACATATCTCTTCTATATAAAAACATCATTGCCTAGACGACATACTTTATAGAAATCTTAGATCGCCATCTTTAGAGAAATCTGTAAATGACGAAATGACAGCACACTGTAGACGCAATGATCTATATGTCCGTATGTATGTCACTTCACGTAACACTAACATTAAAACTAGTCGTCCAATATATCTCGTAACTATCTAAAGGTGTTTGTAAACAATCCAGGAAGGTTAGCGAAGTGGTTTAAAGGTGACAGTCGTCGAGTCCGGTTTAGCCTCAGGCCGAGTCATTAAACTAAAAACCAGATTCTAAAAGCAAGGTTTCTACAATTATTTAACGTGTGTCGACGTGGTTTTCATTTTGTGTGTAAAGAAATATATAACCGGTTTCATAATTTATGCTACAGCTGGACATAGGCCTAGATTGCTCAGCTATAGCCAGAATATCGTATTATTTGGAATACAGTATCTTACTTAAAATATGTATGTTTTAAATCACGCTCAGTGGAAAAAAGGCATAAGATGAAAATTGCAATTTTACAGGAGAGCAAACAAATTGTTAAAATATCAGTAAGTAATCTAAGGGCGTACATTTCTTGTACAAAACCGTCAAGATAATGAAAAAAATTGAGCATATGCAGCTTTTGTCCCTCTTTCCAATCATATTAATAATTAAAACTCAACGTAAGACGACTTATGCTTTTTTTTCCACAATAGTTAAGAGATGGACATAAAAACATTAAGTCCATCTCTTAACTATTTACTTTTGCGTTTACAAACATACAGAAGTAACATTTTAATGTGTACAGTTACCTAACCTACTAATTATATTTTACACTATACTATTTTCGATGAAAATAATTACAATTTTCGTTGGATAATTGATTATTTGTCGATTAATCATAAGGATCATTAGCGAATAAGATATTTTAAGTCATATTAACGTTTGTCAATACGTCGTGCTGTCATAAGTTACAGAATGATCTTGACACGCAACATCTTATCGGAGACTTCAGCTTCTAAAGTGGCGACATGTAACTAAAATCTTATGATAAAACTGCAGATAAGTAAACATAATCTACAGATGTGAAATTCAAGCAGTTCGGCGGCGGCGGTTATAAGTAGATCATGGTAGGAAGGTATTACTTATAACGCAATTTAATCTTGATATCTGGTCAAAAATTTTAACGCAATAAGTATTTTTCGAATGTGCTTTATATTGTAAATCACATATCGAATGAATATAATGTACACGAAGCCCCAGAAAACATTGCAGCATTTGAGACAAGAAAAAAAAAACCTTTACAAACATTGAAGTATAATGTCATAGAACAGACATCTCGAACAAAATGTGTATCCCGCCCGGGAGGTTCCATTTTCAAAATTGAGTCCCCGTTCTCCTTTCAAAATCGAACGAATCCATTGAAGATTGAAGCCACGGGGCGCCAATGCATTGGGGCATATGTACTTGGTTTCGCGGTGTGTCGGTTCTATACGCTAGTAATAATACTTCAATGGTCGAGTGTGCTTAGTTTGACGTTTATTGTTTGTAAACTTTACAAGACATACTTAAGTATAGAGAAGAAACATTTAAGAAGTAGGAGCCGAGGTGTCGGTAGTTCGGTACATGGCTACAGAGCTCGTCACTAGTGTCTACGTCACTAGTGTGATGTTGCCAGAGTGCAACCACTCCGACCAAGTCCCACGACAATGACTCTCGTAAGCAGACGTATGAAGCACGTACCAGAGAGTTCTAGTTGTTAGCAAGCGCTTTGTTCGTCAAAAGAAATCCTTGCACATACACTTATTCTATTGTAAGTCTCTGACTCGGTAGACTGCTCTGTGGGCTTAGTGCGAGTTTTACGTGACATAACGGGCTCGCTACGTAAATGCGAGTCAGCTATGCTATTGGCTACCGATTTGGCGGCAGTGAAAAGAATTTAAAAGAAATGCATCGGTAGCCAATAGCATAGCTGACTCGCATTTACGTAGCGAGCCCGTTATGTCACGTAAAACTCGCACTAAGCTCACTGTTGTTTTTGAAAATAGAATTTGGATATTAAGTAACGTACAACTCTGCAACGTCACCTGACAGCAGCTCAATTTCGGAAACAAATTATTGAGTTAATTGACCTGTATGATGTATGTGACCTCAAGTTCATGATCATTAACCGACAGATAACATTTATTATGTACATATATTTAAATGACATGAAAGATTTTAATGTATGTCATACCGGTTTTTCAATTTCAATCGATTTCATACATAATTAAAATTTAAACGCTTATATGTATTTTAATGCTTTTTTTTATTTCTCTCTACTTCTTGCCACATCTCGTTATCGTCTACATCACGGCTTCTTTTTTTCATAATAGATTCATCACATATCGTATCCCTACTTATGTTTGTAGATTCATCATCAAATACAATTTCTTCCTCCGATTGTATGTCCTCAATTATGATTTTAATGCTTTGATAATTATTTTTAAGATTTCCTGTCGAGTTGAGTTTGCAATGTAATACTTGTCGAACGAGAATCTTCGATGTCACTAACGATTATTCACGAGAAACAGCGTTAAACAGCGTCTCTTCTAATCAGCGAAGTCATTTACAAGCGATCTCACCATGTTTATAATTTATTAGATACTTAGAAGCAACATTTCATATTATGTACTTTTTAATAGCAACAATTATGTTATGTAATATTTTTTTCAATAATATGAAACGCGGGCATAGAAAAAGACACTTTGTTTTATGATCGCTAGACTTACTAGATAAAGACCAAATACTTATTATAAGTAATATGCATTAGTTATGGGTTGCTATGATGATGAGTTGAAATTAAACAGTACAATGTTATTTTAAAACATTCTCTTATGGTTAATTTATTGGCACTGTTATATTTAGTGGCACATATTCATCAAAAAATTAATCATCAAATAATAAAAGCTTACTTTTAAAATGATAATAACATGTCATCTCAGTATAGATGGACTATACTTATATAGTCCATACTGAGATGACATGTTATTATCATTTTGATCTATCTCTTTCTAACTATAAAGACACATATGCAACGTACACAGTCTCCATAATGATATTATCATATTGTTATAAAAATGATAAAATAATCTGACTGACTAGATGACATTATTACATTGATAAAGTTTTGATATTGGATTGCATTTCGGAAATGTCAAGTGAAGGACATGATATCACACCTTCAGTGGAAAAAAGGCATAAGATGGAAATTGCAATTTTACAGGAGAGCAAAAAAACTGTTAAAATATCAGTAAGAAGTCAAAGGAATTTACATTACGATTTGTTGCACAAAACCGTCAAAATTAATGATAAAAATTTGAAAAAAATTGAGCATGGGCAGCTTTTGTCCCTCTTTTCAATCATATTAATAACTAAAATTCAACGTAAGATGACTTATGCTTTTTTTCCACTGAGGGTGCGATATTTTTTTTATATCTAACTTTATAATTTTAGTTTATTTAGAGACTTCTATTATAAATGTGATAGTATGATTCTTACTCAATTACACAAAAATGGCTGAATGGATCTGGTTGAAATTTAGAACACAGATAGTTTACAACCTGAATTACCCCAGGGGATACTTTTCCCTAAAAAGTTGTTTTTTGTATATTTCAGAACTCTCAACAATACAGTAATTTAGTTACATACTTTTTAATTTTTATGAATTTGAAAATCATCTTGGTGACCACACGAAGAGAATTCAGTCGAAGAATTTGTAAATCCGTAAAAAGGGGTCATTTAGAGCAATTCATAATAGATACGAGTTGGACTATTTACTTTTGATAGTATAGTAAAAATTTTTCAACTAACTCGTATTTCTTGGTCTTTCCTTAATTTAAGATACTATGTTGTTTAACAGAAATTGATCCTTATGAATGACCCTTTCGGTTGGCATCATAAAAATACAGATACTTTTTTTCACATTTTACAAGTTCAATACCCGGCTCAAGTAGGTGAATTTTCAAAAATCTTGAATACAGTTTTACTTAGTTTTGAAAATAAAGGATTTTTTCTTTCAGTAAGCTTGCCATCATCAATATTCAGGGTACTTTTCCTCCAACTACCGTATTTATTTTCCACCTTGTATATTTTAAAGTAAACATCTATAATATTCTAGGCATTGAAGTATTATTACTAGCGTATAGAACCGACACCGCGAACACCATGTATGTCCCAATGCATTGGCGCCACGTGGCTTCAATCTTCAATGGATTTGTTCGATTTTGAAAGGAGAACCGGGGACTCAATTTTGAAAATGGAACCTCCCGGACGGGACACACATTTTGTTCGAGATGTCTGTTCTATGACATTATACTTCAATGATTCTAGGATACAATTTCTGTCGTGTAATGTATAAAAGCGTCTAAAGTTCAACGACAAACTGCTTCAGTGTAATGTAACGGCTAGACGGATTATGAATAGCTTAAGTAGTTCTAGACGTGAAGGATTACAGTAGTCAATTATCTTTTAAGTCTAGCCGTTAAGCCTTCAATCCTTCATAAGCTTTCCGATCACAGAGTTGCCGTTACGTGAGCATGATTAAGTCAATGTACGAGTAATTAAAAAGTGAGAAATGAAATTAATTTGTTTATTTGTAGTTCAACAACTACAACAACAACAACAGTTCGATTTTATACGATTCGTTTTTACACGATTCGAAAGTCAAACTTAGCTATCACGAGCGAAGCGGCAAGAAACTTCCAAGGAGGTTTTAAATACTCACTTATTAAATATTTTTTTATCAGTATCATATTTCCAAGCAGTCTTGCATTTGTTATACGTATGAGTAGCATGGTATATTTCATTTTATTAGAATTTTTATAGGAATTGTAGTTTTCGAGAAAAATATTTTATAGTTTTAACACGAAATTTTGAACAGTATGTACATTGTTTATTTCTTAACCTTTAGTAGCATTAAATCTGTTTTAAATGTTATGTTTTATAACAAAATTAATTATATTATAGAGTTACTTAAGTTTACTTAAGAGTTTACACGTAACTGGTACTTAATAATAATCGCACTAACATTACATCGTTACGTAACTTTAGTCTAGTAAGATAACTTGTTAGTTCATACTATCTGTGGTAGAGGATTACTAGAGTCTTAGCCGCTTGTCTCACCCCTGAAGATAATATTCAAATTCTTATTAGCTATACTGCGAAGGAATAATGCCGATGTAAAAAAGGAAGTCAACAAGATCAACACTGCTTTATTTTTTTTAATGGAAATAGCCGGCAAACGAGCTAACGATCCACCTGATGGTAAGTGGCTATCGCCACCCATGAACATCAGCAACACAACACCAAAGGCATCACTGATGCGTTGCCGGCCAGGAAAGAAAGAAGAAAAGGAAAGAAAGAACTGGCTCTCAAGCCCCCAGCAGCTCGATGGTGGTAACAATTAAAATAAATACTACCAATATAATCCCTACGAGGGCCCTACCACCAGCGGGCCGGATTTAGTCACGACACCTCTACGACACCCATCCGGCGTGGGATTGGGGTTAGTATTCTAAGCCGCCCCAATACGGTACAAATAGAGCTACACTGTAGTATTAAATGTTTGACTAAACACTATACCTTTACTGGTGTAACAGCTTAATTATGGCCCGTATTAATAAACCGACCTTAAGATCTCTGCAATCTTAAGATTCGGTTTGAAATGGTGAAAAAGTGGCATTTTTTAAATTTTAGATCATACTTTCGAGCCTATATAGGTTTATTGACACGGATATGGCCCTAAGTTCTACGCCACTTACACGCACACACGGAACTTTGCGTGTACACAATACACACATAGGATATCTCAACATGTCATCCAAAGAAGCAGCCAATCGCTAGCTCGCCGATCGTGCGACACGTCCCTATCACGGGCTTTACGGATTACCGTCGGGCAGTGAAAGCGCACGGATCATTGGAGTTCTAGCGAAAGTGATACGCTTAGCTGATTCCGATATGACTCCATTGTGAACTGGTATCTTGATTCTTACTCTTCATTATGTCAACTAACTCTTTAACTTGAGATCGAGCTCGGTTTCGTTTTATTATATGAAAGTGGAAATTGACATTTATTTGGACTTAGCCTGGCCTGGTTTTGTAATGGAAATGTTTTTGTGCATTTCGGTAGCAATGGTTTCATTCTTGCTATGAGAGCATTTGTCTTTTTGTGTTCTGAATGTTCATGGGCGTTTTTAACCAGGCAGAAAATCATAAAAAAAATATTAAATCAGTTCGGTTTAACAGATTTTCCTAATATTTGTGTGGCTTAATAGTCATTAAGCCACCTATTAAGTCCTCCGTTATGAATTAACAAATACCTTTAAAAATAATTTTATATTTATTGAAAAATTATATAAGTATAGCCTAGCCTAGCCTGTTGTAGAGCCACGGATTCTATTTGTTCCTAGTTGATGCAGATATTTATGTTAGAGTTAAAATTAATTCTGCTCATCAATTTTAATATAATCTTGATAATGTATCATCTTTGCATAATGAACTATATAGAAAGTTTTAAAATTTCGTAATGGCTAACAAAAGTTGGGTCTCTAAAAGCATTGGCGAAGGTTACACGTAAAATCAAACGATTGTGATTTCTTAATCTTGTGTTGTTTCTTAATCCGTCAAATTATGATGGATTGTGATTTGTGATGTATGTCATTTACTATAGAAATCCGGGTTACACGTACAATCAATTGATTGTTCTAAATACGAGATATTATTAAACAATTTATTGTAATTTTGTTAAAAAAGTAGTTATTATGATTTAATTAAAATATTAAAAACCGTTAGAATAATAAAATATGTGATTCTCCTCTTACTTATCTAAATATACTTAGTAAACTTTTAATAAAGCGTGTAATAAATTACCAGAAAAACGAAAAATACCGTAAGTTGTAAGAAAATACCGGAATAATACATGATAATTTGTTACTCAGATTAAAGAAATAAAAGGCAGATAATAACCTTCGCAAAGAAATGCAACGAATGACGTGAAGCCGCTTTTTCACTATGTGTGCATGACAACCATATTGACAGCTAGCAGTGGCATCGTAGAGACACATATTTTTTTGTGTGTGTAAGTTGCCAGACATTGAAAACAAAGTCGCAATCTCCCGCAATTTAGTAAATATTTTTTGTCATATCTATTTTCAACTTGAAATATTATGCACAATTAAATTGGCAAATTATTTAATATTATATCACTAGTTATCAAAAAGTATGGGTAAAATAAACTTGGGGGATGGGCTGCTCTCGTCCGTAGGAGGTTACTTTTTTATACAGAATACCCTACACGTGTCCCCTGGGTAGTGCGAAACAAGCAGCAACTCTGGTGGTAGGCCACAACATCGGCTGCCGGCTTGCAGTTACCACCCACCGGACAAAGTCGTGTCGCCAAACGATTCGTCGTGTTCCGGCATGATGTCTGGTGAAGCCGAATGGGGAATGGGTCTGAACAGTTGCGCTGCGTAGTGAGACCGGTTGTGATGAGTTGGCTGTTGCTGTGTCGGGAGCTTAGCTGTGGAGGGCAGCGGGATCCGAAGCACGGTGCACCGCTGGCCGACCGTAGACAGTTGGGGGCCCAAGTAGTGGGATAGCCACCCACGAAAGGCTGCCCCGCCATCTGCGAAAAATCCCGGGGTGGCTCCATTATGCCGGTTGGCGACCGGATGAGGGGACCTGATGGCGATCTCCGGGGGGGTTCGGGCGTCCCCGCGGTCTCCAAGCTAAGGCCCCAATGACGTAGCAACACAAATTTTGTCACTTGGTTACCATCGCCGTGCCTCGTTCAACTGCCATTCCCCATCCTATTCACTCCGCGTTCAGACTTAAATGAAAGGTAAGAGCAAAAAGAATGGGTTTCCACAGCGGCTGCACTTCCCCTCACTTAAAGTGCACCTCACAAACATACGAGGTTTGCACTCTAATCTCTCATCAGTCCACCACCATCTCGAGACTGCGCAGCCGCACTTGCTCTTTCTGACGGAGACGCAGATTAGTTGTCCCTCCAGCGTAGCGTACCTGGACTATCCGGTATACACTATAGAGCACAACTTTCATCCTCGTGCTGGAGTTTGTCTTTACGCTCGCAATGACATTTGCTGTCTGCGCCTCCGTCACCTTGAAGACTCCACCTTCTCTACTATATGGGTTTTAGTAGACACAGGAACAGACAAGATTTTGTATTCTTGTGTCTACCGATCGCACAGCGGTGACCAGGAGACAACTCGGTTATTCGAATACCTCAGTGTGGCAGCTGATGAGGCCCTTCGTCGGCACCCTACGGCTCAGTTAGTCTTTCTGGGGGACTTTAACGCCGTTCATCAGGACTGGCTGTTCCCATACCAGAGGACTGACCATGCTGGGAGGGAAACGTGGAATTTTGCCACGTCACTAGGCCTCTCACAGCTGGTAAACCAAGCGACTAGGGTGCCTGATGTTGATGGCCACACAGCCAATTGCCTGGACCTTCTGCTGACAACCGATCCGGACAGGTATACAGTTGAGGTTTCTTCCCCACTGGGTACCTCCGATCACTGTCTGGTGAAATCTGTATCGTCATATTCCCCTTCTGACCACGATTGCGGTGGCACTCGGCGAGTATGGCATTACAGGTCAGCAGATTGGGATGAGATGCGGCACTTCTTTGCATCTTATCCTTGGCGGCAGGTCTGCTTCTCTTCGGATGATCCGTCGAGCTGCGCGGATGCTATAACCGATGTGGTACGTCAGGCTATGGAATACTTCATCCCCTTCTCTGACGTCCACAACGGTGGCAAAGCTCACCCTTGGTTTAACGCCGAATGCACTCAGGCTGAGAAGCGTAAACATTCGGCGTACTTATCTTGGGTTGATGCTCGAGACCGCAAAGCTCCGGATATCAGTTCCAAGAAAAAAGCTTTTAACCAAGCCGCCAAGTCCTATAAAAAGGCAATTTGTACTACCACATTTACTGCAAATAAATGATTATGATTATGATTATGATTATAATACAGAAGGTCAGTCTTGACCGCATTCAACGTATTGGCGCAAAGCTCTCTGACCAACCGGCTGGCAGTAGAGCTTTTTGGTCACTCGCCAAAGCGGTTGAGACTAACTTCTGTCGGCCTACACTGCCTCCACTGGTAAAACCGGATGGCTCCCTGGCACACACGGCTAAAGAGAAAGCTGACTTGTTCGCATCTCTTTTTGCCAAAAATTCGCGTCTAGATGCCGGCAACAACGTACCACCTGTAATACCTCACTGCGGTACTTTCATGCCAGAAGTCCGCATTACTAACAAAGAGGTTCTCAAAACTTTGCGGTGTCTAGACGTGAATAAAGCCAGTGGACCTGATGGAATTCCAGCGGTTGTGCTAAAGGCTTGTGCACCCGAGTTGTCTCCTGTGCTGACGCGTCTGTTTCGGCTCTCAATTGAGACTGGATCAGTGCCTAAGTCCTGGAAGCTTGCCAACGTGCAGCCCGTGCCTAAGAAAGGCAGCCGTGCTGACCCCTCTAACTATCGGCCTATCTCAATTACCTCCATACTCTGCAAGATTATGGAACGTACATTGAATAGGCGCCTCATGGCATACCTAGAGCGAAATGATCTCCTTAGTGACCGGCAGTACGGGTTTCGCCGAGACCGGTCAACAGGGGATCTTCTAGCGTATGCCACGCACATATGGGGCGAGGCCCTTGAGAATAATGGGGAGGCCCTTGCTGTCTCCCTTGACGTCTCGAAGGCCTTCGATAAGGTTTGGCACGCTAGCCTTTTGAGCAAGCTTCCAGGTTCCGGCATGTCCCCTGGCCTTATAAACTGGGTAAAGGACTTCCTGAGCGACCGGTCTTTCCGGGTTGTTATCGATGGTAGATCATCAGAAACGATGACTACAAATGCCGGAGTTCCTCAGGGGTCCGTTCTCTCCGCCACTCTATTCTTGCTACACATTAATGACCTGCTCATGCCCGGTATATATGGGTACGCAGATGATAGCACAGTGGTAGAGAGATATCTACCGAGTTCCAGGGCCAGTAGGCACGAAATTCAGTCGGAAAGAGAGGCCATGGTGGAACGTGTGAATCTCACACTGCGGGCTGTGTCCGAGTGGGGCGAAGCCAATCTTGTGAGATTCAACCCCACTAAAACACAGACGTGTCTCTTCACCGCCAAAAGGAGCCCGCTCACCTTGGCTCCTACTTTCCAGAATGTGTCCTTGGACTATACCGACTGCCTTCAGTTGTTAGGAGTTGAGATATCCTCCAAGCTCAACTTTGGGCAGTTCATCGAATCCAAAGCTAAAGCAGGTGCAAGGAAACTCGGCGTCCTTGCGAAGGTGCGGCGGTACTTCACACCGAGGCAACTTTTAACCTTGTACAAAGCTCAGGTTCGGCCATGTGTGGAGTACTGTTCTCACATTTGGGCAGGTGCAGCCAAATGTCACCTTTCTGCTTTGGATTCGATGGAGAGGCGTGCGAAGAGGCTCATTGGTGACCCAGATCTGGTTGAGACCAGTTTGCAAAGTCTCAAGCACAGGCGCAGAGTAGCCAGCCTCTCGGTTTTCTATAGGGCACATTTTGGTGAGTGTGCGCAGGAATTATTTGAATTGATTCCCCTTCCCCGTTCCACCATCGAACGACACGACGCACGGCGGGTATCCACCCTTACGTCGTTGATATCCCGCCGGTACGGACGTCGCGGTTTGCATCGTCATTCATTATGCGCACCGCTAAGGATTGGAACAGCTTGCCTGCGTCTGCGTTCCCGCCCACCTATGACGTGGATGACTTCAAAAAAAGAGTGAATAGGCTTCTATTAAGTTAGTGCGCTCACCACCCTGGACCATATCTCCACTTACCATCAGGTGGGATTGTGGTCAAGCATTAACTTATTTTAAGTAAAAAGAAAAAAAAAGTATAGATATTAAATATGTCAAATGTTCTTTTAATATACAGTACTTAATATGTTGAATTGTTTTAATTTATCTTTTTTTTCTCTTTTGGGTAGTTATTTTTAATTGAAAAATATCAAAATTTTTATACATTTATTATAATTAAAATACATGAAATATATATAATATTCGTCATCTTCATTAAAATGCAATGATGGCCAATCATTATCTTGCCTACTTTGAGGAATAATAAAATCCCATTTATGTATCTCGTATAATAGCATTTGTCGGCAATCTGCAAAATAAAATAATTTATTGAGTAGGCTAAGCAGGAACTAAAATAGAATACAATATTTTCTTTCAATCGTGCATTTTATCGTAGGCAAACGTGATATTTTCAATCAACCAGGTTTACCTATGTTAAAATCCTTATTTTATTCCTCTAATCCTTTGTACAATCTATCTTATGTTTGTAATAACCCAGCGACTGGTATTTATGCATTGGCTAAATTTCCTGATTTTTAGATTTAAATAAATACAACTGTTTACTTTAAAAAAATTTTTTTTGATATAAATTTCTAATCGATCAGTGTTCAAATAATCCATGCATATTTCCCATAATTAAGGGTAATCTATTTTCATATAAAGCTGGTATAAAATTGAATAATTGTCGAGGTTTTGTGTTCCGAGCTCACCGCAAAAATATTATTATAAATAAATAATAAAATAATGAACAGTTACCTGTGAAAAGATATCTAATCTTCTTTGCCTTGATTTTGGTAACAACTTTAGCAGTGTTTAAAATTGCAAGACGGCTTTTTATCTGAGAAAATTATTTAATAAATTTTGACAATTGTGACATGCAAGCTATTTGACGCTTTCTTTAGTACTGACTCGGGTTTGTATTTGCTTTTTTAGTTTGTATTTGCTTTGGTAGCTTTACATTTTAGTTGGATGAATATATCTGCCTTTTATTTCTTTAATCTGAGATTTGTTAATATTCATTATTATACGGTATTTTCAGATCTCTAATTTGACTATGGCTGTATTACATTACAGTATTCTTTAACTGTATGGCGTGTTAAACGAAGTCTAATACACTGTTTTGGAATTCAGAAATCAAACAAAACCGGCATAAAGATTGCATCATCAATCAGCTACACACACGTGCAATCATTATGAAAAAAACATAAAGATTATTGATTGACAATCATGCTTGTACGTTAACCTTCGCCATTGATTAATAGATTCGATGACATACTTCCAAACAAGTTAATCTAATTTAAAACGTCCAATAAAAGGAAATTCGCTAACCGCAAGAGATTCGTAATCCATTGTGAAACTATGTCAGTATTTGACGCCGATTGCCGTATTTGCTGTTTATCGACCAAACAAAAACTTGACAGAACGTAACAAAACACGATCGTAGCCAATGATATTATATATTAAAAAGAGGCAGATATGTCATAAGCGCGCGCGTTGTGTGACTCAAAAAGGTCCCAATTGGGAACTCTTATTCAGGTGAAGAAAGAGATAGCGATGTAGTTTTGACGCGAGAGCAATAAAGACGTGCGATAAAGCAATAAAGCGTGCCTTGCGGACATCGGAACAGATTTTTCGGTTGATTTGTAAGGGCATAACGTATCTATATTTATTTAAACATCATTGGTCGTAGCCCCAACATTACAACACGCGCGCTAAATACTTTAAATTGTTTATGTTTTGTGTTCTTAGCGATTGAAATTGATGTGACGATACATTTTTATCTTTATTGTATACTAAAATTATTCACACTTTACACACTTTTACACATATACATACACTGGTCGGAGTGGCGCAAGTGGAGTGGTCCCCTAAGGGAGGCCTATGTCCAGCAGTGGACCTCCAAGGGCTGATGGATGGATAGATGGATGGATGTATGACACATATTCACAATATTCACATACAATAATTGACGAATCGATCACTAAAACAGCCATTGTTATAATTATTGTAATAGCTGTTGCCCACAGCTTTGCATACGAAAATTATGTTTTAACTTATTCAAACTTTTATCCTGTTTTTCCCGGGAAACCTTTAAATTTTCCGGAATGAATAGTTATCTAAAATATGACCCAGGGTATCAGTAACAACTTTACCAATTTCCATCGAAATCCGTTCAAGGGTTTTTATGTGACGCCCGGACATACAAACAGACACTTTGAGTTTTATTATAGTATAGATTACACATTTACAAATAATGTTACCGCAAGTTTACTATAAGGGAACATACCAAAACCACGTAACCCATTTTTTCCAACTTTTTACCCCCCTCCCCCCCCCTTCGTGACCATCCGTAGTATATGAGAAGACCCCCCCCTCCCCCCTAGTTTTCACGTGGTAATTGATAAATACGGTTTTCAATACTTTTTTGCAAAAACAGAGTTAAAAAAATAAAATTTTGTTTGTATTTGACGACTTTGTGGCGCAATGGTTGCTAAAATATTGACTACGTGACAAAAACCTAAACCCCCCCTCCCCTCTGTGACCAATCGTGGTGTTTTGAAGACCCCCCCTCCCCCCCCTAAATGGGGCACGTGGTTTTGGTATGTTCCCTTATACACGAGTGAAAAATGCATCGTAAACATTGCAGCTGTTTACGAGACCAGAACAAACATCGGTCAGTTACAGTTTTATTACATACGAGTAACCGCCCTCGCTTTGCTTCGGTTTTCTTTATTTTTTACACCATGGGTTACATTATTGGAGTTTTATTAAGGATCCCTAATTTTTTTGAAAATATAATATAGCCTATGTTACTCGGGAATAGTGTAGCTTTCCAACAGTGTAAGAATTTTTCAAATCGGTTCAGTAGTTTCGGAGCCTATTCAATGCAAACAATCAAATCTTTCCTCTTTATTATTAGTATATAGATATCTGAGTTAATTATGATGATGATACGATAATTAATTGTGATGATATTCTACATATCCAAAAATATTCACAAAACCAATGTTTCTAATTTCTACCCATAAAACTGCAGCTGTGTTCGTTCACTTCGCTCGTGGCGTGAAGAAAATTAAAGGCTGATATTCGATACCAATTAGATCTCGCAACATCTGTGATATGAGTACCTTCCAGTATGTGTCACCACGCAACTTAAGAAGGCTGTGTGGCAAAAACTTTGTGCCCGCTAAGAAGCCTTACTTACACGGCTTCATTAGCTAATTACTTAGTCACATGACTCAATAAGTAACTACTCTAAAACGTGAGTTCAAAAGAAAAATTCGAGTTTATACGGGTTTAGGGTATTGGACACGTATATGTATTCCACATAAGGTTACTGTAGCTTAAGTTGAGTCACACATGATTGACGATTGACACTAAATACTTAATCTAAAATTTTATCCAAAAAAAACTGACTTCAAATGAAGTACATCCTTTCCAATAAAAAAAGAATCATCGAAATCGGTTGGGGTGATATTGAGTTATTCGTCCATTTGTCGCGCACATACTTAATGCAAAAATACTTATATGGTTTTCTCAAAAAAATTTCTTAAGTGGAACCACATGACAAGCACCAGATTTCGATTAAAAAAAGACTCATCGAAATTGGTTCACCCAGTCGAAAGTTCTGAGTTAACAAACAAAAAAATACAGTTGAATTGAGAACCTCCTCCTTTTTTGAAGTCGGTTAAAAATAAATACCACTAACTACGAAAGAAGAGTATCCAAAATTTCACTGTATGGTCTTTAGCCTTTTTCTTCTGGTCTGTCTCGTACCATACAGTCCTAATTTAATCACATAATTCTATAAAAAAATATAATACAACATAGGTACGCGCGCGGCCTTAGAAAATTTAATTCTTCAACATAGAATAAAAAGATCTTTATTTATCTTGGCGGCCGCACGTTGGGGAGGTGAGCCGTAAGGTATTTCACGCTTTGCACTCGCTACGATGCTTTCAAAGTTTTCTGCCATTTAAAACTAAAATATCCTTATGTCACTCTCTTGTTTTGCCGATTTTAGATTACGCAGATGTTTGCTACTTAGATGCCACAGAGGAGCTTTTAAATAAGCTTGAGCGCTTGCAAAACTTATGTATCAGGGTGAATTTCAACAAACACGAATTTTGCCTAATTACAGTGGCGAATTTAAATTTGCTGTTTCTGATAAAAATTTTTGGCCTAAATAATAGATAAAGAGTAGTACTAATTAATCATATACTAGAGATCGAAAAAAAATTATTAGTTCATGAGATATTTCCATTTGAAATTATCAAATGCCACCGAAATTATTAAAGGACCACCGGAATTAAAATCCCAGCCACCGAAATTGATTAAATTTAAACTTGCTGTTTCTAATACACTTTATTTGGCATAAATAATATGTAAATAGTAGTAATAATTAGTCATATACTAGAGATTGAAAAAAAAATTATTTGTTCCGGAGATATTATCAATTAACACTATCAAATGCCACTGTAATTAGGACCACTGGAATTAGAATTTAATCCACCGAAATTGATTTATGCCAACGAGAAATCATAAAGGCAGGATCATTTAATACTTTAAAGATATGTACATTTTGAAGAGTAGGAGTCTAGATGAACGGGCTCCTTTTAGCGGTGATTAGACAGGCCCATTGCACTCCTGAGCCACGTTTATAAGCTGTTTTCGAGGGTCCTCACAAATCGCATTGCACGCAGGCTTAACGACATCCAGCCTCCCGAACAAGCAGGATTCCGAAAAGGCTACAGCACCATAGACCATATACACACATTGCGGCAGATTATACAAAAGACCGAGGAGTATAATTTGCCGTTATGTATAGCCTATGTGGACTATGAGAAGGCCTTTGATTCTATTGAGATCTGGGTGGTACTAGATTCTCTCCAGCGGTGGCGGATCGACTACCGGTATATCGAGGTGTTGAAGTGTTTGCACTCATCCGACATCATGTCCGTCAGAGTACACGACACAGCAACGAACTCCATCCAACTGCAGAGAAGTGTCGAACAAGGATGTCATATCCCCAAAATTGTTCACCGCTGTGTTGGAAGACGTGTTCAAGCTGATGGAGTGGAAATAACATGGCATTAACATCAATGGCGAATACATCACATACCTGTGATATTCCGATGATATAATCATCCTGGCGGGTTCCCTGGAAGAACTTGGTGCAATGCTCGGGGACTTGAACAGCGCCTCACAACGGGTGGGTCTTAAGATGAACATGGACAAGACGAAAATCATGTCGTATGTCCATGTCACACCCTTATCGGTTGTTGTTGATGGCGCTGCTCTCGAAGTTCTAGACGAATACCTGGGACAAGTGATCCAGATGGGTAAGTCCAACTTCAAGAAAGAAGTCACTTGTAGAATCCAACTCGGATGAGCTGCGTTCGGGAAACTCCAAACACAATTTTTTTGGACGACAATACATGAATATTGTCGTCCAAAACACTACCTCAGTGCCTGAAGTTTAAGGTGTTCGAGCAGTGTGTGTTACCAGTGATGACATACGAATCCGAGACGTGGTTTACTATTGGTCTAATCCACAACCTCAGAGAAGCGCAGCGGGCTATGGAAAAGGTTATGCTTGGTATTTCTCTACGTGATCACATCAGAAATGAGGAGATCCGTAGACGAACAAGGGTAACCGACATAGCTCAAAGAATTAGCCGGCTGAAGTGGCAATGGGCGGGCCACATAGTGCGAAGGATCGATAACCGTTGGGTAAGAAAGGCCCTCGAATGGCGCCCACGTCTCGGAAAAAGGAGCATTGGACGCCCCCCGACCAGGTGGACTGACGACCTGAAGAAGACAGCGTGCATCCGCTGGATTCAGAAGGCTCAGGACCGGTCAGAGTGGTGCAAGTTAGGGGAAGCCTATGTCCAGCAGTGGACCTCCAAGGGCTGATGGATAGATGGAGACACGCTTGTGTTTCTGTGGCCTATACTTCCCTATACGCTTTGATTTGCCACCGGAGCCACTGAGATTGCGCCACCGGACTTAGAATCAGAGACAAAACTTGAATTTTAAAGAAAACTTTTAGTCACAGGTTAACTTTTATTTCACAACTATAGCTGAAAACAGTTAATGGAACCCTCCATAAAATTTCTAGATAATCTGCTTTGTATTTTTACTAATATACATGACATCGGAATTGGATGATTTTGTATTCCTGCGCCACCGCAGTTAGTACTTACATGTTTGGCAGGAAAATTACGCAGCCAGTCGGTCATCCTAACACGCAGTTTGCAAGAGCACAACTGAACGGTGCGGGGAGAGCCAGTAAGGTGTCTTCCAAATCGTGAAGTAACAAGTAATGAAGTATACAAAATGCGCCACCGGTATTGCTTTTTTTTGTAGGACATTTTTTAAAAGATGTTTTAAGAGCTGTTGTTTAATCTTAAATTACTCCATAAATATATATTAGTTGTGTTATTTAATGTATTTCTAAAAAACATTCCCTTTCAATGAAATGTATTTACCAAAAAAAATTAAATTACTAAAATATGTAAATGAACGCAGTTTGGACAGTACACCGGAATTAGATTTTAGGTCTTAGATATTTTTTTATTAAGAATCTATGTATTAAATACCTCTGAATACTTCACTATCATGTAGATCACTACTTAAACTACCTATATAAAATTATGCATAATTGTAGTTTACTTCCACACATTAATTTTCAACATCGCCGTCTCAAAAACGCACTTGGGAAATTCACCCATCAGATTTATTTTTGGGTTACGGAAATTTGACCGTGTGTCACAGTTTCGCAAGGATCTCAAGTGGCTCCCAATCCGCTTTCGCAGGAACACTCGTATCCTTTGTTTACTGTTCAGTATCCTTAAAAACCCATCTTCCCCTTCCTATCTCCGAAAACGTTTTACCCATGCCCGTCCATCTATTGCACCTTGTAGAACGCACATTAAGTCCTTGCTACACATCCCTTTTCACAAGACTTCATCATATTCCCACTCCTTTTCTGTTCATGCTGTTAGGCTGTGGAACTCACTTCCGCCAAAAATACGTGATTCTCAGTCGCTTCACTCTTTTAAAAGACAAGTCAAAGAACACTACCTTTCCTTAACATAATTACAGTTTGTCACTATTACTGTATTGTTAATATCTATATTTGTTAATTTATATATATATATACATTGATATATATTTGTATTATATATATATATATATATTTGCTAAGTATTTATGTAAATATGTGTATGTTTATATTATAATTTTTTGTATGTTAAAAACAATGTGCACGCTAATCAAGTTCTACATCACCTCTCCATTCCTAGGTCTGCTGGAAGAGATTTCTGATAGAAATAAGCAGTACCTTTGTACAAATTTTCTATTATTAAGTCTCACATATTGTATTTGTGTACAAAAATTGTTAAATAAATAAATAAATAAATAATTAAAAAGATAGGCGTTGCCTACAATGCCCTGGAATTGAGATGGATGGAACTTATAATATGCGACTTTGTGAGCCGATGTGACAATTTTCTCTCGTTTTTTTTTAATATACCGCTACTTTTATAATACATGGCATAGGTATGAATACTTAGTTTATTTGCTGAGTTGACGCCTATGTTTACAAAGTTAATAAAGATATTACCTTAATTTATGTGAAATAAGCCAATTCATTAGTATTATTTCTAGTAACAATATCTATGAATCATTAAACATGTATTGTTTCATTAGTAACGTGTAATTAACATTACATTTGCTATTTCCTTGAGGTTCACTGAACTTCCATAAAGTTATAAATAATAACAACACTCTTTAAAAAGGAATTAAAAGAACAATTCATTGAAGTTAAAGTCGCAGAACTTAAAAATACGTTACGAATATTTTTTAATGTCCCTACACTATGTCATTTTTAGTAGGTACTGTGTTCAAAGAAATATTTATTTGCGCTCCAGTTTTCCTGGACGGGTGAGTAAGCGACTAAGCGCCGATTTTCAACGTTACTCACGTAGGTACACTGAACAAAAGGAATGAATTACTTCAGTTTTATTAGTAGAACATGGCTTTACCTAGTAATTAAACTGTTGTAAGATAATGTTTCTAAAAGAGGTGTTCAAAAAGTTACCTGGATTCCATGGGGAACATTAACAATTCATTTTTATCACCCTTATGGGTACTTTCTTAATTTGGCAAGCCCATACGCACTATGAACCCAAGACATGGAAATTCCTAATTGCAGGAGCTTAGACTAGTCGCTTAGACTATTTAATTTCAATATTTTCGCTTGAACAAATGAGGAATCTGGAACCGAAGATCATGTTTCGGTTTACTTTAGCAGTAAATCATAGTGACGAGATATAATGATAATGAGTCTGGCTATATGAGATGAATCTTGGTGCATTGGCTGTGCGAACACAACCCTTACACCACCCTTACACTACACTACAATAAATAGTCCACTCCCGCTGACTTTGTGCTTCTCTCATCGGCTGGGTCCTCCAGGACCCGGCCCATAGTCCGCGTGAAGCTGTAAAGGCCAATAGGGCCAACAGCAACTAAACATTCGAAAATATAAACTACAATACAACTACACTACAGTATGAAAAAACTTGGCAAGAAACGTCATAATAAACAGCATAGATATGGGTAATACCATGTCAAATTTAAGGAGTCAGTCAGTCGGAAGTAATTTGTTTTTATTATTCTTGGCACCAGTTTCCAGAACTCTGGACTGGATCTAGAATCTGCAATGCAGCTGTCTACTAAATAAGGCTATTTATATGCCATTCTGGACTTAACTTGCACAATTTGATCTGTTTCCTAAATATTTTTATCTTGGGTAAAAGTACGAGTATCATTGTTGATAAAGTATCATTCTGAGTTTTGTTAAATTATATTATCAAAAGTTAAGATGTAGGTACTTTATTAATGCTTACGTTTTCGAAATTCAAGAACAACACATCCCTTAGGCTAGACAGATTCCAAACGTGAAGACATCTTTTAGGTTATATTTGAAAAGATTTTTAAAAAAAATCTCAGTTTAAAGTGCAATTTTGCCACATTTCAGCGCCATAAGTACTTACGTGTTTATCACAGCACCAGCTTTATATCATTTATGAGACTTGCCAAAGCTTTTGAGACGCTTAAGGCCCGTGCTCATCCCAACATAATACAAGAGTAATGACAGAGGCAGACAGATTGTGATGTAGTCCGGGCCTAAGGCTTGCATCGCATGAATTATGAAAAGAAGCATGCGTCCTATTTAAAAAATGGGACGCTTTCTCCACTTGTCCCCTTTTCGCTGGAAATATTTTTAGGAAGGAAATCTCCGGCAGATTTCGTGATGCTTGCAAAGCGGGCATGCTCCAATTTTATTGTTATGACTCAGAATTTTTATACACATGGAAGCAATGTGTAAAAGTCGATAGCGTATGTCTTGTAAATAAACTTAAATGAACTGTGCTTTTCCATTATTTTGTTAAAACGTGAAATTAGTACATATGATATACTTCAATACTATTAAAACTATGTTATAGAACCCTTATAAAATCCCTCCCTTTTCCTTCTATTTTTTGCCATCCTATCATAATATTTTTTTATAAATTTTAGGGATTTGTATTCAATTCATGAACGTATACTGTACATAACTACATACTCAAATAAATTTAATGTTCTGGGTAACCTTGTGAGACGTATATGTGATGAATACGAAACTACCACTACTAGCATTGAGCAAGTTGAATCCAGACTTGTTCCCCCGATCAATGCTCGATGCCTCGAGTTTCGTCATTGTGTTTGGATTATCACCCGCATGATCGACATGACTCGATTGGAACGATTAACATGTGTTTGATCGTTTAATAATAGATAAGGAAGTGATATTATGGCGTAAACACTAGGGGATAGTTTCCAGTATTGTTAATGTCATCAACATGGTTATCTTCTGTATTTTTTTCATGATGCATAGAGAATTTAGATCAAAAAACTATTTACATATATCACTCACCCAGTAATACAACGGCACATCTACGTTTGTCATATTTTACAGAAACTAATTTCAAAAATTTTATAAAAATGTTTAAAACTAATTTATGGGTTCTGTTTACGTTTTTTACAGATTGTAAGGGTTTGGTTACTAGTATAGACATGAATACATATTTACCACTATGTAAATTATGCACTTTTAAACACGTATACCTACCATATTATTATAAACTCAATTTCGCATTTTTTGCAGATGTGCCATTATATTACTAGGTGAGCGATATACTTACGTAGATTCCTGAAGTTGACTATCCTAAGTAATTGTCAAAAGTTTTTCCACACAGTTCAGCCGTGACCACGATCCATGCAACTGGGTAGAAGTATTCACAAAACGAAATATGTAAATAAGTGTTTAAACGTTACGAAGAAGCCCGACCTGCCCCGAAGACGCCCGATCGAATGAGTCAGCAATGCAAGGTGTTTCACCTCACCGAGTTTATATTGGGGTGCAAATATTTATTGCTCCCTCCGTCCGACGTTCCCGTAATGACTGGGTGAAATGTTCTACAGAATCTAAGGAATAAGCAGAAATATTGTATAGTTGTACCTCGGACTTGAATAGCTTTCGCAAGCGAGCGACAAAAAGCAAAATACTGTGGGCTGTCAGTGGCTGAACAGACGAGTTACGAGACTTACGAGTAAATAATAAAATGCCTTAAGCGGTTGCAATTTTATTAGCAATATTATTTTTCTGTCAATTACTTACTAAATTAAATACAGTGGAATCCGTTTATAATGACATCGAAGGGAATTGACAAACACGTCATACTAAGCGGACGTCATACAAAGCATTTTTGTGAAAAAAAACCAACCTTATTTTTTTTTAGGTAAATAAATACTTATTTTAATAATGAAACATAGCATATTAAATAAAAATTAAAATTGCACGTAATAAATGCACGTATTTTCATTTTTTGAGATTCAAAACAATTATAAGCCACGTGCCGAACGTCGTCGGGAATCAACGAACATTGCCGAAGGTGTAAAGAATCATGTCGGTCACTATAAACGAGCAAAATTTATTAAAAATGGGTCATATTAAGCGACATGTCACTGTAAGCGAAGTCATTATATCCGAATTTGTTAAAAGAATTTTATATGAAAACCAAATTGGTTGTGTAATTACGTCATAATAAGCGGTTGGTCAATATATGCGGAGTCATAATAAACGGATTCTACTGTAGTATAAATTTTGTTTACAAAAAAAGTACATTTGTTACATACCTACACAAGAGTCCTAAATCAAAACAGCCATTAAAAATACGTGTAACTCTCCCTTTTCTCTCGGGTCTTATCTCACGTTAAAAAAAAAAGTACATAACACCTACATACACCTTACATACGTACAACATACAAGGTACATAGTAGTACCTTGACATGGGAATTCATAAAACGGCCATTTCACATTTAAACTCATAATATGTATTATAATATAGACGAGCTGGTGCCCACAACTTAGTCTGCGGAAACTGTCATTCCCTATTTCAACCCCTTAGGGGATGAATTTAAAAAAATCCTTTAGAACCTCTGAGCAAAATAGCATGCTTCTAAGTCCACTGGTTTAGGCTGTGCTGTTTGTGTCACAATCAGTATCAAAAGGCGGACTTAATGCTAAAGGCATTCAGTCAACCTTAGGACAGTGGGAGAACAAAGAAAACGGTAGCAAAAAGAAATAATTTATATGCCAAATCTAGATAATTGTTATTAGAACGTCGATAGCAACATGCGGGTGAATCGATCCATCGACCCTGGCAGTGGCTGTTCAGGAAGTGTATTCTGCATGCATTATCGACTATTTGAGGCACAATGACTGAAGTAACTCTGTACTGTTGAGTGTTGGTATGCGCGGCGGTCCTTCCTTATTTTTTTATTAATTAATATGTATGGCGAACCGGCGTTATTCCAGTGTTATGTGACTTTTATATCCCGTATAGTTATGACGTTTAACACTGTAATGATACAGCTGTAATCACAGATCAGTAAATAAGGTAGATAAGACACTGCCTTGTGGAACTGAGGAAGAAAACTACCGTGCTGGATTACGTAATTCCTGTATTTACAAGCTACCACGCATGTCCACGTCAAAACCATGCCGTTTTTGTTTTTCTGTCCGGAAGTTACTGGCAGAAAACTGTATGGTTTTGGTACACTTAAAAAATGGGCGAAAATGCCCAATTACGGCAATTTAGAAAATGCGCAGTAAGTAATAAAATTTCTCAATATCTGTGTTCAAATGTGTTACTTCATTTTTTTATATGAGAGAAAAAAGCCTTTGTTTACTTTTAAAGACACTAGACACGAATACTATAAACATGCGAACCGTATCGTCACGGTCGGCGCCTTTATCGTTATCGTTAGATCTGTACCGGCTATCGCAGCCTTTCTCAGAACAGTCCGAGAGTGCAACATTATCAAACAAATGATTTGGTTTATTCCAACGCAATAAAACTAAACTAAAAGGTTTCTTAGTTTGTTATGCAATCCGTTGACGTCTGAACTTTGTTGTGCCCTGCAGGGTCTCGCTCTAATTGGGTTCTCGGTACACGCTGTCTCATGGTTCGGTGGATAGAAAACAACCCAAGTATTCGAGACTTACGTTATTTTGTTTGTTTTCCCTTTGTTGAAAAATTCAAAATTGAATTACAGAGGCCTTAGTGCGAGTTTTACGTGACATAGCGGGCTCGCAACGTAAATGCGAGTTGGCTACAATTTGTATGGGACTAAAGCAGAGCCATCTAGCGGCAGTGAAAAGAAATGCTTCGGTCACATACAAATAGCCAACTCGCATTTACGTTGCGGGTTCGTTTATAAAACTGGCACTATGCACAGTACCTACTGTAGGGAATTTAATGCCAAGTGGCATTTTCTACTAGTCATTATGGCAGTTTTATGCTGGCCTAAAGCAACGCTAATTATTTCTATCTACAGATAACAATCAAGATTAATGAGAAATCGTGTTCTACAAAGCTAATTAAATTTTCCCATTTCTGGCCTTCTATTCATGTTCTATTCAAGGTAAATGTGTACCCGATGTTTAAAGTTGCTGTGATTAGGTACACCATATTGATTATGTTAACAAGAAGTAAATAATTAAAATTAATATGCATTTTTAAAACGTAAATAGTTAGGTATAAAATTTTGTTTAATTTCAAATATGTATCTTAAAAAATGCACCTAATTTACTTTCAAGAGGTACGACTTAAGCAACCTTACCCTATATCTTCAATAATGTGAACAATCGCCGTAAAACTATAATAACATAGTACATATACCTACATAATAATATATAATATCTAAAGATAGTAGGAAATGTAGGTACTAGGTACGTTTTAAAATTTTAAAGGTAATTTAATACCGTTACTTGTAAGTACGTATAAATGTTTTATGGTGTACACAAAATCGTGGGAGATTTTTTATGTGTAACGGTGAACAATGGTATCATTGTTTGGGGTCTACCATAGACACAGGCGCATGCGATGAGAATTGTACCCAATGTGAGCGTGCCATACTTATGTCTTTACCAAGGGTAAACTCACGCTTTTGTTATTTTTTAATCACCTTATTAGGTATACCCCATAGCAAGCGAAAATTTTGCGATATATCGCACCCTCAGTGGATAAAAAGCATAAGTCGTCTTACGTTGAATTTTAGTTATTAATATGATTGGAAAGAGGAACAAAAGCTGCAAATGCTCAATATTTTTCAAATATTTATCATTAACCTTGACGGTTTTGTGCAAGAAATCGTAATGTAAATTCCTTTGACTACATACTGATATTTTAACAGTTTTTGCGCTCTCCTGTAAAATTACAATTTTCATCTTATGCCTTTTTTTCACTGAAGGTGCGATATATCCCAAACATTGTGAATTTTTGACAGGAAATATGACTCGAACTTCTGAACTTGGAGTAGGTACATATACAACCCAATTTTTTGTAATAAAAGCTTTACAATTAAGGGGACAAAGACCTTTCCCCTTGATAAAAGGATTGCGTGACCACTAAGACACACCTCGCTTGTTTAATTGTGGGCTAATTGACTCAGTCATTGAACACGAAGATAGTAAAATAAAACCAGTTTTTTTAGCAGGTGGGGTTAAACTGGTTTTTAACGATATTTAGATTAATTCAAATTAGTTGGGTTTGTATTACGAATACTCTGTAATATGACTGTATGGGTAGTAATGTTTTCTACAAAAAAATTGTGATTTCATCCTGTAGTAGAAATCCAACAGAAGTTCAATGTATAACAGCTTATGCATAAAAAAGATAAAAAGCTTTCTGCACTTCTTCTCCGTATAAACTTTAACCATATCAAAAATACAAAGATTGTATAAGAGAAATCTAAGTTTGTTTATAAGTTTGTATGTATATACGTATATTTAAACGAGAGGCTGTCTGAGAGATAGCCAAGTGGTATCTTGTTTATGCAGCGCTGGAGTACCGACTAGGGTAGCAACGTAATAGAAATTACGTAGGACATCTTTTTTACCGCAACATTTTCATTATAAAGTACCTCTTAATGTTAAAGGAAGAACACGTAAATTATCCGTTGAACTTACTTGGTGCGCAAATGCAAAATGCTAGTAAACTATGAAGTTTTCCCCAGTAACTACAATGTAGTTAATATTAAACCTGAAACAACAGACACACAATATTGAAAAAATAGTCTGCGATACAAAATTCTCTTTGAATAAGATGTTATAAAATTTAAATAAATTGCAATTCTAAAATCCATTTGAATTAATCAAATATGCCCGAATTCAAGTCGATTAGAATTCAGAAATGTTAACGTTACACCAAATTAACATACAAAGAGAAGTACTTAAAAATAATGTGGCATTATATTTTTTTAAAACATAAAATTGGAATAATTAATGTTATGCTTAAATTGAAAATCAAAAATTCTAATGGAATAATTAAATCTGAATGCAATAGAACCATAAACATCTTTTAAAAATAAGAATAGATTTTTTTTGAGTTTAACTCCTTTTGAATCGATTTTCATATTTAAGAGGTATGAAAATCTATGAAGAGTAAAATCAAACTTTCTCCGTTACGTTATGCGTTATGTAGCAACTAAATAGCGTTGTTACTAATTTGACGATTGCAAACTTTGCAAACTAGATGGCGTTAAACTCCAATCGTGCGTCTTTTTTTTAATTTTCATTAATTTTTAAACCAAAAAAATCAAGAAAGCGTGACTCAAGCGCCCTTAATTATCCCATATGCCACCAAATGCTGGCCACAGTAGCGTGGTATGTAGGGAACAATGTGCGTGCTCCACTCAGCCGCGTTGACTCACTCATCAATGTAAACAAAGATAATACGTACAGTCTAGGAGTACTGGAGATGTTACGGGTACATTACTAATACGATTTACACAGTTTAATGCAAAATTAAAAATTTACTAGGAATTCGGAAAAAATTGTAAAAAATATAATATAGCTTATGTTACTTCCCATTATGTAGCTTCCCAACAGTGAAAGAATTTTTCAAATCGGTTCGGTAGTTTCGGAGCCTATTCAGTGCAAACAAACAATCAAATCTTTCCTCTTTATAATATTAAGTATAGATAAGTAAAATGGTTATTATATCAAACTGTCCAAACGGAATCTCACAAATTTTCGCTCAGGTTCAGAAATTGTGGACTAATTAAAAATGAATTAAAAAAATAAACAGCACAATAACCTAAACATTTTGTTCCTAGAATATCCTACATTACATGATAGTGCTGTATTAAGTAGGCGATATAATAAAACAGTTATTCGCTAGAGAATCGACCATTCCAGCATTATCTGTGTTTTATTTAACACAGTCAAATAAACATAAACATAAGTTTCGTTAAGTCACCGTCATTTGAGAAGACGCAACGCAACAAGAGAACATGACCAATGTTGATTTTGAGGGTCGTGTGACATGAACTGTAGAGCCTGAAGTAATTAGCACAATCAAAATGTAACAATAAACACATTTCAGAGAAATAAACTAAAATAGCGTGGGTCTCAGTATTCGGCGATTAATGGGTTGAAGTCACCTGAAACGAGTCTTTTAGATAATAGGGATGTTGACTAATTTTAGGATTTAATTTTATTTTATAGATAGAACCTCAATATTCACGAAAAAATATTATAAAAATAATAATCTTCAATTTAAAAACAATAATTGATAAATAAAATTCTTTATCAAATTTCCCATCAAAAACGTCACGTGACGTCACAATCCGTTATTCAATACTATCTGTCTACTGAAGTTTGTTGAATTTCCATATAAAATTGTTTCAATGACGTCATATTCTCAAAATGGCGTTTGAGGTCACGTGACAGTGAGTACAATTTTTAACATTTTAAATTAGTGATATTTAATTTATTGTGATTGATTTCAATAAAAGAATCGTATTTTAGGCCTTTAAATGTTACCACTAATATTTTAGACATAAATTTATATTAATTTATAATTAGTGTCAACATCCCTATTGCAATATCATTTATTATTGTTCTTAAACATAAAAACGAAGGGGAAGAGGAATACCTAAGAAAAGATGGATAGATTGTACAGATGATATGAAAGATAAGAGAGTTAGTGTAAAGATGACGGCTGATAGGGAAGTGTGGAAGAGGAAAATATTGCACCGATCCCAAATAAAATTGGGAAATGGGCAGGATGATGATGATAATGATGATATTGTCCTTATTTAATTAGAATGTGTTGTACAGAACAGTGCAGAGAATGATTCTTCATTGTACGACACGAAATTGATAAAGCTTTATAAACATAACTCAAGCCACATTGCTGTTATATAATGTTTTAGATCTAAAACATTACATAATACTACCTACAACATATTACTGGTGTGGTAGCACCTTTAAACTCCACGCCACGCACCCATGGAAGGTTGCGTGTATACATAATATATAGGTACGCAAGATGTAATTGTCATTAGTGTTGCGACGTGAAATAAAGAAACAACCAATGCTAAAGTAAGCTGATGATATGACAATTATAATGGTTACTTCATAAATATTTAGACGTTTAACAAGACATGGACCGGTTGGATTCAATCCATGTTTAATTTAAACAGGTTTAAGATTTGTCGCAGATTTATTAAACTCATTAAAGATTGATACAATAATTGGTATTTAATATTTATTATTGATTTTTTCGTAACGTTTCGACAATTTATGATTCTTCGATGTAGAGTTTTGTTGAAAGATTCATGAAACAAAAATAATACTAATTACTAATATAAGTAAATCATAATTAGCGATTCTGCCAGCATTCTTAACGAAATGCCCCTATTAATTTGGGTACTATAGTGATTTATATTTTATTTAAATAATATTTCTCTTTCTTCACATTTTATAATAGGTTACGGCATTTTGTTTTTTAAAGTAATATGTTATATGAGAAAAATAACCTGCATTAATCTTGACAATTGACTCTATATACATAAAGAGAATAAATTAATATAAATCTAAATAAACTTACATGTAGATCTTATAACTAAATTAGTATTATATTAAAAAAGTATATTTACAAGAAATAGGTAAATGTCACCCAAAATTCCCAAATTAGGCATTGTACCCAGAACGCTGGCAGCATTGCCCCGCTGTATTGCCAAACTAATTCTTTAGGCAAAGTAGCTGCTAGCCTTCAGGTCTCCAGAAGTGCGGACTAGTCGTTTCGACATGTCTTTCATGAAACACTTCTTGGGCCGACCACGTACCCAAAGTTTCCATTGCAAGCGCCACAAACTCATAGTCTTCTGTAACAGAAGAGTATTTGCGACGCTTTAGAAACTGAGCGCGATCGGCTGCGGCCCCAGCTTTATTGCAAGTGTCATGCACATAAGATGGGGCCAAAGTGTCAACACATGTTACATCCCACACTAAGGTGCGACCTAATCTCCATGGCACAAGAGTTGCACCGTCGGGTCTCTTACCATCATCTCTGCACATACCACATGGTTCTAGCGTGGCAGGTACAGACACCGTGACAAGAGCCCTACGGATCAAATCATTAATTGTGCCATGGCCAGCACTCTTAGCGCAGGATAGACCATGTCGACCCAACCGATCCACACTTTGGCCGCAAATGCAATTGTGAGGTTCACAGACTTTGGCACCGAGCCTGAGACATATGGAGATGCGTAGGGTTGAAGCATCTAAAATAGTGCCAAGATTATGTGAAGGCAGAGCGTGCAACCAGTAACTTGAATTCTCATCAGAAACCGCTAACAGTCTCGCCCTGTCCGTGTTGTCCACTGTCTGATCAAGGAGAGAGGCAAACGTCGACTTGATTCCGGGCAAGTCCCAAAATTTTTGTTTTGAACTGTCGACGGGGATAGTTTCCAACGGAAACATGGCCCTCCAAGCACTCAAAGCCTGACTCAAGCCAGTCACCCGAACATCAACTTGGTTTAAATTTAAAATATCGCTGATGAGCGTGATCGAACTGTAAGTCGAGGCTAAAAAAGCCGGAAGAGCCACACTTGCGGTGGAACGAATACCCAACCCACCTAATTTAATAGGTAGGCATGCCTGTCTGCAAGAATTAGACTCGAAATTTAAATTTAAAATTTTGGAAACAGTTTGTTTTAAGGCTGTGTCGATAAGTGCTGTAACCAAAGGGAATTTCCAAACAGGACAACAACGAAGAAGATACATAAATTTTGGGGTGAATAAGCAAAGCCGAAGGAAATATATTGCCATATGTGGTTTTATTTCAAAAAGACGATCAGAAAATTGATTAAACAAATCTAATTTTGAATTTGCCATATGTGTAACTGCATCCTCGAAAATGGGAGCACCTAATAGATTTAAATTCATTTTAGATTTAATGGATATTTCAGGAGTTATTGTATTAAATTTATGAATATGAGAAAAATTAATATAATTATAATAAATCTAAGATTATTAGATAATAACACGTTTATACTGAAGACTACAGATTTAAATAGAAAGTGGCCCCAACCACTTGCCAACAGGCCGGGCAGGTGCTACCAATCTCCCCCCGGGGGCCACCACCTTGTCGTGGTGGGGGGGCTTGCGTGTCCCGATGATCTCCAAGGCTATGCCGTACAGGGCTTCCCATAACGGACAGGCTTGGAAGGAGGGGCCAGACCAAGAGCGGCTCACAGTTGGGTCTCTCCGCTTAGTGCGGATGAGACCATGGGGTGGGGTCTCTCCACGTGTCCCTCTGACTTAGCAGAAGGCACTGTGGATGAGACCAGGGTGGGAAAAACCCTTGAGGTTTACTCACCCAAACGCGGGGGCGACGGGCTGTCAGTCACGGCAGCATGGCCTAGGCCACCGTCGGCCAACTCGCTCCCTGACCCGTAGGCGTCAGGGGTGAGGGCTGCCACTTCGGTGGGGGCCGCGAGGAAGAAAACCTCTCTAAAAAATTACCCCAAGTCGGTGTCTCTCCACGTGCCCCTCTGCTCAGGCAGAGGGCACTGCGGATGAGACCACGTGGTGGGGTCTCTCCACGTATCCCTCTGCTCAAGCAGAGGATAATGCGGATGAGACCATGTGGTGGGGTCTCTCCACGTGTCCCTCTGCTTTAGCAGAGGGCACGGTGGATGGGACCAGGGTGGGATAAACCCATGTGGTTTACCTACCCAAACGCGGGGGCGACGGGCTGTCGGTCACGGCAGCATGGCTTAGGCCACCGTCGGCCAACTCGCTCCCTGACCCGTAGGCGTCAGGGGTGAGGGCCGCCACTTCGGTGGGGGCCGCGAGGAAGAAAACCTCTATAAAAAATTACCCTAATCCCAAGTTGTCTCGGCGAGGGGATGAATGGTTGGGGGGTACCCAATCCCTAGGGGCCGGGGAGCTCACCCCGTTAAAAAAGGCAAAAACAAATATGGAAGGTTTGGAAAACATAAAACTACCCCAGGAGGGTACCGGCATCTCCGATGCCGGAGAATCCCTCACCGGGCCTAGCCCGGTCTGCCCCTCGTATTCTGGGGGGGGCACAAACGTTCCTGCGAGCGACAGCTCGCATGCCGCGAGGCGGCCGACAGAGGAGACCCAGGAGATCGCGGAGGAGGAGTCTGACTCCTCGGTGGCGACCATGGTGTCGGTGTCGTCCGGAGACGACACGGCGGGACGCTTCTGGCGCAATGCGCGGAAGCGGTCCCTGAAAGGGGACGAGGCGGAGGCACCGGAGTTGGTCGAGATTTCAAAAAAGAAAGCTCCCACTCCGGTGCCCGCAAGACGAGGGAGAGGGCGACCTCCAACGACCGGAGAGTACGTCGGCCTAGCTAAGGCGAAGCTGGCGTACCTCAAGGCGCAGAGGGAGGAGGAGAAGCTCCAGGCAGAGAGGGAGTTGGCCGAGATGGCCCGAGACGTCCGATCTCGATCTCCCTCTCGGTCGAGGTGTCTGTCCGACTCGTCGTCGCAGTCGCGCGGCGAAGACGGACCCTCGACACTGGAGCTTCGAAAAAAGGCGGAGGACAGCGTGCTCCTTATTCGGGCTGTTGCGACAAAATCGCGCAACCTGAAGGGCACGCTGCAGAGGGACCTCAAGGAGGCCTCTGCGAGCTTGTTGGGGGTCGTAGCGGAGCTGGCAGAGCGGTCCGCTACGGACGAGACGGCTCGGCTCGAAAGGGCCAATGCTCGCCTGCAAAGCGAGGTCGCCGAACTCCGCAAGGAGATCGCGGAATTGCGGGCGAGCCTCGTCAGGCCTGCCGAGCCGAGCGGAGTCGATCGCGACGACTCCGCCTCGCTGAGGCGTTCAATCATTGTGGAAGTGGGGACAATGATGGACGCCAAGCTCGAGGCGCTCGCGATGCGGCTCCCCCCCGAGCCACGCCTCCGGCCGCCTTTGGCCGCCGACAGGGCGAGGGCTAAGGCTTCGCCTCCCGCTCCCGAGCCGCCCCTCTGGCCGCCTTTAGCCGCCGACAGGGCGAGGGCTGAGGCCCCGCCTCCCGCTCCCGCTCCCGCGGCCGGGAAGAAGGAGAAGGTGAAAGCGCCTCCCAAGGCGTTCTCGGAGGTGGCAGCGCCGACGCCTGGCGCTCCGAAGCCCCCGACGACGGCCGTGTCCCAGCAATGGACCGAGGCCGCCAAGCGGGGCAAGCGGGGCAAGCGGGGGAAAAAGGGCAGCGCACCGGCGGACAAGCCCCCGTCCAAGAAGAACTCGGCGGTGAAGCTTCGCGCCCCGCGCTCGGCTGCGGTGGCCATCACCATCCAGCCGGGCGCCACGGTCGAGGGCAAGGAGCTATCCTATAAGGATGTGCTCGACGGCGCGAAGCGGAGGATCGACCTGGAAGGCTTAGGCCTGAAGGGTCTCCGATTCCGCACCGCCGTGACGGGGGCCCGGATGCTAGAGATCCCCGGGGCTGACGGCGGCGAGAAGGCGGACCTGCTGGCGGGCAAACTGCGGGAGGTCCTTCCCGTGGACCTGGTCCGCGTCTCCAGGCCCGTGAAGTGCGCAGACCTGCGCATCAGCGAGCTGGATGACGCGGTGTCCCCGGAGGAGGTGGCGGCCGCGGTGGCCCGCTACGGGGAATGCCCCCCCGAGCAGGTAAAGTGCGGGGAGATCCGCCGCTTCTCCGCCGACAGCCCCGGCACGGCGTGGGTGCGCTGCCCGGTTTCCGCGGCGAAGAAGGTCGCCTCCAGCGGGCGGCTACTGGTGGGGTGGGTGTCGGCCCGGGTCAGCCTCCTTGAGGCCAGACCCCTGCGGTGCTACCGGTGCCTCGATTCGGGGCACGTCCGGAGCAAATGCACCGCCGAGGTGGACCGCAGCGATGTCTGCTATCGCTGCGGTCAACCGGGCCACAAGGCGGCTGGCTGTGCTGCTGCCCCACACTGCCCGCTGTGCGAGGCGAGGCAGAAGCCGGCGGACCATAGAGCGGGTAGCGGAGCATGTGCCGCTTCCGCCCCCGCCAAGTCCGCCGGCAAGAAAAAGAGGAAGAAGCCCGCCGGGAAAGGCCCAACAGCCCACCCCCGGCCGGCCCGCCCGTCCGCCGCTGACGTGGAGCGCGCCGAGAGGGTCGCAGACATGGTCGTAGATTAAGTATGGCCATGTCTCTTCTCCAGGCGAACCTCAACCACTCGGCCAGAGCTCAGGACCTTTTGTACCAGAGCCTGGCCGAGTGGTCGATCCAGGCGGCGGTGGTGGCGGAGCCTTACCTCGTCCCCGCCAGGGACAACTGGGTTGGTGACCGGGAGGACACGGTGGCGATCGTCGCGCAGACGGCCGCCGGCTCCCCGCCCTTCGACAAATCAGCGAAGGGCCATGGATGCGTCGCGGTCACCCTTATGGGCGTGACGATCGTCGGCGTGTACTTCTCGCCGAACCGGAGCCTGGCCGCATTCGAGCAATTCCTGCTCGAGGTCGGTGCTCTGGTCGGCCAGAGTCACCCAATCCCGGTGCTGGTCGCCGGGGACTTCAACGCCAAGTCGACGGCTTGGGGTTCCCCGGTCACCGATGCGCGGGGCGAGGTACTGGAGGAGTGGGCTGCCACGTCGGGCTTAGTTCTTCTAAACCGGGGGTCGGTAGACACGTGCGTGCGGCACAACGGGGGTTCCATCGTGGACCTAACGTTCGCGACCCCGTGTCTTGCGCGCCGTGTCCGAAACTGGAGGGTGCTCGGGGAGGCGGAGACGCTCTCGGACCACCGGTATATCCGGTACGAGGTCGCCGCCAACCCTGGAGCTCCCCAGAGCCGGCCCCCGCGTGGGGACGGACCGCGCTGGGCCCTCAAGACCATGGACGGTGACGTCATCACCGAGGCGTCCATCGTCCAGGCTTGGTTACCGGCGCCGGAGGGCCCAGCGGCCGACGTGGACGGGCGAGCGGAGCGGTTGAGCGAGTCGATGGCGCAGGTGTGCGACGCCGGTATGTCGCGCGCCAGACCGCTCCCGCCCCGCAGATGGGTGTACTGGTGGTCGGCGGACCTGCGCCGGCTTCGCGAAGCGTGCGTAGCGGCCAGACGCCAGTACACCCATTACAGAAGGCGGCGAAGGCGGGTGGACGCCGAGGAAAGCCGCCTCTACGCCACGTACAGGGAGAGATGCGTCTCTCTGCAGATCGCCATACGGGAGGCAAAGGCCGAGTCGTGGGGAGAGTGGTTGGAGACCCTGAATAGGGATCCCTGGGGGCGCCCGTACAAGACGGTGCGTGGTCAGCTGCGCCCCTGGGCTCCTCCGCTGACCCAGAGTTGGTGGAGAACGTTGTCGCCACTCTCTTCCCAGAGAGGGCCGACTCGGCGCCGCCGCCCGTGGCGGCTGCATCGTCGGAGAGCTCGAGCGCCCCGGTGCCCGAGGTGTCTCGGGCGGAGCTGGAGGCTGCGGTGGAGCGGCTCCGCGCCAAGAGCACAGCACCGGGCCCCGACGGGGTACCCGGTAGGGTGTGGGCGCTAGCCCTGGAGGCCCTCGGGCCCAGGGTCGTTGAGCTCTTCGACGCCTGTATGCGGCGTGGCCGCTTTCCGAGGAAGTGGAAGATCGGCAGGCTCGTGCTGCTGCGCAAGGAGGGCCGCCCGGCGGACTCGCCGTCGGCATACCGGCCCATAGTGCTACTCGACGAGGTGAGCAAGCTCTTCGAGCGGATTATTTCCGCGCGCCTCGTCGGGCACCTAGAACGGGTCGGGCCGGGGCTGAGTGACCGGCAATTCGGTTTCCGCCGGGGCCGCTCGACGGTCGACGCCATCGCGCGTGTGAGGGACCTCTCGGAGGAGGCGGTGTCACGGGGAGAGGTCGTCTTGGCGGTGTCTCTAGACATCGCCAATGCCTTTAACACCCTCCCCTGGGGCTGTATCGAGGCGGCGCTGGGCTACCATCGCGTGCCCGACTACCTGCGTCGCCTCCTCACCGACTACTTCTCCGAGAGGGAAGTGGTGTACCCGACGCGCGACGGGTGGGGCCGCCGGGTCATGACGTGCGGTGTTCCACAGGGTTCGGTTCTTGGGCCGTTGCTGTGGAACATCGGCTACGACTGGGTGCTGCGGGGCGCTAATCTGCGGGGGGTCGACGTAACTTGTTACGCCGACGACACCCTCGTCACGTCCCGCGGCGCCACGTACCGGGAGGCGGCCCTATTGGCGACGGCCGGAGTGGCCCAAGTGGTGGCCCGAATCCGCCGGCTGGGGCTGGAGGTGGCGCTGGAGAAGTCGGAGGCTCTGTGCTTCCACGGAGCCCGACGCGCCCCTCCCGCAGGATCCCGGCTGGTGGTCGGCGGCGTCTCCATCGCTGTCGAGTCGACGATGCGGTACCTGGGCGTCGTCCTCGACAGTCGATGGAACTTCCGGGAGCACTTCCGACGGTTGGTCCCCAGGTTGTTGCGCGCGGCCGGAGCATTAAGCTGGCTGCTGCCGAACCTGGGTGGACCGTCGGTCGCATGCCGGCGGCTGTACGCCGGGGTGGTGCGGTCGATGGCCCTCTACGGGGCCCCGATATGGGCGGACACCCTGATCGCCCAGAATAGGACCCTCCTGCGCCAAGCGCAACGGGTCATGGCGATCAGGGTGGTGAGAGGGTATCGCACCATCTCGTGCGAGGCGGCATGCGTCCTGGCCGGGACCCCACCGTGGGACCTGGACGCGGAGGTGCTCTCGGCAGCGTACTGGCGCCGCAGCGCAGCAGCACGAGCCGATTTGGCGGAAACAGAGCCGGAGGAGGCCGGGCGGCAGGGGCGACTCGACCGCCAGGTCCTCCTCCGGAAATGGAAGGAAAGGCTGGCGGAGCCGACCGCCGGCAGAAGGACGGTGGAGGCGATTCGACCCGTCCTGGAAAGGTGGGTCGATCGCCGACACGGGGCCCTCACCTTCCGCGCTGTGCAGGTCCTGACGGGGCACGGTTGCTTCGGCAGGTACCTGTGCAGCGTGGCGGGTCGAGAGCCGACCAGCGTGTGCCACGCTTGTGGGTGTCCGGAGGACACAGCGGAGCACACGCTGGCGGAGTGCCCGGAGTGGGCGGAGCCGCGGGCGAGCCTCGCGGCGGTTATTGGGGACGACCTGTCGCTGCCGGGCGTCGTGAGAGCCATGGTCGGCAGCGACAGAGCGTGGAAGGCGGCGCTCCGGTTTTGTGAGTGCGTCATGGCGCAAAAGGAGGCGGCGGAGCGGGCGAGGGAGGACGACCCTCTTTCTAACCCGATCCGCCGAAAGAGAGTTGGGCGGAGGCGCCTGGCGCACGAGCGCCGTCTTCCCCCATAACCGGGGTCTCCGGGCGGTGGAACCGGGGGGTACCATCGCCCAGTTGGAGGAGACCCCCGAGGCGGCTGGCGTGTCCCGTGTTCCGGCACGCCAGTTTGAATGGTGAGCGGCGCCAAATATGAGCGCCCCACAAGTTGGGCCCGAGCCCGGGCAACCGTCGGCGGAGCAGCGGAAGTGTGCGAATGCGTCCCCGCAGCTCCGCCGGAAGACGGTGAGGAGGAACACCGCTGGTTTTTAGCCGGTAAGAGTCCGGCATAACCCGACAGCGCCCCCCCGCGCCTGTCGGGTATCCATGAGGATTTTCCAGCGTCAACAAAAAAAAAAACAAAAAAAAAAAAAAAAAAAAGGTGCTACCAATCTGGTCGTGCGATATATTTAGCGAGGGCTACTGTAGTAACGATAACCCTGATTTCTGATCTAGAACTGCTATAACTAATAACAGTCTATGCATTTTAGTCTATTAGTATTTTTCAAAGTTCCAAATTCAAAATTAACATCCAGCCAGAATCGTGACAATTGCCTCAAAATACTGACATATCAAGAAAAAATTTTTTTTTCATGAATCCCAATCAATAATCAATATAATGTACGTAATGTTTCTAAAGACTAAAAACAAAGTCTGGTTTATACTTATTAAGTAGTTAAGTAGATAACTAAATTTTAAGTGAATAAGTTTTAGTGCGCGTCTAAACGTATTAATTTAGTAACGCTCTTTAGTTCATATAATTTTTCACAACCTACTTAATTACTAAGCATTTTACTAACTTTTAACTAAAAATGTCCAAAGGTCCATTGCGTACTAAATATTAATTACTAAATTGTCCGTTTACACGTATTAACTTAAAAATAAAATTTAGTTATCTACTTAACTACTTAATACGTGTAAATCGAACATAAGAACCATCGTAATTTTGCACAGAGTTCTATATTTAAGACTTGATGTAGTAGTATATTATCTTGTGGAAGGAGTGCAGTTCTTTGTGTCCGATACGTCTTTGTAGGCGTATGATTTACGCTCCCAGCTTCATTGATGACGGCCGTAAAAAGGACATGACCAATATAGACGTCTCCCTGACCTGACTTGAATAATGCATAAAGAAACGATCTATTGGTTACCGAGAAGGTAAACTATAGAAAAAACTAAAACTAGGGGACTCATAATATCTCCAGATGAGATATGGATCATCTTTCATATCCGATCATCATCATATTCGATATTCGACCATCTTTGGATGCGATCTCTACGAGTTTTGCCATCAATTTAACCAATTAGCTACCAAAAGTTTGACTTATTTTTATTAGAACGCTAGGTACAGCTGAAAAATCATTGGAAATGAGGTCAATTAGTAGAAATTTTATAAAAACATCCGGTGGTAAGTGACCTTTGTCGCCCATGGACATCAGTTACTCCAAAGGCTTCAACGAAAGGTTGCTGATCAAAAAATACCAGTTAAGTTAGCCAGGAAGCCTTCACAGACAGATAATATGATCATAATAATATCAATGGCTTATTAGTACTGATAAAGTAAGCGGGCCGGCTACTTACCTCTTAAATTTTTCCAAGTATCGACCGCGCAGAACGTTGCCAACTTGCGTCAACGCCCCCAATTCTCTCACGCCAAGCACATTACACGCTAAGGGTACCGGTCCACTGGAGCGGAGTAAACCCTGAGGTATATCACCTGAGGTATCACGGCCTTGTGTCCTCTACTTTACGTTACGGCATAATATTTTGGGGCAACGGCACAAAGCGTGAAGATATATTCAAAGCTCAAAAAAAGTGTATTCGCGCCATTACAAAAATATCCAATACCGAGAGTTGCAAACCACATTTTAAAAATTTAAAATTATTGACATTATCATCTCTGTATATTTATGAAATCATTTTATTTGTAAAAACTAACCCTGACTTATTCAATAATTATTTAAAAAGTAACCGACATAAAACGAAGCTGGCAGCAATTCCGTCAAAGACTGCTTTGCTCGGTAAAAGTGTATTTGGTATGGCACCAAAAATCTATAACAAAGTCCCTATATCACTTCGAAATATTAACAATGCTGAAAAATTTAAAACGGAATTAAAAAAGATTTTAATTGATAAATGTTATTATTCAGTTCATGAATTTCTGACAGATAATTTAATTTAATTTAATTTGATTTTTAACATATTATATGTCATTAATATTTGTTAAGTAATTCATTTTTATATTTGTATGCCCGAAAGGGTCGAACATTGAGAACTTTTTTATATATTAAGACCTGTTTGTACCTATGTTCACAAATAAAGAATTATTATTATTATTATTATTATTATTATATATAATTTTGTAGCTAATATTAGCAACTGACCTTTGGTACAGTTCTACTGTCATATTTGCTTTGGCTATAAAGGTTTTTACTTCTTCACATCTTCGAATGTCATATATCAGGACATTTTCGAGATCTCAATAGTATTCGGAATTTTACGGCTTCTGACAGAATCGCAGCAGGATTTTAGAAATCTCAGGATTTTTTTTAAATAAATGAACTACATATAATACGTGCCCAAAACATTTGTTTTATATTGCAGAATAGGTGATTTTTTTCGTGTGATTATCAGGTATCCTGTCAGGAATAGGTATTTAATGTTCTATTTAGTAGCCATGGTTCCAAGGGCATTTACGGTGCCTAACTTGTTTGTAAAGGCCCAAAGAAAATTAAATGTACAATATTGTTTTGACTTCACAGATTTCGTTTAGAGTTAGTCATACAACACAATATGATTGTGAAAAGGCGTGAAATTTTACGAGGCACACAATTTGTTTTTCGTGTATCTCTGACCATGAGACTAGCATGTGATAAATAACAGAAGTATTATAGTCCTAATACAATAACATCGTTTGAATAAACATAATATAAAACACCTATTAGAGGCAACTTGTCCCTAAAAACTAAAACGGGATGCTATCCAGGCCACAACTGATCAAAGACCCCGTGTTCAGCCAATGATGCTAATGATTTGCAGCAATTATCCCATTGATCGATAAGTTCACCCATGTTCACGCACTAAAGGCGTCCTTATTTTCTAATTTTAGCATAACTTTCCATAGCCACACAAGACCGCGTTTCCTATCCAGTCATCTCCCAGATATTCCTACAAACAAAACAAACATTTTCTGGAGCGGTGGGAGGTTGGTTGCCATGACAACCGGTCTGATGTCTATTTCCGTCCGACCGTTTGATCTCGCAACTGAATTCCTCGCGAGCGCATAATTTCGACATGTAGTGCACATTTAGATCGACCAGGTCAATCGTACGTTGGGTTAAATGCGGTGATGGTATCGAATGAATAATCGTTTGGCCTAGAGGTCTGTGGGTGTAGTCTGGACAATCGATTGCTGACCTCTTCACAGATTGCTGTCACTGGAAACCTGGTATCACAACTTAGTCATTTCTAATCGATGGACTGCAAAAGGGTCATAGCCAAAGTTTTAACTAACAATTTATTGAGTGGTTACTTCGACTGTACATAGTAATGACGCAATCATAACAGCAATACTTAAATATAGTAAAACTATTTGCCAACAAGCCAAAGAAAACTACTGCAAGTATTATTTTAACCTAGAAAGTTAGTTACGCGAAGTTCTAAGGAAAGTTATGGTTTTGCTCGATATCCATTTGAAACTACTTAAAATGAAACTGCATTGTAAACATCTGCTATCAACGCCAGAACCGCATACGAGAGTGAAACCCGCGATTAGACCTCGGATATTTTTCATGAACTTTCTAACGATACGATACAGAGTAATAAATGAGTCGTAGCTTCATCTAACATAGAGCAATCAAATGAGATATGGTGAGATTTGCAATACCTATGTATGTGTTACTAATAGTAATCCGCCCGCGCCGTCTCGCTTCGCTACATTTATTATTTAAAAATGTATTAATTTGTGAACCGTTGGATATAAAAGTTTCAATTGTTTTGGGTGGGACCCCTCCCCCGCTTTTTTCCCTGATGACTTCTTTAAACACATTTATAACACATTTATATTTCTTATTTCACTAAAGCAGTTTAGGGAATTTATGAAATACCAACTGCTTTACAGAAATGTTGAAATCACTGAAATTCTCTAGGGAAATGACACACTTTTATTTTATCATCGTGCAGGATTTGATCAAATGTTATTTTTCATAATTTCCCTGAGACACATAAGTTATTATTTACTTCGATAAAAGAAAGAATTGAGTAGAAACCCGCACACCTAAGCTTCATAATATTAAGTGAAGTCTAAAAATCCCAGTTATGTAAGCATAATCTTCATATCGCACCCTCAGTGGAAAAAAAGCATTAGTCGTCTTACGTTGAATTTTAGTTTTTAATATGATTAGAAAGAGGGACTAAAGCTGCATATTATGCTCAATTTTTTTCAAATTTTTATCATTACTCTTGACGGTTTTGTGCAAGAAATCGTAATGTTAATCGTAATTCCTTTGACTACTTAGGTACTGATATTTTAACAGTTTTTTCACTCTCCTGTAAAATTGCAATTTTCATTTTATGCCTCTTTTCCACTGAGGGTGCGAATATCTCAATCCTATTTTGAAAATTTGAAGTGACAATTAAGGCCAGAGCATTCATAAGGGTTGTTACTTGTAATGAAGATGATAAGAGTGAAACGGTGTTTGTTCTGTCTTAGGGTGCTTTTCCACCAGAGATGTGCTATGTTACGTTGCTATGGATGCGTTTGATATCCATCAATCATATTCATTGGCAGAAATCAATCAATTTATTGAACCAATCATATTTATTAGATTTCACATCTTTGCAACATAGCTGCATAGCACATCTCTGGTGGAAAAGCACCCTTATACCTGGGCTATTAGGTCCAACGTATGAATACATACATGTACGTCATACGCTTTTAAAGTTTGTTACCAATGCATGCATCCTGTGTACCAGACACCAGTCCAGTGCAGCGCCCGATATCAACTTATTAAAAGTCACGTATGAAGGTGCTAATAAGGAAATGACAATTCGAGTTCGTCCGATCAGAACGCTCGTACATAATATAAATAGGGTTATCGCTTCACAGTTCATTTAATGCATCGAAAACGATACTTCGGAAAGCAATGGAGTGCGGCGTTACAGAGTTACAGACTTTATACAATTTGAATTAATTATAATGATTACTTATATTATAGTGTTAAGGTTTTTAGTTGCAGTCTAGTAATGCTGTGATAAAGATCCCATTTTTTCCACGGTACGTTTTCGAAGCTTGCCCTCCATAAGTATATACTTAATATTAACTTCTTGGTATTGACTATGCATCCAATTTCTGCGGCTGGGTCCCTCCAGGACCTGCCCCACCGTCCACGTTAAGCTGTAAGTACTCATTCGAAACAAAAAAGAAGAAAAAAAACTACTAATGTACAATTATTTCTTCTGTGGTATTGCCCAATTTTTAATACGATATCCTTCCGTTTTTTAGATAAAGCACGCTTATGGGAAGCGCTCATCCGTATTTATGATAACCTAATGTCAACTGTGAATCATGAACACATTAAAAGTTATTTCCTAAAAAAATATTAGTATCAAACTTTATTGTTTGTTAAAATGATCATGAACGAGCATTTATTTATTTATTTGCTAGGTTTACTAACTGTTTGTACTTGTAAAAATATAATATAATATTAGAATAGAAAACTGGTAACCCTAGAGTTATAGTGGATGGCGGTGAATGAATAGACGAATACGATTCTCGCTTTCTGATATGGAAGGGCTATTTTGGTCAGGTTTTTATGTAGAAAACGGCTTTTTCTTTGATGAATCTAATTTAACTTTGTAATATAACGGATGCGAGTTATAGCAATATAACTTTATAAGATTTAATTTTTCTCTTAAAAGCTATATGAAATGTTGGCAGTTTGGCATGCAAAACTAACAAATCTATTTCTTAAACTAAAAAATGTTTTGTAATTATGAAATAATATTAATTATTATAACTTTAGGAAAAACTTTGTGAATATGTACTAGGAAAACGACTAATATACCTGGTAAGTATGGCACTTGGCACTAGATACTAGAGCCATCATGTACAGTCGACAAAACAATTAGGTAAGTATACAGGGCATGATTTTAAAACCCACTGTAATGTTTAATATTACATATTGTTTACATTATTATCAATGATATGTGAATCATACCTTACGTATTATATTATACAGGTATCATTTAACATTGATAATAACACAAACAATCTGTAATATCAATAATTACAGAAGGTTTTAGAATTCCTTTGCCGACTGTACCAGATAAAAGAGCGTTGTCGGCCAATTAGGTTAATTGCCTTTACAAAAGTATACAATAAATAATAATAATATTTACAACTTGCCAGTTCACTAATACTCTCGCACTAGGATTCACTGTCGCTGGTGGTATAAAATCCAGTCGAGAATCGAACCCGAGACTCTTCGCAGGCTAGGTAGATAGTTAACTAATTAGGCAAATTGCAAACCAAAATCATTAAAAAAATTAACTATTTATGTGATTCATTTACATCTAAAACGAAAACGTTCTACATAACAAATTAAATCATTTCGTGACTTATTAATCTGCCGTTCCTTTTGTTATACGATTGACCTCGTTAGGCCGTTTTCATCACCTTTAGCTTTATGGCTATCATTTACGACTGTAGGTCACATTAGCATTGATATTTTATTATATTTGATGCAACAGGAAATTAAAAATAAAACAATAAAAAGGTGAAACGAATTCTTTCATGTAAATTACAAAGCAAATATATTGAAATCTGTACTTATATGGGAAAAGAAAAGTGTCGCCTTATACTTATTATAATGAAAAAGAATTCATATTTACCTATAACAATAAGTCCAATATAAACTTTTTTTTATTAGTGTCATGTCAATGATACATTCAGTCCCAGGTTCCAGGCAGTTGTCTCTATGGTTTTTTTATTCCAAAAAATAAATGTTAAAAAAATGTGATTTGTCCCCCCCCCCTTCCCCTTCACTTGGGACCAAAGCTGGGTACCATGTGTAGATGCATTACAATATCGTTTTAAAAGTTGCTGTTAACACCATTGACCAATTTGACCATGTCTAACAAGGTGTTAGAAAGAAAGACAGTGGCCATTAAGTGAATCGATACATATTATCACACACAATAAAGTGCAATATGGAATAACAATTTGCTATGACGTCAACGGTTTGCACCGTACAATGGTTCTTAACGAAATAGAACTCGCCTATTGTTATATCAGAGCTGCGATCAGTTGCGTGCACTTTTATAATATTGTATTGTATCAGTCTTTGTGATTGTAAGGATGTAAGGAGATGCATTTATTGCTTTCTATTAGCATGAAATACTGACCAGACAAAATACATCTTACCATCTGATGGTAAAAGGTCATCGTGGCCTTAGGACAAGAGTGCTTAGACCTACTTACTCCATTTTTTTAGACAAACGCATTTATAAAAACAAGATGACGAGAATAGATAAATGTTGGAACATTTTTTATTAATGATAACGATAACGATACGATAATACGAACAACCTTCGATCTCTATGTATGTAACGGTAGTAGGTATAACTGTCATATAAAATAAAAAATAACGGTTATTAAAATTGAGATGATTAAATATTGGAGTTGGAAATATTTTGGAGGTGTTCGGAATCAGAGTCGAGTCGTAAGAGGCAACAGAAGTCTCTCTGGTTGGTAGTAGAGCATTGCGTGAGGATATTATCAGGAGAGATATGAGGGTATTTATATCTTTCTTACTAACTACCATCATCTTGCTTGAATCAGTCCGACTCTGTTTCGGCTGGGAGCTAGAGAGCCAAGTACTATCTTACTTTTCTTTCTTGGCCGCCAACGCATCAGTGATGTCCACAAAGCAGTTTCTTTCGCAATGATGCATTAGGGGCATTCAGCCCTTTATTACCATTACTATTGCAACATACTGCCGACTACGTATATCTATAATTTAATAGATTTCACGCCTTTAATTTTGCAAATTCAGTTTAATAAAAATATATGCTTTAACGCAATCTTGCTAAGCTTAATAAAATGTTAAGCTTCAGACTATATCAGCGTAAAATATTTCACACTCAGTTTTGTTCCCCACTAGTTCGACTCGTTAGTTCGATCGTCGAAACAGGGCTGCTTAGGTAAAAACAAGCAATATTTGATTGGTTGAAGAATGGGTCCCAACTGTTAATCCTTCTACGGTGTAGTTGTTCAGAATTACTTTTAACAACATTCTAAACTACTAGACTTGTTTTTTATTTTGAGTTTTTTTAAGCAGTCGGGTTTATTGTTTTTGGAGTTTACGTCCTTAAGAATCGATTTTCATTATAAGCCCGGGGTATGAAAAATCGGGAGTAAAATCAAATCGTTACGTTACCTTACATTAGTTGCGCGACTACCAACCTAGAATCTAGAAGGCGTTGATGTTCGTGCGCAACTACTACCAACCAAGAATCTAGATGGCGCTGGTACTGATGTAGTAATCTATATATTTTATAATCGTTCGTAAGGAGTATGGTAAGGAGTAAACTCTAGTCGTGCGTCGGAGATGTCACACTTTTTTTAACCTATTTTTTTAACGTCATCTATTTATAATATAAATATTCAAGAACGTACCTACATTGCTAAATCAATTTATTCAGCCGGGTTTAACTGTGTAATTCAAATAAATGCTACAAAAGCCAGCCTTGTAATAATTAATTTGGTCACACTAACCTGAAAACCGCATTTCCAACAGTAATTTTATTACAGAGCAAACTGAAATAATTTAGCTAATATTTCTTATTTAATATTAGTCTGAGTTAATACCTTTCACAAGGTTGTAACAAAGTCATTCTAATAAAGACGTAACTAAAACATTACTTTTAAATCCATACGACTGAGGATTTATGATCTAAAAAAACATTTTTTATTTTGCTAATTATGATCGCATCGCACTAATTTTGCATGACAAATATTAATAAATTAATAACTATTATTATTAAGATATGATATGATGATTATTATGATTATTTTATAAGTAGTATTTTTTAAGTGAATTGCCGATAAAAGGACAGGCGGAGCACGTGGTGGCACAAACCACCTCCACCGTCCATGGTCTTCAGTAACATGAAGGGGTTGCGAGTTTTATCAATTTTTAAAGATTAGCTTGGTAGGTCTGGCCAGTTTTCAACTTCCATTATGAAACATTTTAGGCGGGAATAATACTATTCAATCGCAGTAGGTATAATCTGTACAAACAGCGAAAACATTAACCTTTTGTAAACCCGAATTACCTAAATGTCAATAACCTGTTTGGTTTACATTCGGTTGGTCAATAACTTCCAAGTAATTTGATTCCTTAACTCAGCGAAATGTAAATTTCGTAATTTCAATACCTATTTACCCCTAGCGCGCGATGCGTGAGTCATTTCTTCAAATAGATTGTACCATTAGATAGTACACTACACGTCCGACTACGGAACATCCTCGAGTAATGTAGGGGTAGGTCAATGAACTCGCCAAAACGATAGTCGCGATCGACAAACAAAAAACTTATTCATAGCTTAGATGAGTCTTTGGTTATTCAAAACTCCTTCCCCACACCGCGACCGGCTAAAACTCTACCTTTCTCAATGCTTTGGAGTAAAAGTAGTACCTTACTACCTAGGTAGGTATACAAGCTTATACCTATATGTATACTTTGCAAGTTCCTTTTTTGCTTAAATGTACATTAAATTTATCAGTTAATATTAATAAAATTCAAAGTCTAAGATTATTAAATATTTATACGGTTGTTAAATAAAGACCGTTTGACCCAAACAAATAAACAAACAGGTCAAGCTAAATAAAACCGTTTAACAGATCAACGGACTTAAACGATTATGCGTCTTCGATAAATATTTTTTCGTTCAAAATTTTTGTATGTCACATACAATAAAACACTAAAAAAATGCGAGCCGTCATGAGGCGGCTGGCAGATGTGAAACATCGAAATTATTTTATAAAACTAATAGGCATAAAATTCAGATTATGACAGGAACTAAATATGGCATGATGAAAAAATACAATATTACGAATTGTCTCCAGAAAATGATGACAGTTTTGTCCTACTGTATGCTACAGCCTATCAAACTAAGTTTATTTATGATTACCCACATTGTGTAATTATATTTTTTTTTCATATTGCCCTACCATAATAATATAGTGCGGCGAAGCGTCGCCACTCACCTCGCCAAAAATCAGGTTTACCCCTCGCCCATAGATGTTTCACATCAAAACATGTCATCAAAAGTCGTGTAACATAAAGAGAAGCAATTAGCAAACGGTCCTAAAAAGGCAAGTGACGCGTAGACAGGCATAGAATAGATCGCGTGTACAAAATTGCGATGAGAACGAAGGCAATTTTGTGAAGAGGAAAAACGTTATCGTATGAATTCTAAATGGTACAATTTACGCTAAAAATAATACGGTAGTTAGTAAACAATCCTGCACAGTATGTGTATGATACAGCATTATGGCTGATTATGGGTAGGTGAGATGATTGAATAAACTTAACGAAGTATCAAATTATTTTAAACCTAGGTAGGTGTATCATTGTGGATATTATACATTTTTACTGGATTTCAGTACTATATACTGATATATCGAATCAAATACATAATACAGTGGAATCCGTTTATAATGACATCGAAGGGAATTGACAAACACGTCATACTAAGCGGACGTCATACAAAGCATTTTTGTGAAAAAAAAACCAACCTTATTTTTTTAGGTAAATAAATACTTATTTTAATAAAGAAACATAGCATATTAAATTAAAATTAAAATTGCACGTAATAAATGCACGTACGTATGTATATTTTTCATTTTTTGAGATTCAAAACAAATACAAGCCACGTGCCGAACGTCATCGGGAATCAACGAACATTGCCGAAGGTGTAAAGAATCATGTCGGTCACTATAAACGGGCAAAATTTATTAAAAATGGGTCATAATAAGCGACATGTCACTGTAAGCGAAGTCATTATATCCGACTTTGTTAAAAGAATTTTATATGAAAACCAAACTTCGTTTGTAATTACGTCATAATAGGCGGTTGGTCAATATAAGCGGAGTCATAATAAACGGATTCTACTGTATACATATAATGCGAAAATATTGAATAATCGTTGCGAGTAAAATAAAACAGGATATTAAGTCACGTGATAAAATTGACGTACCTAAGTGTGACACCAAAGTATTGCAGTTTACCGTTTACCACATAATAAATCAGAAAAAAATACTAACTACATAGGTAATAAGTACTTATTGACTGCTTAAAATAATCACAGTAATTGGCTGAAAAGATTGTACATTCAAAAGTACAGAAGGTACTAGGTAAAGGCAATCTTACGCAGATATAAAATTGCAGTCTGTTTTTAACTTCAATGAGGGGATAATAATCATTACATCGCTAAAAACAAAACACTGCCCTGGCGGTCTATTACGAACTCTTAATAGACCAGCCAAGTTCCAGTGTAAACTTCAAATTCGTGTTACGAAAGCGGTCATGTGACACTTTTTAGCCAATCATACGTCGTTTAAAGCCCGAGAGATGAATTGCCTGGAACATGAATAGTTTTATAAAAGTTCATAATAGGCCCGCTGAGTTGCCAATGGCGTGACAACTGACAAACACAAATGACCCATCACAAACAGTTTATTTTGTTTCTAGTACCTACCTACGCATAGCCGGCATAGCCATCGGCAATTTTGGCAAAGGGATGCTGGTAAGACGCGATCAAGTTACAAATTATAATGTAGTAGATAATATGGAAGACGTCATACAACGCTGTCACAATTCACGTAAATTTCAAAGCTTAATGTCAGAGGTGACCCATAGTCTATACGTCTATAGCACCATGGTCTCAACACGCAGATTCTTTTCGAATGGATAGTTACTGTTGGCTTTATCATCCTTTACACCTTTACGGGGAAGAGCTTGGAGAGGCTCGACTGACAGTTTTTTGATGTGGAAGGACTACCTCACCTTATTCGACAAGAACAGTTTGTAATACACATACATTTCATTCAGGGCGCAAGCTTGCATCGAACACTCAAAATTATAGGGCATGGCTCCGCGCTGAAGTTCAACTCCAAGATTTGTTACACATAAATTTAAGTACAATCTATATAAAATTGACCACTCAAGTTCGATTCATTTGAAACGTGACTCGCTAATTGTGGTATAGATCGCTATCTCGACCACCGATCGACATATTGGTAACGGAAGGTAAGCTGCCAATGACGTAGGTAACTCAGTTATTGATCCAAACCCAAGAGTTGATTAGGATATTAAAGTATTTTTAATGTATTTTGCCGTAACGGTTTACAGCACGATTTACTACGAAAATGTAGAAATAGATAGAAAGAAGCAAAAGGTAGAGGTAGAGAAGTAGAGACTAGTGGCGGACCTGGGTTCGAATCGTGAAAGCAACTTTATAGACCTAATTTGTGCAATTTCTGTTGCATGCATATTGCATAGTTACGTAAGTAATACAGTGTTTTAGATGTTGCTTGTCCTAAATCTTCTTAATGCGTAAAGAGATTTGAGCTCACTAATGAGACATTTATGAGTTGTGATGGTGATGAATGCTTTGACCTTCAAATGTCACAAATGTAAAGAGCTTAAATTTTTTTAAAGTTTAACTCATTCGATAGTTAAAGTCCCTGTTGTTAGTAATTATTCACTTTTAGATAAACAAGATTATTGTACCTGTGCTTAATGGGAGTTTATATTTTTATCTAGATTAAAAGTTAATAATTAGAAATAAATCATTATTTTGTGTATTTTTTATTTTAAGGAAGCAATACTAATCTTATACCTTTAAACGACCAATTCTTGTATATTTATGTACTCTAATACCTTTAAACTAGCAATTCTTGTATATTTACACTTGTATATGTACATATTCTCGGAATGTCGGAAACGGCCCCAATTTTCATGAGATTTGGGGGGCAATAAATTGATCTAGCTAGGATTAATTTTTAGAAAATTTCGTTTTATCCGTGTTTTCAGGCAATGAAAAACTGCTACAATAGACTTTTTTTGACATCTATTGGCGAGTAGGAACACTAAAGATACTTCAGTAGATGGCGTCCGAGCAAAGCTCGGTTATCCGGGTACTAAATATATAAATAAGAAATAAATGAAGTTTTAAATTACTTATAACATTTTTAAAGTATGACACAAGATTATTCAAAGTAATTAAAACGCAAATGTTAATTCAAAAGCTGATACCTATAAATCCAACCTACTTAATTATGAATTGAATAAATAAACAGTCAACTTAACTTGCGGTTGTAACTTCTACACATAGAACATTGCAATAAACCATATTCGGCATTAATGATAGAACGATGAACGACATGCCATGCAAATCATATTCATAGTGGAAACGGCTGTCATTTACTGCATATTCATGAAAATAGAAATTAACAAGCTCTCTCCATACGGCATACATCGCTGACAACTGCAGGAAATGGATTAAAGGCATATAGTAGTCAAACAAGTTCAAAAGAAGACACAAGTAACGGAATCGCGACCGCAACATGCTTTCCCATAAAATTCACGCCAATTTATGAAAGTTTGGTTGCCAATTTGAAACCAAATCCATTTCGAGTCCCGTAAAAGTTAGAGGAACTTGCATTGAGTTATAGATACCAAAAAAATCGATATTACTTACGTACAAAACTTAAATCCTCGAGAATTATTAGCACACACAATGATGTTGAATTTTACAAAACACCGGCAAGTAACACAATGTCTGATTCGCACTGAAGTTTAATTGAAAACAATTTAAACCGAACGTTAATAAGTTTTGTTAATCTGTAGATACAGATGGCTTGAACGCGTGCACTTACCACGCGATATTTTAACTGACTGATGACGTGAGTGTGAGTGAGTAAAGTCACAAAGTGTGGACTGCGCCGGACGACTTGCGTTGATGTAGAATAAAGGCGTAACTTAACTGAAAAGTTAAGCCAAACAATCTCTTACCTTGCACAATTTAAGAATGGAATTAGAACGCGGTATCACTAAGATCCGCGGTGTAGTTTCGCTCTGCATCCATACTGGCCGTTTACGCACACATTTTTTTGACTTAAGAGAAAAGGCGAAAGGATATCGTCGCGACTAAGCGTTCTTTTGTCACAGCAATAACTTCAACTCGGAACAAGATATTATGTTGTAAGTGTACTAAGTGTAGTCAAACTCCAAGTTAAACGTATCCACGTTACCTTAATCGTAGCCGTTATCAATATCTGAACTTTATAGAATGACGTTTACAAAATATGTAAAAACATCTGACTTACGACTTTATTCCTTTATTTCGGCATTGTGTCAAAAACTTTTGTTTTCAGAAAAAATGGGCTTTGGAGACGTTTGTGTACCAGTGGCAATTAATAAATAATCGTGTCAACAGAGCGAAAGGTACCAGGTTCGATTCTGTGATCATCGCAGATCAATGTTCAATAGCAGATCTGCAGAAGCATAGTCTCTACTTACAACTTGAATTTTAGTGGTTTTATTATTAGTATTTGTTTGTTCTGCTGAGCTCACAATTCCTATTCCTAAGTTCGATTCCCAGTTACATTGCATGAGACATTATTTGTGGCTGGCTGGGCAAGGATAACCCTAGCATGTCCATGGTTAGTAAGGTGAATAACAAGCCCGTGAGATTGGATTTAACTTACGCAACTAATTAGCTAACTATATGCACTATTTATATTAAGTTAAGAACATAGAAACGCTTGAAACAAAATATGTAAGGATTATCTTTACGACATACTTTGTTCGTACAAGTACAGCCATCTAGCGGCAGAAAGTTGAACTTTTCAAGTAGCATACATATCTACCAAGTACCTACTTATCACCACAGTATAGGAATAATATTTTATTATTTTTATTATTTGTAGTAATAATATTTTATAATTTGTTATTTGTACCGTGCTATCACGTACTTAAATAGAAGATAAGTAACAAAAACAATCTAACTCCATTATAACATGACCTTTGAATACTGCTCAAATGTACAAGTTTTCTCAGATTTTCCTTGAAGAAAGCCTGTCATGGAAACATTTTGAATCGGTTCCAGTAACTTTCACGTTTAAGTCCTAATTCAGTTTTTTTTCCACATCTGATATGTTTCAAATTATTTGCTGTACTAAATTAAACTTCAAAATATTTTATTGTAATTAAAATAGTAGGCAAAATTTTTGGGTATATGGGAACAAAACTAATAATAAAAATTATTTGAATAATAATTGTTAAACTTAAAGAACAATGCCCAACTGCCATACATCGTTTTATTTCATTTTCAACTTAAGCGTCTTAAAATAAAAAAAAATCTAAAAATCACCGCTTTAATTTCTGCGCTTAGATATATAAGAATTTTCAGCAGACACATCCCAGAACCAAAGTATTTTGAGATTGAATTCTTATAAGCATTGAGTCATAGAGTAGGGGAGACTTACGGCTGCCTGTAATTTTTACGATTATTTTATTCTGACTTTTTTTTGATTGACAACCGGAAATGGAAATTTGACATCATTACATTTGTCATACCAACATTTATAACGAAATTCTGTCTGTAATATTGGCCAGAAGTCTCCCTATATCTTGCTTGATACAAGCTATGTATCGAAGTGAGTGCCCGAATGAAAATGGACATTGTTGACATCATTGTTATTATAGTCAATTCATCAATTATTAATAAAACTATTTTACGCTGGGTAATACGGGTACAGGTATTAATTTTAAAATACGTAAAAAAATAATTGAATTGCATCGGTATAACTGACGTTTTAAGACGCTAACAAAAATGAAAAATAATTTTTGGGCATTGTTCTTTCATGACAACGGTGAACATGAAACGAGCATTAGTTTTGTAATATTTATATTATTACCAAGCACTTATGGACTAATTGGACTATGGTGCGTTTGGTGTCTTCTAGTGATGGGAATTATTGCTACTTTTATTTCACGACCACGTCGTGAAATTATTATTTTTTGTCACTGTTACATGGCGCGTGATAAATCACACAACCGTTATATTTATTAGTGATATGTAGCTGAGCAGGGCGTTCCGTTTCATGTAACTGGTGTGCCACGGGAATTATTTTATAACGAGTGATATACCTAACCAGTGATGTGTGAAATGTGCCATGCCCAGTGTCTTCAATGCGGTACCATAAGGCGACATCCAGGGCATCCTATAGGCAATAAGAACTCATTGTTTTCAATGCTCATTATCAAGCTTCGAACACAACTCTAGGCAACATTGATAGCGTATCAGGCGAGAGTTATCTTATCCATTGTCTTCAATGTCTCCTGTCAAAGGTAATAGAGCCGAGTGTATCAATCTAAAACTTTCTTTATGAATAGCCGACAATAGCTCGTCAGGGAGCCACTTCATACTTGATAGCGAGGTACTGTCGCCCATGAACATCAGTAACTGCAAATTTATCAGTTATCATGGATGCGTTGTCGTCCAAAAAGTATGGACTACCCTGACTTATTCTGTTCGATACAACGACCGAAGACCCGAGACCCTAGATGGAATCACGGAACACTCATGCATGGCCATAGATTTTATCCTCTCCTGACCAGCTGTAGCCATTCCTGGATTTGTCAATAGGCCGTATAGGCCGCGGCCTACGGGCGGCAGCGTCCTAGGGGCGGTAGATTTTAGAAGATATATTATAGATGATTTTTCTATTAAAAAGTGCCGTAAAAATCGTAATTCTTGTTTTTGACGCACTTTCTTAGTGACTAATTCAGTGCCTTTCTTACTATGAATGAAAAATTATTATTTTATAAACTACGACATAAATAGTCAACAATGAGGAAACAAAATCGTCAACGCTAATTACCAAAGCTAACATTAATATTAACGTAGGTATGTAATGTCTAAAATACTGTAAATGTGTAATTACTGTAATCTGTTGTTAACGACGCGATTATGACATGAGGCCATGAGACAAGTTTTATGTGAAGATAATAGATAAGGGTTTAGTTGCCGTCAATAAGCAGATATTACGAGAGATTGAAGATATTTTCTAGGATGGTCACATTTTTTATTATAGACATTAAATAATTTATTAATTATTCACATCTTTCCTGAGTTCAAAACCAAGCTCCTGATAACCAAATTACGTTGGTGTACGACTGATATTTCATCGAGAATTTTGTTAGAAAGAACATAATTACAGCTGTACTTCGCACTGCGTTGTAGATGTAGTGGTGGTTCTCTTGGCCTCCTCAAGAGGAAAGACCCGTGGACCATTATGCTTTGAAGACTTTGCTGTAATCCGGTAATCTGTAAAATATTTAGACATCGAATAATTTATTTATTATTCACATCGGTCCTCCAAACCAAGCTCATGGAAACCAAGTTATGCTGACCTTACATCCCGAAATTGACGTATTGGAGCTGGCAACACAACGTTCATGCCAATGATATTTAAAAAACAAAGATACGCCATGCCCTTACAAATCAACCAAAAAATCTATTCCGAAAAGAGCAACAACTCACACGCTTTTATCTTTTGTTTCACTACACCAATCAAACTACAATAATACACGAAGGCAAACGTTGTATGTCAAATCTCAAGTACTTCTACAACAACAAAAGCGTGCGTATCATCATTATATTGACAGAGCGACCACGAGCAGACGAGGTCAATTGACTGCTCTTACGATCTTCATCTTCGGCGCTCTAGTGACATATCTAAACTGTACACTTACTATAACCAGTTAGCTACAAGTGTAGAAGATAAGTGTTGCTGAATATTGTCGTATTATTACTTAGATACTTCTGGACACCTGATTCACCATCTTGCTTATTTCTTTGTTAAATATGTAAGTATGTACGTAGTCGTACGTAAGTATAAGTACGTGTAAATAAACTTTATTTAAACATATGGAACCCTACAATGCGCGTGGCCTGACACACACTTGGCTGGTTTTTTGTTTAGAAAGCCTGACGCAGAGTATAAATTCCATATTTTATTAATAAAGCAAAAAGCCACATTACTGATAAAGATAATGTCGTTTGGATGAGCTTGATAAAAATTGTTCGACGAAGTATTGTCGCGTCAAAGGTGACATGAAAAATACAAAGAAAATTATATCGAAAGCAAATAAAAATAAAACTGTAAGTACAGTTCACAGAAAAAACGTCCGATTATCAAAAATCGTTTTGTTTTAATCATAAAAGATTAGATAATCATTTAGTCCAGATAAATGACTCTAAGTAGTCTTTAGTGATTAATTAAGGATTGACGCTTGTGCAGGTTAGCGACTTAGCGTGTAACGTTTAAAACCAGTATTTACTATTTAGTGTTTATTGTGAAGCGGTGAGATGCAGTCGTTTCAACGTTGGATCGCGCTACTAGCGATCCTCTTTACAGGTGAGTGACGCACTTTCTATAATCCTTTTACACTATCGGCATTATCTGACCGATTTCCAAGAAGTAAACATTTAGAATTCGATCTCAAACACTGTTGTTTTCATTTGATAAGAAAATCGCTGGTCGCGAGTGTTCTTACTGTTTATTCTAAAACGTTATTAACAATTATGAGGCTTTGGAATTCTCCTCTGTATTTTACTATACGTTCGCTATCATTAAATGTATATTCTACAACGTTAACAATTATTGAGGCTTTGGAATTCTCCTCTGTATTTTACTATGCGTTCGCTATCATTAAATGTACTGCGAAACGTGATTTTTTATAAGTAATGGCTTTGGTGTTTAATTTCGCAACTGGGCAACTGAATTGAGGACAATTTTCCTCAATTCCTCGTAGCAGACCTTTAATATTTTACATTTTCGACCATATAATACACTATGAGGAAAATACACAAAGAAAAAAAATCGTCTCTACTTTACTTGTAGGGGAGATAATTAGACTTACGTAGACGAGTTGAATTTTATTCTCTAGAACATTTATTCCAATTTCCAGGAAGAACTTCTACGGCAAGTGAAGAAAATACAACTAGTATTACTACTAATACGGCTGATAAAGAACCACATGAATATATTAAAACCATATATTTAAAAAGGATAGTCATTGATACAGAAGTACATAGCAAACACACTGTTATAATTCCCTATGGCGATTTTGTTCTCACGGAATCATGCTATATAGTCACACCTCAAGGATGGCGTGTTTATTTGGAATCTGAAGAATATCCTGGAATAAAAGTCATTCAAGACGCGAGCGTTGCATGTGGTGTGATCGTAGATGTTAATAGAGAAGCACAAATTGGAGAATGGCTCCTGATATCTAGAGAGACGCGGTTAATTGAAAGCGGAATATATGAAAGACAGCAACCTTTCACAATTAAAGTCACAGGTATACTATTACTAATTTGATCACAATTCAATAATCAATAAAATTAATTCTCATTTTTGCTTGCGTATCGATCGAGCCACGTCTAGTGATTAGATCAAAGTAGCAGTGATAATGAGATAAATGGCGAAATAATTTTGGTCTTTATCATAAAAATTAAAAAGAAAATTTGTTATTCTAGAGGAAGTAAACGCGGTCCCAAGCAACGTCACGGTAAATCAGAATAAGAATTTTTATGTTCGTCTTGAGAATGGAATCTCTAATCCTAAATGTAAACTTTTGGGGCCTGAAGGAAGTGAATATAGGAATTACGAAGTCGACCCACGATACCCTGATAAGTGTGGATTCGTGGTAAGAAACGTGAGCGAAACGGACCAAGGTACATGGAAAATAGTGTATGGACAAGGAATTACTTATGAGGCCCGAATTCAAGTTACAGTTCACACCAACGGTAATTATTTATAATCATTTTTTTTTCCAAAAAAAACCGACTTCAAAGAAATAGTTTATGAAAAAGATGAACTAAAAGTTCTAATTTTTCTCTCAATTTCCCACAAATCCCATCACAAGAAAAAAATTTTGATCAATCTGAAAGTAAGTACAGCCTTTCAAATAAAAAAAGAATTATCGACATTAATTAATTGATGACGGAATTCTAAAGGTAAGAGTTTTATAGTATGTTTGTTCTATTTAAAAATAATACAACCGAATTGAGAACCTTCCCTTTTTTGAAGTCGGTTAAAATTAAAAAGCAAAATTAGGTTTATGTAACTTTAATCGCAGATAGTGGATTACTCTTCCTAAAAACTAAAGGATTATACTTGTGAAAACTCTAGTGTAGTAGTATATTTGGTGCTCTCAATGCATATACATATACGTCATCCCATCTGGGTGGTGGGGTGTTATGGTACGGAGCTTTCCGTGAAGTGATTTCACAAAAAAAAACGCTTTTCTTGTTCTTCATGATCTATTCTGTATGCCGAGCCAAGGTACATCTTAATCCGTATAATAGTTAGCTCGTGACGAAAAGATAAACATGCAAACATCTTAACTTCCACATTTTAATATTAAGTAGTAGGATACTCTTCAGACATTAAAATCTTTGTTTGTCGTGTTCAGATGCGCAAGACCAACATCAATTCACTTGGATCAGGGACCGTCCTGTGCAGGAAATCTTTGGCCCCGAAGATGCCATTTACTGCAAGATCATAGATCCTAACAATTTCGTCGCCTTTGAGGGCTTCGGTAGATGCAACATCACTTTACCGAGAGCAGATGATGAACACGAAGGTACCTGGAAAATGTTCGTTGGAGTGTCAGGACGTGTTTTGACTGAAGAATCTACATTTACTGTGGAAATTGCGAATGAGTGTAAGTAACTCTTTTTGCTGCGTTTCTTTGAATGCTTCAGTTGACATTGTAAGCTGTCGGTATTGTTAAGTAGAAGTAAAGTCTTGTCACAAATCTTCCTTTTGACTCTTGGGTTAGCCCCTAATATCTTATCTGAAGCAGATTGGCGTAATACACTCTTAAGAGTTCAGCTGTCAATTTTGAAGCTAAGCTTCTTTCATGTCTATTTTTGAGAAAATTTTAGATGCATCAACGATAAATAAACGGCTATTACTCGTCAGCTTGTGCCAATTACAGGTCCATAACACATAACACCTTCATAGTAAATGCTCACCGTCACCACAGCCGTCACCGTTAGGGATATCAGTATACCAAGATTACCAAGGGTATCGCGGCATATTCGGCATTATTTAGATGATGCGGGATTTTAAAACCTTTTCAGCACATAAACTTAGAAATTTATCTATTGTTTGGTATGTTTAATAACTTCTCCAACAGCTCCTAAAGCAGAAGTTAAAACAGAGGTATCAGCGAGCAAGCCAGTAATAACACTCGCCTGCTCTGTATCTACTCCATACGAAATGCGCGCCTGCAAGTTCCGGGATACGTCTGGTCGGATCTTGATGGCAAACCTTGGTGTTGGTGAAGACCGTTACTCATTCTATGGAGGAGGAAGCAGGTATGTTTCTTAATATGGATTCATTTTCTAAGTCAACGTCCGTAGTGGTGGACTATGCTTGCGAACCGGAGGATTTCCAAGGCAGACGTTTATGTGACAGATAAAGATTTATTCTTGATTCCTCGTCTCGTCTCAGTGTAGGGATATGAGTATGTGAAGTTTTAACTTACCCTGATGATGAAGCATCATGACGGACCAAACACGGTATCGATTGTGCTCGCAGATTTCTGCAAAGTATTACTCTAATTTATAACTAACTTAATAACAATGGGTTTCCTCTTTTCGGTTAGTTCGAGAAAATGCGGACAAAATGATAAGAGAGGTCCTTAAAATTTAATGTATGGATTCATGAAGAAAATATTCCAGTGCAGTCTTTCGTCAGGACATATTCAAGACCGATTTTATAAAAAATCTATCTATGATTCCAATAACAATACCAAGAACACATCACAACTGTAATAATAAAATAAATATTAAAGTATAATAAGTAATACCATATGAAACGGAACGAGGAATCGATAGGTTCTTGAAAAACTGACTATAAAAGTGATCTAAGTCGCCGCACAGACGAAGGACAATCTCGGCGTACTTTTTGTACATCAATCAATCATCAATGTAATCGAACGTTTACAGCGGTGACGACTGACGCACTCGAGGGACTAAAAGTCCCACTTACGAATGACTAAAGGGTGATTTTCACTTCTTATTAAAATATTATAAATTTATCGCATTTTTTATAAAAAAAATCATAAAATACTCCAATTTTTAATCACGGAATACAGAGACAAATTGTCTCCATGTTCTTTTTATAATAGCGCCACATTCATTTTCTTGAATGCTTAATGCTAATTATTATCATGCATATTTATTTTCATGCATATTAGGTATATAGTTTCCGTATTAATCTAATTTAACTATTTTAATAATAATAAAAACGTTTTAATGACAGCAACCAGTCTGGTGTTTTCACCCATCACTGCGGAATTCAGATCAGGGATCCAATAATTCGAGACCTTGGTTTCTGGCGTTGCGCCATACAGACCAGTGATGAGACCTACTATGGTTTCCTCAAGGCGTGGGCTCCATGGCTGACGAGAGACCCGGAAGTTGCAGCTGGTATTCAGACAGGTTCGTTCTTATGAACTTAACTTCATGACTTAACACCAAAGGCTGATTCGTTTACAGCCAAAACATAAGAGAAGTAAGAATGAAAGTAGGAAGACTCTCACTCAAGTCTCAACCCCGAACTGGAACACGAGTCGTATGGCGACTGACTGACAAGCAGTCGGTCGGAACGGAGCTAGCCTGGAAGGCTTCTCGAAAACATATGTTGTAAAAAGTAGTTACCTATCCTCAATACTTGCAGACTAGTACTAAAACTTCAAATTAATCACGAAACAACAAAGACACCGCCATTAGACAATCTTATTTACAATCATTCTAGCACAAAATCATATAACAGAACCTAAGTTATACTTGGTCTAGGTCCGTGTACCTTAAAAATCGAGAAAAATAAATAAATATAAAAACAATTTTTATTAAGTTCATAATCTTTAAAGCATCAGAAAGGTCTGGCTTCTATCGCCCAATTCTGCTGGCATGGTATTGGAGTCATTGTTCTAGGTTATCCCAATCCTACCAACTACTGTATGTTTATTTTTAGAGCCATGGTTGAGAGCTGATAGGAAATCAGTGGAAGCTATCGAAGGGGACAACGTGTTGATGTCATGTTCTATACAGACTGCAATACGCTACTGTTACTTCAGAGCTCCTAATGCAACGGTCTACACAGTTGGACCCGGTGAGATGAACCTTCTATTTTGTAGCTATTAGACATAGACATAGACATACGTTTATTTCCACGACACACAACACATGAATACAGTTAACAAAATAAAATAAATACAAAAGAATCACATACGAAGAGAATTAAAAAAAAAAAAAGATAACAATTATTATACTTAGTACCTATACATTGATCTGTGACGCTCGCATGTGTCAGGTGGCCGGGAAAATGGAGCTCACTGAGCACAATGCCGCCGTAGCGTTAGCTACGGCGCTGATTTTCAGTGAGTCCAAAGTGATGTACGGACGTCAGTGCATTTATGAATGGTTTCAAGTATGAAGCATTCTTGAACTTATATATCGCTGACAAGTGAGGAGGAAGGCGTGAGGAAGGGAAGGAAGTGAGGGGCAGTGCGTTGTTGTAGTCCATTTGTAATTGTATAAGCTATAACTAAGTATGTTGTTGTATGTTACTCTATATGCTAATATAGAGTTATCACTTCCAGATAGTATCGTTAGTAGGCAAGACGCGTCGGAGCCCGAAAGTTTTCTCAAATGAGGAGATAATTTTTTCCTGTCACTCCTATGAGCCGTGATCAGGTTACGCCTAATAATAATAGGACCTACTAACCGACTACAGTCCCTCCTAGTCACATTCAAGATGAGCGGCAGGGGTTGTTGGCACTGCAAGCTAGTTTACTATCCGCATCACATAAGACAACTTTGAAGCGAAGTACAATAATAAATAAACGCTTGTTTACACACTCGAACCCCCGCGGTTTTTACCTGTATCGCGGGTGGCCAGGCATGGACAATCAATACATATAATAATGACCCGAGTACAAATGTTTATCTGTCACATAAATATCTGCCCCGGCCGGGAATCGAACCCGGGACCCCTCGATTCGCAGGCATGGTCTCTACCAAAGGCTACAGGGTCGTCAAAACCGCTAGGCTATCACTGCTCTTTGCTTGGTTTTGATTAATTTCATTCCACAAATTACACTTGGCAAAGAGGCTCTAGTTTTAATTCGGTACGATTGATATAAGCATGTTTTTAACCCCCGATGCAAAAAGAGGGATAGGTATACTACCGCTCTTGAGTTTGACGTATCTGTGTGTGTGTGTCTGTTTGTGGCATCGTAGCCCCTAAACGAATGGACTGATTACGATGCGGTTTTCTTTGTTTGAAAGCAAACGTGATCAAGATGGTTCTTAACTACAATTTATGAAGATCGGTTTAGGCGTTTCAAGATCATCAGCTCATATCATCAGTCAGAGGTTTTTTAAAACAATTATTAGATGTTTTACTATTATTATTATTTTAGGATTCAGTTCAACAGACATGGCAGGATACGCCGGCGCTGGTTTGGATGCAGGAGAATGCAGCATTCGTTTCCGTTCTCTCAATGATAATGACGGCGGATCCTGGACATGCCATGTTGGCTTCCTCGACAATAGGATCGAGCAACAAGCTTCCATGGATGTAAATGTTAGAGGTATCCGTATATTTTTTATTTATACAGACCTAAAAATGGAGGATATCTTCAACTCGCTTGTGGTTTTTATATTTGTTAGAGTATGTAACGATTAGGAATTTTTGAAGTGAAAACTTCTTTAGCATCGTTGTGATTTGAAAATCGATGAAACGAAAAAGCGTCATCGCGACAGTAAAAGTGCTAAGTTGTATTCATAGATGGCGCGAGGAACAAGTTAGACGATTCATCTTATTGCTGGATAGATGGCGCTAGCTGCTCATTTTACTCTTCATATTATGTTAAGAGATGGCCTTAGTTACCACTGTTTTCTTTTTCTTATGTTCGTGGTTATCTTTTAAAAAGTGCTAAGTTGTATTCATAGATGGCGTGAGGAACAAGGTAGAAGATTCGATTTATTGCTTTTTCATCTCATTATCTTGAAACCAAAATTTTAGAAAGTTTCACTTCTACCACGTGTGAATTGCACACATTTTCTTTTTTTTTATTTGAAATCTTTACTTTTTTACAGACATAATGCGCGTGCGCCAAGTGCGTGATGAAATAACTATAGTTGTCGACGGAAGACAGTTGGACTATTGCAGATTTGTGCGCAGTGATGGATTAGGTAAGTAATGACCTGTGGAAGTAATGACGAGTCCACTGAAACTCGCGCCTCACTTTTTCGTGATAAGTAACTAAATGTTATTTGTATTGATAAATATTTATTAAATACAATAATAATCATGAATTACATAAATAACAAGACTATTGTTATTAAGTATATGTATATTTATATCTATTACATTATTGTTAGTGTGGGTTACATTGATATTTTACCTAAGCGTGCTTCTAACGCAAGCCACCATCTCGAAGTAAAATCGGAATTTTTAAAGTTTGGTTGTGTCCGTCCGTCCGTCCATAGCATAGCGCCGAAGAAAGCTGTAATTTGGATATATGTACATAGTTACTAAAACTCCAAAATCGTAGAATAAAATATTGATTTATTTTTCGCTAAAGTGCTAATTTTGGTTACAGTCAAGTGTCCCCTCCACCCCTGCCAGTTAAACGGTTTGAGTTGGACTGGGGAAAAATTCTCAAAAAATAGGTTATATGATGAATTTACAATGAAAACTATCACGGCTATGTAGCTAACATAGTCAGTAGTTAATAAGTAATACTTAGTTGTTAAACTTTTTTCTTCGGGCCCCTACATTGCGGCCTGACACGAACTTGCCAGTTTTTTTATATTATTCAACAATCACTTATTATCAGGAATTGTGTCAACAAACTTTTTACCTTTTGCTTCTACCATACCAAGAAACGGTGAAAAAAACTCCTCAGCACATCTTTATATATATAACTATTTCAACCAATCAAAAATAATCATCTCATAAAAAATCTCACTTGTAATATTCCAGGTTTCACTCACGACGAATCACCCTGGAAATACGATGGTACAAGTCATACGTCGCTCGAATCAGGCGTCTGCTCGCTTCGGATGATTGATCCAGATATGTTGGACCGGCAACCTTGGACTGTTGTCGCGAGGATTGCAGGTCATAATGAGGAGATCACGAGAACAACTAATGGACATCCAGCACCTCCGCCCCCTCCCTTCTTTCATCGTAAGTGACAGTTGAAAATTTTAAAGTTTTGCAATGTGTCCAATGATATTATATATTAAAAAGAGGTAGATATGTCATAAGCGCGTGCGTTGTGTGACTCAAAAAGTTCCCAATTGGGAACTCTTATTCAGGTGAAGAAAGAGATAGCGATATAGTTTTGACATCGGAACAGTATTTCGGTTGATTTGTAAGGGCATAACGTATCTATATTTATTTAAACATCATTGAATGTGTCCTTGACCTGTTAATCTGTTAAGCAACAAAGTTAAACAAACCCTTAATATGTCCGCCGAGAACATGATTACATCTGAATTTAAACGTAACGCATGCGGTGTGCGATCATTTACCAAGTGAACTATCTACCGAGAACAGACTTAAAAAAAATACAGACGGATTCTCAGCAACAAATTCAGTGAGGCACCCATAGTAATACCAACTCTCTATTCGTACAAGTATCACATTGACACCATGCTGTTATAATCGGCCGCCATTACCGCGTCGGACCGCACTAAAAATTACGCACATATGGTACGGGCTGCTTCACTCTCGATAAGACAAGGTGACGTCCGGATGATTTTCACGTCCGCGCTACCGGGTTAGCGATATTATGACGAGAATAAAAGTCTTACAAGAGCGTTGTCCCTCGTCTGTACATAATATCATAAATCTAGTCTTAACTGGAGGAAGCATTGACATGTTCATTCACTGTCATGTTCGGAGCTTGATTAATTGTTTATATGCTAGCGTTGTAGAAAATATCGATAGCATTCAGGTCTGGCGTGATGTCAACAAGTCCAAAACATCTTTTTCTTTACTATTTTCTTCTCTATTCCAGGCAGCCTTCAGACCTTGTGGATGGTGTTCCTGGTTACCGGCATCATCATGATCCTGTTGGGAGTCATGCTCGGCTCCAAGAGCAACCGTAACTGGACATACACGCAGGCAGCTGGTCTCCGACAGAGCTTCCGCCAGCGCTTCGCTAAGACAGCTGTCGAAGCCAACGCTACCGACAGGAGTACTGCCAATGCTGCTTAATGATTCTATTGAAGTCGAAGAGGATTATACGCGAAATGTCAAATACGCATAATGTCAAACTGTCAAAATCGCAAATACCAAAATGTCAAACTCGTAAATTGTAAGTATATTACTTACGTATTTAATAAATTAACGTCTTTGACAATTTCATGAAAGAGGTAACAATTTACGAGTTTGACAGTTTGGTATTTGACATTTTGATAGTTTGATATTTATGCGTATTTGATATTTCGCGTATAATCCGTTAGAGGTCGTTTCCACAGACTATGACAATACAGTGAAATATTATACATGTACTTAATGATTATTATTATACTTTGTGAAAATTGGATACATATTTCACTATAAAATGTGTATTGAAATGTACTTGGGCAAAAAATTCATGCCTAAACAGTGAGTTATACGGGCAACCACAATATTTGGCGACATCACCATAGCATCTTGGCAAGGATAATGATAATGTGTGCATCATGATTTTAAATTTAAAAATAAAAAAATTATAAGAAAGCGAATAGGGCGATTGGTAGGACCTACTTTATCTTTCTATCGACGCCCTCATTACATTTATTGAGAGTAAATGTGTGGAAATTCGAAAACATTTCATACAATTCTAACCCTTGCACTAATATATCATTATGCCTGTAATAATAATAATACTTAATGAATGAAGAAACGAAATGAATTTATAGTATTGTTAAAATAATGAAACATAATTATAATTACTTGATGAAGTTATCACTTGAGAGTATTTTACTGTGAGATCAATAATTACTTTACAGTTTGTTACTTTATACTGTTGTTGTTACAATTTTGTCAACGATATATTTTATTGACCTGGTTAATAAATTATGATTTTGAAAAAGTAGACAGTTTTCTACAATTAATGAATTTATTATTTTTATAAGTATAAATTATACAAAGTGCCACAAAAAGAAAAAATGTACCCATTGATTACAACATCATGTAGTACCTACCTACTATATGTCTAGTTCATTAAGTTTTTCAGTAAACTTTTTTTCATTATACTATTGCAATTGTTATATATATTTTATGAATATTATTATATCAGTTATTTTTGTTGTTTATGTTTTGAATTGTCCCAAATATTGAGTTTAGGTACTTTTTACTTTACCTTGTTACATAAGCAGTAAGGACTTAACGCCTTATGGTGCTTAAATGGTATACACGTCCATTTATATTGTCCCAAATATTATTGAGTTTAGGTACTTTTTACTTTGAGTACCTTGTTACATAAGCAGTAAGGACTCAATGCCTTATGGTGCTTAAATGCTATATACATCCATTTATTTATTTGTTACTTTATATTTGTATGTACTTAAAACAAGAGTGATAAGATATTTACAATATTGTTTTGGTATTTTTATCGGTGTCAATTAGTATGTATCTGTAAATAAATGTGAGTCATTACAAAAATATTTTTTTTATCTAGGTAGGTACAACTTTTTTGCGATATTTACTGTTTCCTGCTTTCTTTTGCTAATACTTTAATCAAACTGTATTATCTTATCCTATCTTAATAAGGATAAAATATGTTTGCAAGCAAGTAGCACATACAGCTGATTTTCTCTTGGCATAGATTTTTTCCGAACATAATAATCCTACCTATAATGAAAATTTAAATAATATTAATAACCCCTTCGTATTCAAAATCAGCAAAGGCGTATAGTGTACAGAGGGCACACAACTGAGACATCACTTAAACCTACTGAACTTACAGTTTATATCCATGACGCATAGCTAGCATTCATTTTTAGAAAATCGTTTTATCCGTGTTTTCAGGCAATGAAAAACTGCTACAATAGACTCTTCCTGACATCTATTGGCGAGTAGCAACACTAAAACTACTTCAGTGATGGCGTTGTTAAGCAACACTAAGCCGAGCAAAACTCGGTCATCCGGGTACTATAATTTAAAGCAGTCTGGCTACCATAACGTATCATACCATGACCGTGCTGAGAACGTATCAGACCAAAAATATTATTTGTAATAAAAATATGACAGTATTCTTACCGACCATTCCGACATCGACCAAAACCGTCACATCATGCATGCGTCAAATATTGTCGGCAAAAATAGATTGGCAAAGAGGATAGTGGCCAGATAGGTAGGTAAGAAGTCTTTATGCTGCCTGACGGCCTCCTACATGGCTTAACGACTATTATCTTATGATTACAACCGGGACCGACGGATTTACGTGCTCTCCGAAGCACAGAAACGCTTAAGAAGCTTAAGATATTATGTTGGCGGCGACTAGCGGTCACCCATCCAACCACCGACCGCGCCCGCATTTGCTTAACTTTGTCGACCACTTAGGATGGATACAAGCCGATGGGCTATGAATGCTTCAATTTCCCCCTAACTAAACAATGCAATTTGGCGCCTAATTAAAAATACAGCTAAAAGTTATAGCAGATGAAATTACAGAGACAACATAGTCCCAAGTTATACAAAATGTTTCCTTGATAACGACGAAGGCCATACCCTAAATTCTGATATTATTAATTTATTGACCGATAAACTTGATAAGAATGATATCAATTGGTAATTTGTAATAGATGTCAGTATTACTAATTAATAGATTGAAGGAATTGTGCAAAATGAAATCCTGTATTCTTTTTACCATTATTTTTGTTATTTCTACAACTGCAGGTAAGATTTTCAAAGATAGATATCGTTTTTTATGCAGTTATTTTCCATGCAAGATATGAAATACTCCTGCATTGTGATTTATGAGTTTTGTGACATCATTATCTTCAATGAACGAATGGCCAATTTCACTCATGAAAAGTTATTTTGATGTAGGTAATGGTCTCACATTAAATTCTAGAACTAGATATAAGGTACATAGCTTAAAATCAAAAATATAAATCTTAATTGGTATAGTGTATCTATTGGTGTATCTATTTTATTGGTGTGTATCGTGTGTAGTGTGTCTGTGTACATATGTACAGAAGTTCGATTGCCTTTTTTATTTAAATAGCTCAACTGCAGAACAAAATAGGTACAAAATACAAATGAATATACGAACCACCTGAGGGAAAGTAGTCACTCACCTATAGACATCAGCAAAACCATAGACATTAGTGTCAGTGACAATGCAAAGAATGCAAAGAACGACAAGAGAAGAAATTCATCTCGACAGAACTATCGTAGCGCCATCTCTTATCGAGAAGCGCAAACTCCATAGATCAATACCATGGAATACACTGTTGTCTTTGTGTTCCGTGGGTCAATACAGAGTTGTTCACAGGTAGCAGTCTCAGGATATCCGGGGGACAACCGACAACCATCAGAGAGTTCCCTTTCGCTGCAGCTCTCCTCACAGGTCAGGGGATAGGAGCCTTCGTCCAGAGTTGTGGTGGTACAATCCTCAGCAACTCTGCTATTTTATCTGCAGCGTCATGTTTCCACACCGGTAACGTGTAAGTAGAGAAGATACTGTCAGAATGAATAAACAAGAGATTTATAACATTAAGTTTCAATATATGTTAAAAGCCACGAAACGATACATGGAGTATCTGATGATAGCTATTGATGGGGAGATGATTTAACAAATATTTACAAAATGACCCGCCAAGTAAGAGTTGAATTCGTGTGGCAAAGGTTCTGTACAAAGTGTTGTTTTCGTCTATTTCATCTCAGATCTTCCTACATAACTTTTAAAGCAATGCTCCCTGCTTCGGAGTTTCCGTTCGGTCCCGTTTGTTATCATAAGATAACAGTAGTTAAGCCATTTCGGATGTCGGAGGCCCTAAAAGGGCTAGGCTTTCATTTGTAATACTGTAATACATATTTTTATTTGATCACGAAAATTGACCCCCACGGCCTACATTCTAAATTAATTTATTTACGTCACATGTATATCAAATAAAACTAAAAATACTATTCACAATTCGTATTATAAAATACCGATATTTCGTAGTTTCGTTCTTTTACAGTTCTGTTGACAATGAACTCTTTTCCAGTGCTGATCCACCAGGCCGATGGCGTACGAGAATCGGTTCCACCTACTCCGGTACTGGAGGCACAGTTCTTCTAATTCGCCTCATCACTCGTCATCCAGACTTCAACCACACCACTCTCAACAGTGACATCGCGGTTTTGAGGACCACGACTCTGTTGACCTTGGTCCCTGGGTCGGTAGAAATGGCGTACATCGCTGGAACCACTTATCCTCTGGCCAACCAGCAACCCGTCGTTGCTATTGGATGGGGAGCTACGTCGGTAACTTTGGTTTCTTTATGTAAACAGTTTGGATGTACATTTAATTAATTCGTTCCTTCTTCTTTCTTGCCTAACTTGCCTTGCAAATTCGCGAATTCGGTCAACTAGTGATACAAACCGTCGATATCTAAGCGTTTGTTTGCATCTACGAGTACAAGGTGTTTCTTTGCACCAGACTGAACTATTAGCAAACACTTCTTCAGTCTTCTTCTTTCACCAGACTGCAGTGAGCTCGTCAAACGTCCTCCGCCGAGCGCAGATGTTCACCATCGACCAGCAGGTGTGCGCCGAGCGGTACTCTCCCGTCGGCGTGACCGTCAATAGTAGCATGATTTGCGCCGGCTGGTTGGATGTTGGCATTGTCGGTCAGTGTCTGGTAAGAGGGTTTTATATATTATACTTACTTATGTGCTTTTTTTACTTAAAATAAGTGAATGCTTGACCACAATCTCATCTGATGGTAAGTGGAGATGTGGTCCATATATAATTAGCTACACCCGCATTTTTGCCCGCAATTTCCGGGTAATAATTACCAGTATCTTAGTCCAGATTATGGTCTACCTGTGTGCTAAATTTCATGAAAATCCGTTCAGTAATTTTTATGCGAAAGAATAACAAACATACATACAAATTTTCACATTTATAATATTAGATAATCTTCGAACATGGGTAAACAAGTTTGTGTGGGGTATCATACGATAGACAATAGACATTGCGACAAATCGATCGAAAGCGCATCAGTCTGACTCACACTTGGCCTTTTTCCGGGTGGCTGTAACAATATTTTTCATAAGTAGATTGAATCCGTGCCTGGGCTAAATATCACTTATTTAACAACTACCAGCAATAACCTGATGATTCAATGTTTTACTCCTGTTCTTACCTCCACTACAGCTACTTACTTCTTCTCTCTTCCAGGGTGACACTGGTAGCCCCCTTCTACACAATGGAGTGGTAGTGGGAGTTTACTCTTGGACCGAAGGTTGTGGGCAAGCTCGCTACCCGAACTTAAATACACGTGTCCCCGTCTTTTCTCGTTGGATAGTAGCTACAGCCATCGCTGCGTAGAACCATTTCTACCAGATACTTTATGATATAGGGGAGTTTTTACTCCCGTGAAGACTTTAAAGTGGAACCAATGATGAAAGGATAAACCAGAGATGAATAAAGTCTACAATCTTAAACCTGTGTTTATATTATTCCAGTATATTTTTTATAACAACCAATTTTCTCTTGCCCCAACTCAGAGTCACTAACCGTTACTTAAATCGCTCCTTAGTACAGAATTTGTATGGTGATTCTTTACTAAGGAACGACTAAAGTAACCGTTAGTGACTCTGAGTTGGGGGGTTAGACTTTCAAGTGGTTTTTTTATGGGTAAGTTCACCGCTGTTCATGACTGGTAACGATAGTGAAGTTACTGGAATTAGAATAATAATATTTTTATAACATTTCATCACACATTATATAGAACGGAGACGTCAGGATAGGAGCCTCGAGTTGACAGTGTAATCTGCATCAACCTAAAAAAATATCATCTATTCAGGGGCAAATGTAATAGCACTTATACATAACCCGACACGATGTACACTGACGTCACTGACAGTATTCTTATGACGTATGGTTACGTCATCATCGGGTAATACGAGTACAGTCGATAAAATAATCTAATAATATAAAATCTAAAAAGTAATCTTGTTGTTATTGGTCTACATCGAACGAACTGGTCATTTGTTATTTCTGACCAGGTTATGAGAGTGGATTATGTCTATGTAAATCTCAACATAAGAAATCTAATCGCTGTTTTAATAAACCGATCCTAAGATCTCTGCAATCACGAGATTCGTTTATTAATACGGGCCCTAGTGTCCCTGTTTTTATTGCAATATTTCAATAATTTCGATACATATCTCGTATCGCCATCGTAAAGTAACACTATCATTTTAAATACACTGAAAAATGTGTACCTTATCGCGTATTTAATCCGATAATTTTCATACGTTTTCACCTCGAAAGATAACGATATCGTATCGGTCAGTGTGAAAACACTTAGATGGTGTGGGATTATTTTTTATTTACCCAGACATTTAACTGTTTCTTCAGAGTATGGATAAATAAACTAACCTCGGTATACTCGTAGTAAGTCTTGAATGTATTTGATGATATTTTGGCCAAAAACCGAGTTTCTTATATTTCTATCGTCTACAGTGCCGGATTTATATTTTTACCGAGTTTCTTATATTTCTATCGTCTTCAGTGCCGGATTTATATTTTTTATGAGTGTAGGCCAATTTATTTCCGCCGCCCCTTGTACCAGTCTAAAATAATAATTTTCCATTCATAATAAGGAAGGCACTGAATTAGTAACTAAGAAAGTGCGTAAAAAACAAGAATTACAATTTTTGCGAAACTTTTTAATAGCAAAATCATCTATAATATATTATCTTCTGAAATCTGCCGCCCCTAGGCCGCGGCCTATACGGCCTATTGACAAATCCAGGACTGATCGTCTTAAAAGACGAGTCTAGCTACTCCATGACCATCACGGAAAATAAAGATAGATAAAAAGATCATTCATCTATTCCATAGTGGCCACTGCCATAAACCTCCACCAGATGGCAGCACTAGCCACCAAGTGTTGGCTACCGACACTTGGTGATGCTAATTCAGAAATAACGAGTCTGAATTTGGGAAATATAACTCTCCTGAATACAAACGTGATAACCGGGTTATCATTTGAAGGATGCGTTCAGATACGATTCATTCAGTGCGATTAAAAACAGTAAATTAACCAGAAATTAACTGATTATCTACGTCACAGCGCCATACGGCTTAATGAACTAATCTGGATCACCCAAATACAAAACGTGAGTACCTGCTATAGCCGGGTATATATATATTTTTGTCGTATAAAAATGTAATAAAATTCAAATGTTCAAATTGAACTCCAATTTAAATTGGAACGGGTTAAGTCATTAGTTGCGGTTAATGAGGTAAGCAGGCACAAATGGTTCGGATCTGAATGTTATTTACACAAATGTTCGTATCAGCGTTTAGGTTGCAATGACTGTGGCGGTTGCTATCAGTGGCAACCATACAGACGACATGGTCGCGCGCGTCTTTATTATTATAGCAGTACACGCACTTTCAAACTGTGTGACCTGTGTGACAGTGAACCTTTATGACCAGACTCCAGAAATTATCAGTAGGTTTAAAACTACTTATTTTATTTTCATTTTTGTGGTGTTCTTGGGTTTTGGTATCTGTGATTTTTTTTAGACTTTACGGTAATAACATCTATTAATAGTCACGTATTGTAAATAAATGTTTATTAATACCTATCTTTTAACATACAAAATCTTGTCAGTTTGTTATTGAGTGTTGGACAAGGTACATTATTGATTACCACACCGCAATGTTTTGATTACGAAATCTACATTTTATTAAGGAAAACAACCCAACAGAGAATGACAATACTTGAGAATTTCCATGTTTTAGGGAAAACCTATAAAAAGTCTATGGTCTTAAAAATAACGGTAAATAGTCAACGTACCACGGAGCTATTGTATAATGTTCTTAATATGGCATATATATACAATATTATCTATCAATACTATAATAAAACTCAAATGTCTGTCTTTCTGTTTGTCTGTCCGAGCATCACATGAAAACCCTTGAACGGATTTCAATGAAAATTGGTGAAGTTATTAGTAATACTCCGGGTCATGTTTTAGGAAACCCTTTATCCCGGAAAATTAAAAGGTTTCCCTGGAAAACAGTATGAAAGTTTGTAGTATGATTTTAGTAGAATATTTTTAAAACATCAACCGATTTGCTTCAAATTTTCAACCAAAATTGCTTAAATTGATGGAATATAGTATATTTTTCAGTTTTTCAAATTTTACAAGAAAAAGAAAAAATATATCTACAAATTAATATGAATATTGCTTATTTTTCAAAACCCGCTCCTGGAGGAATTCTTTATTTATTTATTTTATTTAGTACACACAAATAATTAAAAGAATAATTACAAAAGTAAATTTAGTACTAGGGCACTGCTTATTCCATGGAGTAATCTCTCCCAGCAGACCCATAAAGAGGAGAATTGCATTAGTCAGGCAAACTCAGTGTGCACTTTGTAAATATTAAGTAATGTAAAAAAGACAAAAATAATTATATATATATAATAAATAATAGATATTTATGATAATAAATATATTATATAAATAAATAATACATAACTAGTACCTACATAAATAAATATTTCATATACAAATAAATAATATTCTTTGTGATTGTATCTTGGGTTTCAGTATATAAATTACTAAACAAGTGCTTCAATATTAATTCACCGTTTTTTAAATTTTCTTCTGCAAGAGCGAGGTACAAATAAGGTAAAACATAATTTCCGTACGCGAAGCTGCGGGCAACAGCTAGTTTATAATTATAATGACATATTCTACAGTTATGTATTTTATTGACAAATTTTATCTTTTATCTTCCTTTCTTTTCAATAATTAATTGGGCTAATCTAATAACAAAAATGTCTAAAATGACTTCCACACTCCATAAACACAATTTTACTACTCTTTTACTTAGCTTAGGCTTAGGCTTATGTTTACTTTATTGCATTTAAAAAAGTAATTAATTATTAAAACATCGTAACGAATTTAAACGTAGGTATAAGCCATAAACCTTATAATGTTGAATATATGTGTTGTTTTGTTTGTTCAATGATATTATATATTAAAAAGAGGCAGATATGTCATAAGCGCGTGCGTTGTGTGACTCAAAAAGTTCCCAATTGGGAACTCTTATTCAGTTGAAGAAAGAGATAGCGATGTAGTTTTGACGCGAGAGCGATAAAGACGTGCGATAAAGCAATAAAGCGTGCCTTGCGGACATCGGAACAGATTTTTCGGTTGATTTGTAAGGGAATAACGTATCTATATTTATTCAAACATCATTGTGTTTGTTAGTTTTTTAAAATCAGTTTTTCCTCTGAGTCAGACGAATTCATTGGTTATTTCAAGAACAGGAATGTATAAATTATATTAGGTATATCTACTTAGCACACTATAGGTACCTGCTAAGCACTTAACTAATAAAAATAGTTAACTATGTAGTTGTCATAAGATAAAAAAATGTATTCATATGAATAAAGGTATAACTTCTAGTTGATTAACAATTAGGTACTTACCTACTTGAGGAAAATTACCTAACATATATAATTAGTTACATAAAAGGTACCAAATACTTCAGTCATACTGAACTAAATAGAACTTTTGAGTGAGACATCTGGAATACTTATATCTAATACCTTTAAACGAGCAATTCTTGTATATATATATATATATATAATTGGAATCTCGGAATCGGCTCCAACGATTTTCATGAAATTTAGTATATAGGGGGTTTCGGGGGCGATAAATCGATCTAGCTAGGATTCATTTTTAGGAAATGTCGTTTTATCGGTGTTTTCAGGCAATGATAAACTTCTACAATATACTCTTCCTGACATCTATTGGCAAGTAGCAATAATATAAGCTTCAGTAAATGGCGTTGTTAAGCAACATATAGTGTAGACGAGTATTTAAATGACAAAGACGCATGGAAATGACCAGCTCTGCAACTAGTTCCGCTCAGAATAGTAAATACTTTTGTATTATTATCTTTTTTTGTAATATTTTTTTAAAAGATGTGCTGAGGAGTTTCTTTAGGCTTTTCTTCTCCTCCACGATAAAGCACCTTCCGAAAAGCCAAAAAATGACGTGCATAAGTGTATCAGTGATACCTATATGAATAAAATATTTTGACTTTGACTTTGACTTTAACACTAAACCGAGCAAAGCTCGGTCATCCGGGTACTTTACATAATACCTACCAATTTCAGTGTGTTAAAAATGACGGCAATAACTCTGGTTATAGAAAATTGACAAAGATATTAATTTACCATTGTCAGTCTCATTACGAAGTTGAAAGACAATGAATTATATTATCTTAACTTATTAGCTTCATTTTTAACCGACTTCAAAAAAAGGAGGAGGTTCTCAATTCGACTGTATTTTTTTTATGTTTGTCACCTCAGAACATAGGACTGGGTGAACCAACAAAGGAAAACAGAAAAAAAATCTCAGATATTTGAACATTCGTTTCTTCATAACAAAAGATCATAAAGTAATGTAATTAGTCCTTAGTTAAAGTTTCATTACGTTAATTCATGAGATGAAAATGTAATGGCATTCAGCGAAATTGACTTACGGATATAGAAGGTGGATTATAGTATGAATACTGAAGTTCAGTAGACCGACTCCTTTAATACTATGATATTAGTTGTGTGTCGCTATTGACTTGGGTACCTATTGATTTTATGAAGCTTAGCATAGCTCCGTAAATAATCATTTATATGTATACGCCCCCCGACCAGGTGTACTGACGACCTGAAGAAGACAGCGGGCATCCGCTGGTTTCAGAAGGCTCAGGACCGGTCAGAGTGACGCAAGTTAGGGGAGGCCTATGTCCAGCAGTGGACCTTCAAGGGATGATGGATGGATGGATGGATGATATTGCAGCAGGCCGCACTTTTTTACAGGTCTGTCTCCAATCTCATCAACATTAAATTCAACTTGACCTACAATAAACGTGTGAAAACTTATAGGTAAATAGTCGTACAAGTTTAATTGAACAAAACATTAAAAATATATTAAACTTGTTTTTATCTGTTTCAGGTGAATACTTAGTTGCTAATTGTTGTTCATACCTGCTTTGAGTAACCGGGAAATTCATCATCTGGTTAAATTATTGTATATTATAATATTATAATGCTTGTAGTTGTATGTATACTCAAATTTTTTAGATCCTTGGTATTCCTTGGTATCCCTAATTTTGAAGTCGGTTATTTTTTGTCAAGCAATTATCACGCAAAAACGAAATTTTTTCATAAAATTTAGCACACAGCTAAACTAAGATCTGGTATAACGCACTTATTGTTCCGGTAAAAGCAAAGCAAAGCAACAACCCATAACTGTCCCACTGTTGGGCTCGGGGTCGCCTTTCACAATGTGAGGGGTATAGGCCACCGCCCTGGTCAAGTGCAGATTGGTAGACTTCACACACCTTTAAGAACATTATGGAGAACTCTCTGGTGTGTAGGTTTCCCCACGATGTTTTTCTTCACCCAAGCTAGTGATAAGTAACTTGTAATACACATTATAATATTTAAAAATCAGAGGTGGGATTCGAACTCGGGCCTCTACGTTCGGGAGATCAACGTTCTAACCGCTATAATAGGCTATCACTGCTTGCTGATAGGTAGAGCGTTAGTAAAATATTATATTAATCCAATGATCGATGCCTTGCGATCTGAAGCTTCAATTAGTGTTTTGTCCTCGTCAATTCAAGACAATAAAACAAGAGACTGCAAGGATTAATATTTGCAAATCTAAAACCGCATCGAACCAATAACGGCCGGTCTCAATAATATACTGTCAGTACAACAAACTGTAGACAGGGCAAACATTAGTATGTTATCTGTCATATCTGCCAATTTTTGCGTCTCAATAACCTTCGGTGGATAGAAGATATCTACCGATGACATCGATCTACCTTTCGGAGGGCCTACTCATACCGGAGAGTAAGTTGGTCTATACAAAAATGAAAACTTGTGTCTCAATAACGCTTTGACAGATACCTGTCGGTATTAAAAGTTACCAACTGTCGGAATTTTTCATATCACTCGATTTCGACGGATAATTTGTAGATTACTCGTAGTGTAAAAAAAAAATCAAAGAATCATGGATTTATTAATCAGTGATGAGTGATATTGAATGGTGTGAAGCCTGTGAATTTGATTCCGCCTTTTTTAATACCAAGATCGCCGAAATTATCCTCGTAAAAATATAATGACTGTATTGTCTGAATCCAAATTTGTTTATAAGTAGGTACCTAGAACTAGATTCAGATTAAACAAAACGGCATTGAATGAGAATTGTGGAAAATTTCTTTCTTTAAAGTTCTAGGTATGTAGGTATTTTAATTAAACAAGAACACAAAGCTTTTTTTAAGTAAAATATATTTTGAAATTATTTATTTATTTCCAATAAATGTAAAGATAACAGGTTCATTTCAACTTAACAGCGTTTACAATTTACACGTTGTAAATAATCTATGGCCGTTCTGCGAAATACAGCAGATGTCGAGTAAAATATGTCCAGATCTGGGTTCCAAGCCAGGATCCCATTGAGCAAAGTTACTGCACGAACCAACAGTGATTCTCTCACCAACTGCAAATTACATCTTGGTACTGCTAACAACCTTCGTCGACGTGCGTGAGTATAGTTGTCCGGTACATACAATAAAACTTGTTCCAGCACTGAGGGGTTATAGATACTACCTCTAATTAGCTTAAAAAATAGTTCAGTAGAGCCATGTATCGTCGAACTTCGAGGGAATCGTAACCTGTCATTCCAAGTACAAATAAACTTGGATACAATTAGGGATAACCTACGAAGTATTCGTACTGCCTATGGTAAAGCCATCTTATGAATTTTCTTTGGAGTTTCTCCACCATTGTATCAAAAACATTTTGCCTTTTCAGAAATAATAGTGTGTCCCTGCTACATCAATAGCTAAATTGGCCTTAAAAAGAAAGGCACATCATCTTTTGAGGGGTCTGGACTTCATCTGAAAAGAAATTTGCTTTTAGTACATTTGGCAACAATTTGTGTTTGCGAAACATAATAATACGATACTCGTATATTTTATTTTAATAAAAAATAAAGTCTATACTCACGTAATTGTTGAGCAATGTCTTTCATTTATTCATAAAACTAATTAATATTACTAAAATTATGAGAAAACATACGTTGTTTGTATTTTGGGTAACCAAGCGACACAAACGAATGTCAAATGACAATAACATGTCACCGTCATCAGTCGGGATACCTATCAGTACTAAACTTCAAATGCTGCGTTTTGTTACTAGTGAAGCATTGTTCGAGGTTACAGTTATTATTATTTTATTAACTTCATCTGCAAAATTTACAGCACATTTGGAACAAATTATCATTTTAATATTAAAATGAAATAAATTTATAATCAAAAACACGGAGTTCCTTTTTATAGTAAAAAGTATAAAAAAAGTATAAAAGTATAAAAAATGATATTGTCAGGCAAAAACGAAATTTTCAGAGGGACGTAAAAACCGGAAATAGAAATGTCATTGAAATGTTATCTACCGATGAGTTGACTTCTGTTTGCTTACTTTTGATTTTAGAGACGGCAGTTAATCGCAGATAAATCTTTACTTTTTATCTCTGCTATGTACCAGAGTTCGACTGACAGTATAATATTGAGACCGGCCGTAAGCTCATGTTCAAACTGCGATAACTCACGAGTCTTGTAACTTAGGGCCTTATCACACTGACGGTTTCCGAGCGGATTCAAAGCGAAAACGTCGCGGACCTGAATCGCATACACAGCTGTTTCGACGCTTGTGCGTGGCGTTCCGCTTTGAATCCGCTCGGAAACCGTCAGTGTAATAAGGCCGTTAGAGCAATTATTTTGATGTCAGTTTGTATCTGAATCTGAATCAATATTCACAAGGATATTATCTACAAAATAACGTTTTTAATTCGAACGTGCATAGGCACGTACTAAAAAAGGCATGTTTATGTGTTTTTGAATTATGTTAGAAAAGCTAAAAAACTGAAATTTTTGACTACATTGAGCATCAAATTTTTTATCAAAAAAGAAAAAAGAATTTTGTTGTAAGTGAGGGAATTTATTGATCTACATTCTAAATTACATTGTATATATATTTTTTATGAATAGAAAACAAAACCGTAGCTGTATTGACGAGAAACCGTCCCATTGTTAAACGAGAATGCAATAGCCATGAAATTAATTGAAGTGTGCTTATTTCCCTGCACCGTGAAATTCCCATTCACGTCATAATGTCAACAATATCTTTTGATTGTTAAATTCAATTATTCCGGCTTAAAAATATAAGAAGCAATCATAAAATTATGTACTTTAGGTAGGTATCTTTCATGGGAATATGATTATAAATTCTACTTCCATAATACCGCAGTCATATGACTCATATGTATCTACCTATCTATTTATTACACTACCTAAATAATCATGTGAAATGTGATTATGTGACAAAAATTAATAAGGAAATCTTTTAACTTTAATTGCCGCAACTGTTGACTTAATAAGTTATTAGAATCATTCTTAATATCAAATTATGTGAGAAATTAATTAAATCTTCTTGTTTATTTTCCATTAATTATAAATTATGATACCTAATAACAGGCTGTGGTTTTAGACCTCACGGCCCCGATTGTAATCCACAAGTGGCACCTTATTTAGTAAGCATGTGTTATCATCAGCATCACAGATATTTTTACAATGCATCATCCATCCATCCTTTGGTTGGAGGTCCACGGCTGGACATAATGAGCCACTCTGTCAAACATACATACTGAGAAAGTAGTCGAAACTGACCTATTAGAATCAGTTAAGAAATTAAACATTGCAATATTTGCCAAAATTTTACTAAGTAATTTTTATGTTTTTTTATATTGTATTTTAATGCCGTTTAATCAATTATGGAATCACTGTTAACGCAATTACCACAATGATACATTAAAAACTGTTATTGATAACAGTATTACGAATACTTTTATACTACTGTAGATTATTTATTTACAATTTATCTTACAACTAGCTGTGCCCCGCGGTTTTACCCGCGTTAATATGTTGAAAAAACTAACTACTAAAATATATGATGTTATATAGCCTTCCTCAAGATATGGACTATCAAACACAAAAAAATTTTTTCAATTCTAACCAGTAGTTACTGAGATTAGCGCTCTCAACCAAACAAACAAACTCTTCAGCTTTAAATTATTAGTATGGATAATACGTAACGTATTTATTTATACAAATAAATGCTAAACAAATCCTGTATTTCTAATATTATCTATTTAACAGTTACCACTTATGTCTACTTAGTTTCGTAGTTGTTAAAAACAATAGTTTATCTTTCATTGTAACACGTGGATTATAACATCACGTAGAGAACATTACCTTGCTTTGTAGTACATTTTATTATCAACTTTCTCATAAACTAAAACTACATAAAGCTCATAGATATATGAGCTACACGGTGCAACAGATAAGTGCCATTTGAAAAAAAGAATAAAATGATATCGACGCTTGAAAGGAAAAATTGACTAAGCGACAGTGAGCTAACTTTACAGGAGAGCAATTTAAAGTTGGAATTTTTAGAAAAAAATCATAATATATTTTTTGTAATCCTCCTACCGACGTTATTCTTACTGTTTTGGAATCCTTGTTTTACCGTCTATATTGTGGCATATACAACAAATTTTCTAAAATTTCAACTTTAAACTGCTCTCCTGTAAAGTTAGCTCAATGTCGCTTAGTGAATTTTTCCTTTCAAGCGTCGATATAAGCTGGCATATCCTATTAAACGCGTTTTCAAGCAAAAACTACTAAACGGATTTTCGTGAAATTTGGCACACAGGTAGACCGTGATGTGAAATAAGACAAAGACATTCTTACTATTTCTTACTATTCCGGAAAACGCGAGACGGAGCGTGCGTTTTTAAAAAGACGCCGATTAAAGTAGTTAATAATAATATGACATGACGACGCTGACCCCGAACTTATTACCATCATATGATAATAAGATATTCTTATGATTTTTAGTAGTTGCGAATCATAATCCAATAAGGCTGACTCTCTGACAGTTTCTTTGATAATCTGAATGGAGTAAACCCTTTGATGCTAAAGCTGCTCACACAAGGATGTGTGAAAAGTCAAGTTGGCCGTGTCAGCACAGAATAAAATAATGTTGCACTTATCTGTGTTAGTTTATTAAAAAATGTTGTTGAAATATTTTGTTATGCTGCATTATGCAAACATTGGCGCTTATATTCTTACAAATCAGTCATGTTTTTATTTGCAGGTAAATCCAAAGTGGAATTGACACCGATCATAGTCACAGGTGGATTGAACGATATCGTCGTGTTATCAGCACCGATTTTGAACGCTCAAGCTATTTACTATCTACACAAACCTAACGGAGATGCCTTTCGATTGAACTTGAAGAATAAAACAGATAATGCACTAAGTAATAGAATAAATGAACCACAATTTAGGATATTCAATGTTAATGACAATGAAAGCAAGACAACAAATGTCGTTGCGATCGCAGAAGCTGAGATGACACCATATGAATTTATGATAGGACCATTACAAGAAGATGATTATGGGAATTGGGTACTGAGTGCGTACTTCAAAGATATAGATGGACATTGGACAGAGTTTTTCCAGGTCATTACAATGGAAATAATTGGTAAGGCTTTCAAATTTTGTGCACATTTCGCTTATACGATCAACGCATTTATTGCCATGTCTAAATTTTCTAAATGTACCACCTGTTAATTACATAATATACCGTAAATTTGCATTTTCGTCTTCATCATTGTGTGTTAACGATAGCTAGGAAATAAGTAATCTTTCTGTCTATGAGTTATCTACTTTGGGTAGTTGACAGGCTACACACACACTCATAGCCCCACACTAGGATTCCCTGTGTCGTAGGTGCCATGGACAACACACAGAGACAACAACACACACATCCAGACCGAGAACAGAAATTCAAACTTATCATTTTCTGTATCGCTCGAAATCGAACCGAGGGCCCTTAGAAGGGTGATCCGCCTTTGTCACCATTGCGCCACTCGGGTCGTCAAAGTTGAGGCATGGGTAGTAATATTAAATCTTGTAGTTGATGTAGTACAAAGCAAATAGCTATGTTACTAATCTAACCACATGTCAAACGCTTCACGACAAATCGTGTCCATAATAATAATTAAAATACGACAATCATAATTACAATGAAATACTGTAAAAAGAAACGAGCAAGCTAAGCCTGAAAGTGCCATTCTTTTTAATTAAATTCATAATTTGAATGGCCCTACCTCTGTAACAACTCTTCCCTCTCTCTATAGTTTGCTATCACGACTCAAATAATTCTTGACAAAAATAACCGACTTCAAAATTAGGGATGACTCGAAAACTACTCGTCAGATCTCGCTTAAATTTAAGTGGGACCACATGACAAGTCCTAGCTTTCGATTAAAAAAAGAATCATAAGAATCGGTTCACCTAGTCGAAAGTTCTGAGGTAACAAACATAAAAAAATACAGTCGAATTGAGAACCTCCTTTTTTGAAGTCGGTTGAAAAGAAAACACAAAGTAGGATCAATAAACCCACACACATACATACGTCAGCAATTCAAGTCTTCTAACCAAATAGCTGAAATAGCTCAACCACGTGGACTTATTGTATAATAAATGGTATACATCTTAATTAAAGGCCCAAAGCATTTCTTTCACAGAACAAGTTCCATTATTTCCTGAAAAACCAGAGCTGAACATCGGTGATCAATTCATCCTAAGCTTTATATACCCAATCAGAGGCTTACAGAGCTGCCAACTTATACCACCGCAATCCACAGGCGATAGATACTTCGATAGAACCAAGACTGGTTTGGATAGATGTCAATTTATAATGAAGAATGTGAGTACAGCAGATGAGGGTACTTGGACAATCGTCGGGGTGGGACCAATTGTGTATAAAGGGAGTTCTGTTTTACATGTACGAGATTGAAAATATTAGTAGATACAGTTAGTATTATTTTGGTACTGTATAACTCGATTTCGGGTCAGAGTTTAATTCAAACTTAACTGTCTGGCAGTCGTTATAGATTGCGGAAATCATAGATGTAATATGTAAACCAAAGAAGTAGGTTTCAAGTAAATTCGACTTAAGTACGTATAGGTACCGATTAATAATAGTGTCTAATCTATTCATTCTTTGGTGTCTAAGTTTGAAAAATAAGTTTTAATATTTTTAAATTCATGGCGTGGTTCATAATCTTGCCATGGTTCCATAATAATATGTTACGTTTTCGTTCCTACTTAATCTACTTAATATTTAAACACGTGCCATAATTATAAGTTTTCTAAAGCTTCGTAAAAGATGACTCACGATTTGTATTATTTTATTTTATAATATATCTGGACGTATATAAATTAGCACAATCGAGTAATCCCGTGATTAGATTTATGTCAAACTAAAACATACATCGGTATAAAAATAAGCAAATCCTGAGTACCCGTTTGCATTTAAAATGTGTAATGTTGGCGTGACATAAGTATACAATAATTTGTTTATTACCATTGAATTGTTACTTGGTAAAAATATATTATAATAAAACGATGTTAATAAATGTCTTGATGTTACGAACTGAAACTTGTATCAACAATGATATGCATAGAGATAGATTTTATTATAAGACTATATACAAAATTATTGTCCTACTAACTTAACAAGTAAGTTAAGCCATGTGTAAAGCCTTTTGTAAGAATTAGAATATTAAATAATAAAACGGTTTAACTGAAATTATTTTATTTTAAAGACAACAGACGTATACATACACACTATCATCACATATTCACATTTATTTATGTGAAACACATCATTTATTATTATAGTTACTAGCTAAACATTATATTAGTCATTATTTACAAAAAACTTAATTATAATATTTCTTACACACACATTTCTAATAATATGATTGGACTTACACCAATCAACTGAGACTTGAAAACAGACATTTCTCTTTATATTTTCCACAATATTAAAGAGATTTCCGGGTATCCAAATAATACATGTATGTATGTTCTCCATGCACTCAAAAACGGTGAAACCGATTTTGATGTCATTTTCAGGCAATCACAACAGATTTTTCTTTTATTATAACCGTAGGAAGCCGGTGCGGGTTGTTTTTTCATTTCCGTAAATAGGTACTTCGTTTTTTTCAACCTACTTCCTAGCCTCCTTCGCGATACTAGGATTTTTCATTTCCGTAGATACTTCGTCGTAAATAAAATATAAAATCTTCTATTAAATTATATCTTGTATAAAAATTACAACTCAGTATAAATAAACTACTTTTGTAGTTCGGAAGTATTATTTTCCAAATATCTATAGAATTTCAAGTTAATTAGTAAATTATACATGCAAATTATGTCGGAATTGTGTGGCGATGCGTGAATTCGTCACACTTGTGTCATTGCTTATCCAAGCTATTGTTACAGTTTTGCCCGGCTGTGACAATGATATTTCAAGATCATACAAACAATGTTTCTAACTTACATATATGTATACCAACATTTTAAAGGTCGTATATTTGGCTTTATATATGTAGTAAATATTTTTTTTGTGCCACTAAATACATTCAATATAAGTAAATTTACAGCTAAACTGTGTTTTGTATGTTTCTAATTCGAAATTTTGTCCACATATTTTTAGTAAGCGGATGGCTCCATAGAAGCCACCTTTACAGGTTTTATTACTTGATATATTTATATTTTTTACACGCTTTATATTAGCTTCACCTATATGTATGTTTGTTCACAACTTGTAACCGACTCCTTTGGACTTGATTTTGACCCACTTCAAACGGTTAGAATTCTTTCAAACTTCGTATACTTATTTACTTTATATAACCATAATAACAAAAATACCAGACTGAGTATAAACTGTCTTATATTTTGATCTTTATTTTTACCATCTGGTGGCCCGTCTGCTTTTTCATCAGACATGTTGGCAATAAATAAAAAAATCTGTCTTATTTTTATATCATTACAAAAAAATAACATCCAATCAATTCACTGTCACTACTAAGTTTTAATTGTAGACAATCATTAACTTATAATTTACAAAAAAAATTCTGAAACAGCCATATGTTACGTTACTATGTGTCAATACAAGTACAGTCAACACAAAATCCAATTTGATTCACCATCACTTTTCTTCATCAGCATAATATCATCCCCATAACTCCAGCAACATCTTATTTTCCAATCAATATTCCATCCAAATCCATCCACAAGTTCTTCATCATATATAACATATATGACATCTTATATAACATATATGACATCATATATAACATCATATATAACATATATGACATCATATATAACAAATTCTATACTAACTTGGTCAGTCCGTTCACTCGCTACCACTCCCCGAGCCAGACCCACTGCCACTCCGCTGAGGAGTGTTGGCGTCCCCTCCTCCCTCGCTGCCGTCATCGTCGGAGTCCTTGAGAGCCTTCGCCCTGTCCAACCGTCTCGCTCGATGGGTCTCCATGTCAGACGCATCTGATTCCGATGAGTAGATCGCTGCGCCGGCTGATGCTGAAATTAAATAGTTAAAGTAGTTAGTAATTACATATAATTTGTGGTTTTTATAGGAATAGTGGATAGCTAAGCAGACAAACTAACTAATTATAAGTAATTAACGTAACTAATTATAAGTAACGGTTAATCACCGTCAGCCATGGACACATAACATCAAAGGTACACCGATGCGTTGCCGGTGAAACTTATTTCCGGCTCTTTGAGGCTGTGCTGTGTGTACTTAAAAAAATTCACAGTTGATTTTACGTGGCATGAAATTTTTAGTCTATTTCTAGTTTCTTTGAACTCTAGTTTACCTGGACACTACACTTTAGCCCTATTAGAATAGTAACCCCAATCTCACGGCGGATGGATGTCGTAAAAGGCGACTAAATCTGGCCCGCTGATGGTAGGACCCGTGGAGGAATTATATCGCTAATATTGATTGTAATTGTTAATTAATACCATTATTACTATTATTATTTCTCCATAGGGTTCGCCTGGATAGCTACCACCCTCGAGCATAAGTCAGCCGCCAAACGACTCGTCGTGTTCCGGCTGGGGACTTAATAGTCAGTTCTTTCTTTCTTTTTCTTGGGCGACGATAGCCACTTACCATAAGGCGGATCATCAGCTCGTTCGTCGGCTATTTTCATAAAAAAAAAGCCTCATAAAGTTCTTCATAGCTCCAAACCCTGCCCCATACAGCCCCATCAACTCACCCTTCTGTGCAGGCTTGTATTTGTTCTTGATAGCGGCGAGGGAGACTCCGCCCTCGTCCTCCGAGTCGTCGGCCCGCGCCGCGCCCCGCCCCGCGCCCGCTCGCCGCGCGCGCCGCGACACCACGCGGGACCGCATCGCCGCTCGGAGCTCCATCTCTTCTTTCTGTTGGTTCATTGGGATGTTGACTAATTTTAGGATTCAATTTTATTTCATAGATATATAATCTTAATATTCACGAAAAAATATTATAAAATAATAATCTTCAATTTAAAAACAAAAATTGATAAATAAAAATCATTTTCAAATTTTTCACCAAAAACTTCACGTGACGTCACTAAACTATATTCAATAAATCAATACTTTCGGTCTACTGAAGTTTGTTGAACTTCCATATAAAATACGAGCAATGATGTGACAGTGAAGACAATTTTTAACATTTGAAATTAATTTCTCTCTCTCTCTCTTTCACTCTCTCTCTAGATTAGCGTCACCACGTTGAATGATATGTGTTAGTACTGAGTATTGAGCATTGGTCCAATTGACCAACAACCTGTTTAAATACACCCAGCATAAACCTGTTCAAACAACAACTTACCTTCAACTGATACTTCCTATCAGCATCAGGATCCGCTCCAACTTGCGACAGGATCTTGATAGCTGAAGTCTTGGTGGATCGGTCAGCTAGAGACAGGGTCATCTTGCGGTGAGTGAACGACTCGGTGGAGTGAGGCCTGAAGGACAGCTTGGTCCGGAACACTGCCTGGCCTTGCAGACCCGTACCTTGACGGACGAAGAGATGGTTGTGATCACCCTGGGGACGAATTAATGAGAAATCATTGTTATAAACTGACAGATAATGTACAAACTAACCAGTGGACCTATAGTGAATTCTTTTATACAAGTCCTGTTTAATAAACAATTTTACAGGTTATTTTTGTCGTCATTTGTACTTTAAAAATGTCTTATTTTTACAAAAAAAAATTCAATGAATATGTCAGTAAAAAGTAGTGCTAAGATTGTTTAGCAAATAAGAGGTTTCTTTTTAGGATTTTTGAAAATTCATTCCTTGACACCATTAGCTTACTTTTAGCGATACAATTGCATGAATCGTGAATGCACGACTACATCGCTTCTTTTGGCGAACGCATTTACAATACGTGTCAGACACATTATCGCTAGTAAGGAGGACTAGCATCTAGCATCGTAAGATCGTTGGACTTGGTAAGAACAATGCAGATTGGTCTGCTTAACAGTATTTTGGCCTTCCCATGTTGGAAGAGGCCAAGATATTGTGCAGGCTGGCTGTTTTGGGTCTTGCAAATCGTTAATTAGTTCATTCGGAGTTGTATGCTGATTGTCTCGTGTTTTAACTGTTATACAATAAGTGTATGTTATTTCATTGCCTATCCTAAATGGGATGATGTAGTCGCTCAGCGACAAATTTCCTTTCAAATAAATTAAAAAAAAATCCCTGTCGTGGGTGCCATGGACAACACATCAAGACTAGAACACATACCCATACTTAGAACAGAAATTCAAACTCATCATTCAAATTTCGGCCTCACTGCACAAGCCGTCACACTGAACTGTTGCACTAGTTTCTAAAATACATGAATCGAGATCGATTCATCCACCAGGGACATTCGAACACACACACACACACACACGCGCGCGCGCGCACACACACACACACACACACGCACACACACACATTAAACCTAGATTAATAATAAACCAACTCACATGCAGCGGCTGTTTGTACACATCAAATATCTCCGAGCCTAGATGCAGGGACATGCTCCCGTCCGACCACTTCACCATCCGAGCGTTGGACTCCTTCACCGCGTTGCCCTCCTTGTCGAACACTGTTCGCCAACGCATCGTGTTCTCTACCTTCAGCTTCAACCTATCAACAAACATATTATTATGGTTTTTAACCGACTTCAAAAAAAAACTCAATTCGACTGTATTTTTTTACGTATGTTATCTCATAACTCAGACCTATTGAGGCGGCTTAGAATACTAACCCCAATCCCACGCTGGATGGGTGTCGTAAAAGGCGACTAAATCCGGCCCGCTGGTGGTAGGGCCTCTTGAGTAAATAATGTATTAATGTTTGATGTTGCTGATGTCTATAGACGACGATAGTCATTTACCATTAGGTGCATCGTCAGCTCGTTTGCCAGCTATTTTCATAAAAAGAACTTTCTGAGTGTACCGATTTTGATGATTCTTTTTATATTCCAAAGCCTGTGCTTGTCATGTGATTCCGTTTAAATTTGAGCGAGATTTTGAATTATTTCTAATTTTGCCGTCAGTTATTTTGTTAAATAAATTATGTTATTATAAGATGTGCTGAGGAGTTTATTTCGCCATTTCTTCTCTATGACAAAGAACGAAAATATCCGGATGGTGGTAGATTTAAAAAACTGACGTGAATAAGTGTATAAGTAATACCTGCATGAACCACGCTATGCAATCTGGAATGCAGATCCTACTTATATTATAATTTCACAATTACAAAATAACTTTGTGAGGATGTTTAACTCTTTCACGAATTTTCATGAAATTCAGTCTACAGGTAGACCAAGAATAACAGGTAGAATAATTTATTCTATACTAATATTATAAAGCTGAAGAGTTTGTTTGGTTGAACGCGCTAATCTCAGGAACTACTGGTTTGATTTGAAAAATTATTTTTGTGTTTGATAGTCCATCTATCGAGGAAGGCTATAGGCTATATAACATCATATATTTAAGTAGTTAATTTTTTCCCCGAAAAAAACCCAGGTGAATCCGCGCGGCACAGCTACTAATATATATAACGTACTTATTATCTCGAAAAACGTGGGCAAGGCCACGAACAAATCGCTAGTTAACATTAATAACCCTCACCTCGCCCGACCCTCCTCATCCAAGGTTTCCTCCTCATCTATCTCATCCTCATAGGTACTGGGGTCGTAAGGCCTGGTCTCCACGGACAAGAAATTGGGCAGCTTCACGAAGTGTAACTCCTTGCCCAGCTCCGTCCAGATCTTGGGCATGTCCACGTCGATACGAGTCTCTGGTATCTCCTGCTCTTCTTCTTCTTCGGGTTTTTGAGGCGCTTCCTGTGGTACATGAAATAGTCTAAGCAGTTTGAACTTTAATATATCCTACCGGTGTAAATTCCAATCTGCATTTTGCATATTAGAAATAAATTGTCACTTGCTTCGAAAAATTAAAGAACAATGCCCAAAAATTATTTTATATTTTTGTTAGCGTCTTTAAACATCAGTTATACCGAAGCAATTCAATTATTTTTTTACGTATTTTAATATTAATACCTGTACCCGTATTACCCAGCGTAAAATAATTTTATTAATAAGTGATGAATTGACTATAATAACAATGATGTCAACAATGTCCATTTTCATTCGGGCACTCACTTCGATACATAGCTTGTATCAAGCAAGATATAGGGAGACTTCTGGCCAATATTACAGACAGAATTTCGTTATAATTGTTGGTATGACAAATATAATGATGTCAAATTTCCATTTCCGGTTGTCAATCAAAAAAAAGTCAGAATAAAATAATGGTAAAAATTACAGGCAGCCGTAAGTCTCCCCTACTCTATGACTCAATGTTTATAAGAATTCAATCTCAAAATACTTTGGTTCTGGGGTGTGTCTGCTGAAAATTCTTATAAATCTAAGCTCAGAAATTAAAGCGGCGATTTTTAGAATTTTTTTTTATTTTAAGACGCTAAAGTTGAAAATGAAATAAAACGATGTATGGCAGTTGGGCATTGTTCTTTGAATACTAAAAAAATAACAGACTTTAAATAAAGTGAGAACTCCATCAACATAGCCAAAGTCAATTAAATAGCAATATAACATCAACACTAATCCTCTCTCTTTCTATATAACACTACCCACCTCATTCCCCAATACCTCTAGCGTCATGCCCCAACCACCTATCATCGTCACCCGCTATAACCACAACATCAACACTAATCCTCTCCCTTTCCATCTATCATAACCCACCTCATCCCCACTTCCTCTAGCGTCAACCACCTGTCATCGTCATGCGCTATAGCCACAACTACAACCCTCTCTTTCTATCTATCACAACCCACCTCATCCCCACTCCCTCTAGCGTCATCCCCGGACCGCCTGTCATCGTCCGACCGGGCGCGACTGCGACTGCGACTACGACTGCGACTTCGCGACCGCGACCGCGACCGTCCCTTGTCGCGCTCGCCTTCGTTGTCAGTACTGATGTCCGACGCGTCACCGAATAATGCATCTGCTGTTACTGGAAATGGGATATAAAAGGGGAAAGGTTAATGTGTTTGTAAAGGAATACTTTTCTAAAGTGAAAAATTCACGTTTTGTATGTGTAAGCATCATTAGATAAATTATTAATTACCGTCTGTTTAACTTCATGATTGCGTTTAGGTATAAATAAGCAGTTTAATACCTTTTTAATTACTGTTAATTTACAAGTACTAATTTAACAATAATTAACGTTATTGTTAAATTAGTACTTAATTTGATTTCACTGACGACAACGGCCAATGAGCGGGCAGCTTTTTCGACCAATCACAAGCTCTTGTGAAGAGGGTACTCGTGGAGTGGGGATTTCCCCGAGGTGGCAACGCTGCCCGCTCGGCAGTTAGTTTTGGGACGTCGAGCAAGAAGCTCGACAATTGTGTAATAGTGTATAAGTGTATCAGTGTTTGAAAGTGGTGCATAAAATAATATTTAAACAAGGGAATTATCTTTTATTTTACTATCACCTATAGCAAAAGCCAGCCCCTAGTTTCGTCGGATTAGCAAGAGCCGACATATGTAATGTGTCTATAATGGAGTCTAAAAGGAAGAACAGTACAGGCCAAACCCTTAGGACTAGAAACTTAAATTTTGCACATGTATTCCTCTCGTGACGTAGGAACTAAGGAAGGATTTTTCAAAATTCAACCCCCAAGGGGATGAAATAGGCAACAGCTAGTCATAAATAAAATGCTTTATGCTTTTATTACTATTATATACATTATGCATGTTTGGCCCTGTTTTCCGTAAACAAATCAATATTGCACAGTTTAAATTTAATTCCAAGTACAGCAATGTGTACTGTATAACATGCATGTATGATTTTCAATATTCCTATTACTAAAAAACAGTCTTACCAGTATCAGTCTTCTCTTGATTCTCATCATCGGAATCAATGAGTTTCTTGGTCTTCTTCTTGGGTTTACCGCTGGTGTCTGAGCCGCTATCTGAACCTTCTTTCTTGCGTTTCTTAGCCTCACCATCACTCTCAGAATCTGAGAGAACTGCTCGCTTCTTTTTGTCTGCTAGAAGTAATCAAATATACTTTTAAAATGAAAACTTTTGTCACCATTATTGCTATTATTTTTCTCCATGGGGTTCGCGTGGATGGCTACCACCCTTGAGCATGAGTCAGCCGCCAAACGACTCGTCGTGTTCTGGCTGGGGGCTTGAGAGCCAGTTCTTTCTTTCTTTTTCTTCGCTCTTTCTTGGCCGGCAACGCATCAGTGATGCCTTTGGTGTTGATGATGTCCAGGGCGACGATAGCCACTTACCATCAAATGGATCGTCAGCTCGTTTGCCGGCTATTTCCATTAAAAAAAACTCAATTTCACTAGGGATATAATAACTCTTAATTGGGTGCTATATGCTTAACTGGAGAGGGAACCAAAGTTAAGACAGTCATGGATAGTGACTGGGAAGATGGTAGAAAGATGGTGAAAGTGGCACTATCTCTCATTAACTATAAGCCTATTCTTTGATTGACAATGCAACCTCATAACCAAACCATTACAATAAGACACTAAAATAATATTCTGTTATCAATATCTATTGATACACTTACCTGCTGCGTCAGAAGCATTTGAGCTTTTCGATCTTGATCTTGAACGACTTTTGGACTTAGATTTACTTCTTGACCTAGACTTTGAATGTCTGGACCCAGATCTGAAAACAATATAAAGAAAAATAATTAGTTAAACAGGATATTGCATTCATCCCTAAGAGTAATGTGATTAAAAAAAATTGTAAATAAAATATTAAAATGATTAATTATTACCTTGATCTGCTCCTTGACTTCTCCTTATCCTGTTCATCATCGATCATAAGATTAGGCGAGTTGGATCTACTGTCAGCCACATCTTGTCTTGCAACTGGGCTTTTGGATCTTGACGAAGAACGGGACCTTGACTTCCTACTCTTAGGACTCCCGCTAGCTGACCTCGAACGACTCTTAGCAACTGACTTGGGGCTCGCCGATCGAGACTTAGATGATCTGGATTTAGGACTCTGTGATCGCGATTTGGGACTTTGAGACCTAGACTTAGGGCTCTGGGATCTTGATTTGGGGCTTGCAGATCTGGATTTTGGCGATTGAGCACCTGATTTTGGACTCTGGGAACGAGAATGATTACTGCCTGATCCTGACCTGTGTGACCCACTTCGAGACCTTGACCTAGACTTAGCGGGGCTTCCGGATGCCCGTGACTTGGCACTCGAAGCACCAGATTTGTTGCTTTGGGCTGATCCTGATCTATTGGATGCTGCCGGGGAATTGGATTTACTTCGAGAAGCATTGGAAGCATTTGATGATTTCCTTGAACGTGCAGTGCGATTCGATTTGGGAGATTCGCTTCCTGATTTTCCTGGGCTGCGGGACACCGAGCTATAAAAAATTAAAACATTTTAGAGTGGTTTATGCTCATTATGTAACAAATCTTCCTTGATAGAATTAAAAATAAAAATGAGAGAAACTAGATTAATCAACACAGGAAACACATAATAATTTTTTTTAAATCTATATTTACTATTTTTCATATCAAGGTACTGCATTAATTTGTATTACACAACAATAACAAGCACAACATTACGATATCAACAGAGAGGAGAGTTCACATATTATGGACAGGAATAATGTAGATCTCCTGCATCTTCTTGAGTGGCAATACATTTATGATGCCTTTAATGTACCTAGATATTTATTGGCAACACTGACCACTTATAATCTGGTGGTATTTGCTTTTTTCCCACCAGCTAACATGGTAAAAACACCAGCTATACTACAAGTGTATGAGAGTTATTCAAGTATTTTTGAGTGGTAATTAAGGTATTGAATAACAAGTAAAACCTTACCGAGATTGACTACCTTCCTTGCCGGATGGTGCAGGACTGCCACTCTTACTGCGGCTGCCACTAGAGCTGTCCGAGTCTGATCCCGAATCTGTGTCTGTAATTTTATTTACAATCTTACATTAGTACACTGAACTTACTATTCAATAATTCATTATGCAGGAACGAAGCTGTGTGAAGAGAATTCATAATTTAATATCAACCAAAGTGCTATTCCGAATCATTTAATAATTTTAATCACATAGATACTTTGTCTATGCACAAATGATAATGTTGTGGAGAAGAAAAGATGATAATAATTCTTTGGAATAACAATATCAACAACTCTTGATATCAGCCGAATTATCATTTGGTCTTCATTTATTTCCAACTATACATTGTATTTTAGTAATCGGAACATTGTATATCAGATTTTCTTAATTAAAAATTAAGTCCAATGTATGAGAAATGCAAAAATAACACAGTTATTTCCAAAAACACAGCAAAGTTTAGTGCAAAGGAAACCACAGTTGATATGCTACCAATAATAAAAATGCTAAAGAAAAATACTACAACAAAATACGTGGACTCTTGGATAAGTCTGTGATTTATATAAGTACCACGTTAAAAGGATTCAGGATACCTTAGAACACACTTAAATGAATGTCCATAAACATTAGTAACCGCTAGTCGAATGTACGTTGCATATAATAACCTACAAAAATAAACTTCTTGTTGCCATAATACTTAAACACCGTAAAAGACAAAAGGATTAAAAATATCAAATTGTTTTTTGAACAAAAACTTCCCAAGAGACAACAATTGTAATGAAAATCAAATTTAATAATAAAGTATATTTCTTCTATACATACCAGCAATATAATTTTTTGTAGGAGCCATTTTTGATAATTTACACTAATATATAAATACACATTTGATGAATTTTATACAAAACACTTATGTGCAAGCAAATGTGCAGAAAGTAAGTTTTATTTTATGCTACCGTAATTAATTACAATTCTCCATGCCAAACGCAACGAGATTTACGAGATATGATATGACAATCGGCGACAGCAAGCAAGTTTGTGCTTACTGCTTGTCTTGTCAATGATTGTCAATCAATCTTGTCAATTATCTTGTCTAATGACAGTAATGACATGACTTGACATTTAGACATGACAGAGTATTTAAATTGTTCTTCAAAATCTGCAGTTGGGCTGTGGTTGGGCGTAATGTTGGTAACTTTTAAGTTTTAAATCTAAAAACCATTTAGTGGCGACGATACATAATATTACGAGATAATATAAAACTACAAATAATGTAACAATGTGTAACAACACTGAACAAATGTAATGAGAGCCATCTACAATTTGAGAAGGGAAACTTACATTAAGTTACATGAAAGTATTTTTTTTTTAGTTTTCCAACAAATGGCGCTAATAATACAATAAAAATCTACTTAAGGATTTTTTTAAAGTAGATAAAATAATATTTTTATGATTGATAACACATTTAGATATGAATAGAAAATACCATGTCAAAACGCAAACCTGTAAGTGTAATTAGTTTCTCAGTAAAAGGTGTTACAAGAATGCATAGTCAAATAGTATTAAGGACTATAATTTGCTCATGTGATTAAAAAAAATAATTTAGTGATATATTAAAAAAAATAGTAATATTTTAAAGTATCTCGTAATATTGTATTATAATATAGTTATTAGTTATTTGATGAACTTGATAACGACGTTATATTGGTCCTTAAAATGGTTTTTGAAATACAAAAGACACTTATTTCAATGCTACCAACATTAGTTGAGGAGCACCACTCTCTAGTAAGCCGGCAGGCCGGCAGGCTTCACAGAAAGAAAACAAACACCAGTTATAATAATTGAGAATATAATTGTTGCGTGGACTTGTGGCCCTCCTACCACCATCCTACCACCTTGTGGACGCATTGGCAGTGGACATGCGGATAACTTAAAAACCTAAAGGACCGTAAATCTCACCACCGTGTTTCCGGTGAAGAAGGAAGTGGGGGAAATGTTCAGTGACCGTTAATTTACATAATGATTGGCTGTTTGCATTAGTAAGAACGGCTACTGATAAGCTGATAACCCTACTCCCTATTATATATCCGTTTAGCAAGTGTCTTCAAATACAAATACCGTTACCATAGTTAAGTACCAATAATTAAAATATTTAACCATATACTATTGTTTGCTTATTGATGTTAGTGGACCATAACGTAATAGAATTTACAAGGTTCGCATAGTGAATAGCTATTAGCGAATAACGAGTAAGTTAAACATAAACTTACATTGAAACAGTGCCTACCTCAATGATATTATATATTAATCTTTGGCCTACCTAGTGTATATTATAGTAAACAGAGTTCATGCATCTGTTCCCACTTTGATTTGAATGGACCGATTCACAACCATTTTTTCTACCGTTCGCGCTCGTGAACTGTGTTGTGTTCTGTTACTTCTGTTTAGTTGAACGATGGCTGCGGCCGGCGACGTGTGTGCCGGCCTTATACAACACAAAGCGACATTATTACGCGAACTGTGCGATACAAATATATTGGATGTGCTCGTGAAAAAAGGGTTATTCAATCTAAACGACTTCGAATTAATAACCGGTGCGGTTGATAGTGATAAATGCAATTACTTCATTGAGCTTGTTAGTAAACAAAGTGGGTTTAAGTTGCAAGAGTTGTGTGCGGTCCTATATAAGGAATGCCCGAAACTGTCAAAGGAACTTATGAATGACAGACATAGATACGTGATTAACGGTGAGTTTCTTTTATTTTTATGGGTTTTTGTCGTATTTTTATTTATTTTAGGACAGCTAATAATTATTCTTTTATTTAAAACAACTGAAACTTCTGTGGCGTGTTTAATGAACTACCCTCACAAATAACTTAATTTTGTCCGATTGTCTGTAGGTACCTATGTAGAATTATGATTTTTATAGTGTAATTACGTTGGTAAGTTTCATTTATTTATGTATATAAACATTTAAACCGTTGATGTTGGTTTGTTGCTTACCTTACCGTCTATTTGAACAAACTGAAATTGAGATCGTAATAAAATAATCCCACCTACTTACTAGTATTTTTTATATTCCCTGGGAAGCATAATAATCCGTATACCTAATTATTAAAATATTATAAATTACTGTACTTTAATAATAAATTCATTAAGTATTACAAACAACATGACTAATGGTTAGTCTAGTTACATGGAGATTTCCTTGTAATAAAGAAACGCTTTAATTTGCCTCTTCTATGCTATCTAAATATCCTTCACTTCAGTTCAGAAGCATAACTTTGAAACTTTGATTGAAAAATTGGGATGTCGATTGCCCAAATGAAGGGGAGAGCCTCGTACGAGTCCAACAGACAATAAACAAAACTTTTCAAACAGTATCGAACTTTATGTAAAGAGCTGTAGACTTCAAATTAAGTGGTAAGTGTCAGTGAACCGCAAAATTAACTAAAGGTCGTAAAATCTATGCGGGTGCGCTCAGAAATTGATCTCGGTTTTGTAACTGAATCAATTCGCTCTTGTGCCATTTAAAAGACGGGATCTGAATCATAATTTATAGGCAATATACGTTAAGTTTTTTGTATACGGTTAAGTTCATTGAAGTCAGCTGATTACCTAAGATGTCAATTGGATAATTAGGTATGTAGGGTAAAACTACCAAATATCGTCCATGTTTACTTTATGTTGTTGTTACGTACTTTATGCGATTTTTGTAGTTTATCTAGGTATATTTTTTTATTTAGGTCAATTCTTCTCTTATTTTCATATAGTTATCTCTTCCAATTTTATTTATTATTACGTTTTATTTGTGGATTTCGCTAACTTACACACACACACAAAATCGGCCAATATACAGCCTTACATCACATCTTTATTAAGGAGGGCACTAAGTAGAAAAATATCTACAATAAAAAATTTACCAAAAACTAAATAACCGCCTTTTTATGAAATAATCTTCGAAAAACGTATATCAGAATCAACATTTATTTATACCTTCTATATTTGAGAAATCCCTCAATTCTTCACGAATCCCATCATCAGAACTGAATTTTAATAAATAGTATAGGAATATTCTGCCAGTATTCCCTTGAAAATGAAAAAAAACGCATTAAATAATATAATTAACCATGCCGAAAGTCAGATTGACTTGATGTTTTTTTTTTCCACTTATCGTCCATTTTTACTTTTTCACAGTATAATTATGAAGTAATATAAACCCTAGCCCTGGGCCAGGCTAATATTTCAAATACTAAAAATTTTAGCTTCAACCCATTTTCCTCAAATTTTCAATAACTATTATAATCGAAATTCTACTACCTACTTACTGGAAGAACACTCGTTAGTATAAAAAGGCTAAGGTTCTTGATCAGCTATTTTCCTTATTGACTATCGGCATCCAAACATTATATTGAAAAGCGTTTTAAATGTGATTGGTTCTTCAATAAACCTACAGTAGGTACGTTCGTTCACCTACTGAGTAAACATTTGAAGCAAAATCTTTTCAAAAGTTCCGCCAGACCACTCAGACCATTAAAAGTTCGGGAGTGAATCCGACTGAAAGTTTCGTACATTTCGTAACGATCGAATTTAGGCACGCCACGGTGTAGTTACCCTAGGTAATATAAAATTCACAAAATATGTGCAACCAAGTTTTAGGAGTTCTGCCCCTCTGAATTAAACTTATTACCTACTACTAATTACTTCACAAACTAAGCAATAGATTTTGACGTTGGTATAGTTTTCAAGATTTTGTAATGAATATTAATTTCGTAATTTTATTATTATAGGTTTATAATGCTCATGCCACGATATTTATGATCATTTGTGAAATAAGTATTAGAATAAAACATAGGTAGGTACCATACCTAGACCCTTAGAATAGCCTAGACCAGTACATACCTAGACTACCTAGTGAAATATCTTAGCGTTATTAAGGGACACAAACAAACTTTGACATTTAGATGTAATATTAATAGGATTTGGATCATGATATCATCGGATAGCATTTACTTCACGTATTAGTAGGATGTGTGTATACTATTTTCTATCCTGTGATATTTTGGGCTACATGACTTTGGATACAATAAAATCACTTGGGGACGAAATTAGATTCAGGGACGAATTTTAGCGGCTGTACCGTACAATATTTGTAACTGCATTTTTGTATTTCAAAAGGAATAAAATTGGTCTGTAGTTCTGGAGGGAAGGTTTATCAAAGATAAGAGAACCGAGGTTTTGCTAAGTTGCTTAGTACGCAATTACGCATACAGACTTCACCACTTATCAGGTGGGATTATTGTCAAGCACAGACTTATCCTACTAATTATAATTGTGAAAGGTTGTATGAATGTTTGTTAAGTTTTCACGCAAAAACTACTGACTGAATTTTCATGAAAACCACACAGGAAGACCATGATTTGGATTCCAAGTCTTGGAATAAGAATTAGGGTACATCGCTTGCAGCGTACCAGTTGTATGAAAGAGACCGGCCATTAGACCAGTAATTGACGTTTCTGTGACGTAATAGATAGACAAAAACCCGACAACACGCGAGTCGCGACCCGCCGCCGTCGTGCCGGTCACCGGTCTTTGTTCTCTGAACTTGAGACTTGTCTTCTGGGAACGGGAGAACGGTGTTAGATAACTTTGTTTGATAACCAACTAACAAATTGATACCTAATAGCTTACCCGTTGATAGCCTCAAACTTACCTAAATTGGAACGGAAGACATTTGTTTTCGTGTTTGAAATGTGTATAAAATATTTCAGTTCAGACTTTTTTTTGTACATTTTGTAGCGCCGCAAATCGTCTATTGAAAAGTCTTTTACTTTTATGTTCCTTTTACGTTACTTTTTCTGTATATGGGAACATAAACTTTTACGTTTTATGAGGCCAATTTGATGGCCTTATCCACCCACGTTTTGCGGGCTTTATCAAAACAATCAGGTTAACAGTCCATTCTGAACTCTGTTCTAAGTATAATAAACGTCGAATCCGATTCTTTCTGATCAGTTCTTACTGGTAACAATAACAACATTATGTTAATGTTTATACGTGACACGTAACAAGTTGCAGCTGCTGCATTTCTCCGAACAAAATTGCAGTTGCAACAAGATTGCAATTACCAATCTTACCAACATGAAAGTAATTCGGTTTCCGTGTCAGGGTTAAAACAAAGGTCGTAGACCGTATGTCTTTATTAACGTTTGGAACATATTAATAAAATTTATGAACAGGTAATTGTTTATTAATATTTTGCAATTTCATTGAATTTTTTTTTAAGAATAAGGAGAATATTTTTGAAGTGAAATCTTTAGGCGCGTTGGGCATGTCGTTGGCAGTCGTTCACTAAAAATGTAATGAAAAAAACACTTCATTTAAAATATTTCCAATTAAATATTTCCGGACGATTAAAAAAAAACATGTAATTGTTCGTTTTCACTTCTGTCGGCACTCCCGGAGTGCCTTTTCCTTTTTTTTATTAGGGTGTTTTTTAAGCTAAGCTTTGGGCTCCATGAATGTGTTTTATTCTTATCCTTGATTTTTGCGTGAAATCGTAATCAACAGCAGATAATAACACTCCATTTTAATTGATATTCAAAATAATATTATTTTAGGTAAGTAAATACCTAAGAAAATTCTTATCCACTCATCCTTTACTTAAAAGCTTACTAAGTTTCATATCCGTTCAATGTATGGAACAATAAAACAGTAATATAGTGTACCTATATCACAGCAATAATTTACTTTGTATTATCAGAGGAACGTACGTAAAGTATAAGTAATATAATCTGTTTGCAATATCATGAAGCAAGTTTTTGCATTATGTCATTCTATCCCAATTCGACATGCTACCTTGTTTTGTGTCTATTTTGCACATTCCTCGCGTGCCTTGGTTTATATCTTGAATCGATTTGCCACCGTGGAAATTGGCTTGAGCAAGAAGCGTACGTCTATAATAATATCATGAGTATTCAGTCAACATCCATTAGGTAATAAATTCTTAGATAATCTACAGGTTAGACAAAAACAAACATGTAATATTTCATTTCATATAGGTACGATGTTCTCAAAATTACGCATAATCAACTATACTAGTCGGTATTTCCATTAGAATAGTCTGAAGACTCAAGTGCGAAACTCAAGTGAGAAGCTTGCTTAATTAAGGAAATGACGTTTGAAAATTGATTCTGGGACATTAACATTTAGATTAATTTGGAAACTAGTTCAATGAGAAATTAGACGAAATCATAAACCACAATAAAACAAGAGTTAATAGTGCTTTTTATTGATATAGGACGCTTTTTCACTCAAGAATACATCAGGAGTCAGGACTTATGATCTGGGATTGTAATCACATGTTATTCGTTCCTCAAGAAAAAGATTTCAACTCGAGTTAAGACGTATTTAGACTGTTAATAAATATCGAGGTAGAAAGAAATTGCTTTGAACTTGAACTATGAGTATTATGGTTCATCCATTACGACGGTCACATATTGTTTCAATATTTGTATTGTCATACAAGGACCACCAGTTAAAGTTGGCACCATTCACGTATATTTCAGAATTGGTTAGCAAGCAATCTGTATTAGGTATAAGCAATTTTAACACTCGAAGGCTACTAATGTAAACACTGAATTCCGAAGCATTGACGTGCTCACTACCAAAAAAGATTTCTAATGATATCTGACGAAGTTTATACTTAACTCCGCTGATAACTCATAAATCACAACATAATGACAGAAATCCTAAGAACGCCATAACTAATAAGTAATTAGCAGTAACTTAAGTCTTAACAACACAATATTTTTACTGAGAACAATGACAAGCTAAGGTCTTGATTAGAAACGAGAATGATGTCTCACGAGAATCTTTTGAAATATGCTACAGTATCGGAAATTAAGAAAAAACGTCAGTCGATGAGGCGGCTAGACAGATTGTGGGATTGGAACAAAAGACGGCAGAACCTGAGACCTAATGGTAATGTTAATCAATGCCGGTACAAGTTCCCTCGGCTGGGATAATGGGGTGGTTTCTATTGTTCTTGTTTAACGTTCCCAAGTGGTTCCAGACTTCTGTGTTTATTTCCTTCAACGTGGCTAGCAAAGTTAGCGAAGATACGAATGTTATGATTCTAATACATATTTATAATACAACAACAAATTACTTAGGTCACCGGTGAAATTACCCTAAATTGAGATAGACCTAAATTTTTAAGTACCATTCTGAATCTGTATTTCGATGTGATAATATCCAGTCGAAAGTTTTTATTATTTATTTGTCGCGTAAAAAAATTCAGTGCTGAATTCTATAATTTTCATTAAACCATTTAATACTCGTAATGATCTCAAAACATACGGTACTCTTTACATGTGTATACATAAATTCGCATGTTAGAGCAAGAAAGACACATTCCGAATAACATATGCTATATGTATATTGACCAAACTGTCATTTGACATTTCTTAAAAAAAGACATACATAAATTATATATTCTCTTGGAATTTCAAACTCATTATATTCATCTTGAAATTTCAAAGTACAAACCACCTCAGAAATTAGTCATACATAAATAATTTTGTTCAATAAATGTCATTACGTAAAAAACACATACATTTGTGTCCATATTAGTAATTTGGCATGATAAAAAGTTTGGTCTTAGCAAGTTGCAAACGCAGCATCTGCCAAAATGCACCTGCGTCTTAAAACGACGTACGAATCGTGCAGCTGCTCGTTCTTACTCGTTTCTTTGTAATTTAAATCATATTATTGGCTTTATATTTCACGTAACGATCAAGGTATTGCATTACCAAAGTCCACACTCCACAGATAAAGTTCTAGTTCACAGTAAATGCTTCTAGGCGGGGATAGCATGACCGCGTTAACCCCCTTTTTGTAGTACCACTTGTATTGGGTATAATAAAGGTATTAATAAATATAACACATGCATAAATACACACATAGCCGTGTAAAGATACGTGTAAGCGGAATTCGAACCTGAGATCACCTAAGGCGAAATGATGTAGACATTCAAAATACTAATGACTAAACCATGACAGTGCTATTTATATTTTATAAGCAGTAAACACAAAAAAATCACATATCATAAACATTTACCTGCTATTATTTTTGCTATATCTTACCTTATGTGACGCACACGAAGGTAAGTAATGCAGCTTTATAGAATTCTGTATGTGTTTGAATGTGTTCTTTCCTCGGCTCCGAATATCGAAAAGTATTTATAAATTAATGTGTGACATTTTTCTGAATCACAGAAATACCAATCCTTTATTTCTAGGAATTTACGAGTGGCATTCGTATCTATAAACTTTATGGTAACTCGATATTTGAAATCTGTGTCTGTAAACAGCCCCGAATCTAAGGGGGGGTAAACCGTGGCACCAGCCCCGGGCGGCAGTTTCAGGGGGCGCCAAAATCATAATATTATAGTATGATTAAAAATAAAAAACTATGGAGTGATCGGCTCTCAAGTAAAGTTCCAAAATTGTCGTTTCAAGGGTTTTCCTTTCCACCGTCGCGTCGTTATATTTGTGAATTTAAAAAACTAAATTATCTCAAATGCTGGGGCGCCAGTATCAAGTTTCTGCCACGGTTCGAAAAAATCGTAAATCCGGGGCTGTCTGTAAATCCTACTTTGTGATATATTATATTAATAAATTAATGTAATGTATGGTTTTTGGAGAACTCCTTTAGAATCGATTTTCATATAAGCCTGGGTGACGAAAATTTTATGAGGAGTAAAATCTCTCAAAAGTAAAACACAATTTGTCTCGCTCAATTTCAAACGTCACTATTAAATTCGTCGCGTGTCATTTTGATGTCGTATTGTTATTATTACTACCGGGTTCATGGGCCGACCATCCCTGGTCGAAGGCACGTTGTTCACGAACTGTGACCGACGTGTGAATCTGCCATGGGAAGTAACTTGAGGTATTGGAGCTTTTTGTTGTACTAGTTACTATGTGGCTTGTATGTCGGTGGCTATGGAAGTATGGAGTGATTGGAATGTCATCGTTAGGGTTGACAACTCTTGTGATTTGTCTGGATGTTTTGATTTATTCGAGTATTTTAATATTTCATAAGCAATAATTTGTTTTATACATAATTATGATGTAAGTCTTGTTCCAGGAGTGAAGTGTAGCCTCAATCCCAGTTTTCTTGATTTGTTTCATTTTACCTGATATAATGACATAATTGTATAATGTCGGATGTATATAGTTACATAATATTATGAAGGGCTTTATTAGTCATGTTGGTAATTATTGAGGTATGTTAATACATACTTGCAATTTCTGAAATGAGTAGTAATAACAAGTAAAAACGAGGTTTAATTATATATCTACACCTATATTATAATTATATACTGTTTCTGTTCATTACCATACTATTTATAATTGTGTCTCTATTGATACTTGTGATTTAATAAATGTTTACTTAAGATAAAATAACATTTATCATATCAGCGTCTTATTTTGAACAAATTATACCCATTATAGCTAAAATTTCGTGCTACTAATGACTTGAGCCTGTAAGTAAAGTACACAAAATTCGTGAGTAGGTACCCGTTTCAGTTATAATAAGCATTGTTGGTGATCGAATATTGAAAAAATGAAGCAGTGCAGCGGTTTGAAGTTCGTGTACCCTCGGGTCAATTGTCGTCCAATTGATTTAACGATTGCATTCCATTCAATTATTCTATTGATCTGTTTATTGAGGTAGCTTTCTAAGCTGCTCTATATGAAATACTATTAGAGAAACAGTCTCATTCGTAAAAATTCCATTGTATTTAATATTATTTAGTGCCATTTATGGCTAAAATGTTTGATTTTGTTTTGACATAGGTCATTTTGAATGCGTAGATGTAAACCAAAATAATATGTTATACCTAGTTAAAAAAAAATGAATATTCTAATTTCTAGTCTGCAATATAAATAAGATTGAATAAATAGTCTAAATAAATACTTATAAGTATTCATAAACAAATTAGGATTATTATTAAGCAAAAGTGACACAATGATACAACTTTTTCGCTTCGGTTATAGCCGACTAAGTTTTGTTGACGTTTCTTGTGTGGTGGCGAGTTGGCGACCACTTATCATTTTGAAGCTTTTTGCTCGTTGGTTAACAGCTACTAAAAAAACAAAAAACAGTGTCAGTGAAGCGCATAACTATGGCGCCATTTTTATTTTTTATGGATTGAGTGAGCGGCAAGGTGTCAGCCAGTAGTAAGTTCATCGTCCAACGACCTATTATTAGTGCAGCAAATTAAAAATTATTCTCAATTATCCACTGTCGCTGAATTCAGATTAGGGTTGTCTCAAGGTTGAACCGAGTAACATTTTCTAAGGCTCTACAGAAGTTTTTTAATCTAACAAACTTTAAGGTTATGGTTTTACGGGGATCTTTATGCGATTTTAATACATAAGAGAACTTGGTTTATGTGATCTGACCTTATGATTATATTGAGAATTAAAAAACTATACCTATTTTTTCCAACTCTCCTACGTTAACCCCATGATTAGATTAGACTTTAGATTTTAGGGTTAAAAAACAAAGTATTAAACTCTATGGGATGCAATCGGCCATTTCTTCAAATTCTTCTAAGTATCCTAATAAAGCAACAAGAGCATACTGGCTTTATTGCAAAAATCTATTCAAATATAAGCCCGCATCACCCGTATTGACACACGAGGACATTTCAAAGTTGTAATGAAATGAAAGCCTTACTCATGGCTCGCGCTGTCGGATAAACGTGGTAACAATAATAGTATTGTATAATGTTATCTGATTTATGAACTAAAACCGGACACAGACACTTCTTTGTGGTACTATCTCATTTCCTGTAGTGGGACTTGCGGGTGTAATGACTATCTGCAAACCATCACACTGTTAATGTGAGAAGTAGTGTCTTGTGCCTCCTTAACATCCCAGTTTAGTGTACTTACTTATCAGGCCTTTCTGATTCGACCATGTGTCATTAATATTGTTTTTGAATTTTGATTTCTTTGAATATTGCTTTTTTTGAATATTGTTTTTTGAATATTGTTTTATTTTTATTTTTTAATATTGTTTTTTGAATAAGTATTGTTTTTTTTTTAAATTTTTTGAACATTTTATTTGTTTTTTTTAAATTTTTTTTGATATTTTTTTGTTTGTTTTTTGAATTTTTTAAATTGTTTTTTTTTCATGCCAAAGAAGTATAACTTCTCACGCGCGTACATAAGTACACGTTTATGTTTTTTGAAATTCTATCTTTTCTTTCTTGGTCGGCAATACATCTGTGGCTGATGACCATGGGCGACGATAGCCACTTACCATTAGGTCAATCGTTAGCTAATTTTTGTTAAAAATTTAAAATAGGTACCTACATACTATGAAACTGAGCCTCGTATCGCATAATTATTAATTAATCGCATTTGGTAAATAAATAATTATTAAAATACAAGATTTGCAAACATAGGTGACATAAGACAGTGTTTCCAGTCATTCACCAAATTCTTTAAACTACCCACATTTTTTTGAGCCTTTCTGTTGCCCTTGTATCTCTTGAGAAATACAAAACTAAGGCGTGTCACTGCAGTCACGCCACGTGATATCTATCTTTACCGTGGTCACGCAGTTACAAGATTACGTGTTTCTAATTTCTATCCAATGTAATTAAACTATAGATACGTTATGCCCTTACAAATCAACCAAAAAATCTGTTCCGACCGAGCTACAACACACACACGTTTATCTTTTGTTTCACTACATCAATCACTATAAAAAGCAAAGCAAAGCCATACCAGACCCATAATTGTCCCACTGCTGGGCTCGGGGTCTCCTCTCACAATGTGAGGGGTATAGGCCATAGTCTACCACGCTGGCCAAGTGCGGATTGGTAGACTTCACACACCTTTGAGAACTTTATGGAGAACTCTCCAGTGTGCAGGTTTCCTCACGATGTTTTCCTTCACCGAAGCAAGTGATAATTAACTTGTAATACGCACATAATATTTGAAAATTAGAGGTGCGTGCCAGGATTTGAACTCGGGCCCCTTTTTTCGGGAGACCAATGTTCTAACCGCTAGTCTATCACTGCTTATATCACTATTACATTGGTAAATTATGTAAAAGGGATGGCAGTACAAACACCATAAGTGAAAAAGACAGCTAGACGGCCTCACTCAGAGGCAGCTATCAACTGTCTGAATTAAAATCGCTACACTTTTGTCTAAATTCGTCTGTCATAATTTCAGCGCCATCTTGGCATATCTTGTATATAATATCATTGTTTCTATCTATCAAGTGACCTCTAGCCTAGACCAGCCGTACAATAACAAGTGGAGCTTGAAGTAATTAGGTCACCCTGAGGCGGCGGAGCTAATTGAATTAGCGAATCCACTTTCAGTCTGGCATTCCTACTAATTATCCAACTGCTTGGCGGAATAGTTGGCGAATCTACGTTTCACCGTGGATCGTTCTACTGATTCATCTAACCTGTGTGCTTAGTGCGAGTTTAATTTGACATAACGGTGGCGTAAAGTAAACATTTAACGCTCGTTTACGATTTGTATGGGACCGAAATTTTTCTTTTCACTGCCGCTAGATGGCTCTGCTTCGATCCCATACTTTTAGTAAATGCGCGTTGCCGTCGAGAGAGCCAACTGCAAACGTCGACGCTTGCAGTCGAGAGAGCCAACTGCAAACGTCGACGCTTGCAGTCGAGAGAGCCAACTGCAAACGTCGACGCTTGCAGTCGACGCACCGACAGCAGTCCGACAGCAGGCCAACTGCACGCCGACAGCAGTTCGACTACAGACGCCGCCATTTTAACTGTCAGGGGTTTTTTAAATATTAAATCTATTAATTTTATTCAGCAACAAAAATATGTTACAAAGAGTAACATATAGCAACAAGATAGTACATATTTCCAAAAGTTTAATAATGATGTAACATCAACATTTACTAACAACAAATAACTTTTTGATGTAATTTTTTCCTCGTGCATAGGCATAGCAACGATAGTCCCTTTAATACGCTTTGAATGCACCATTAGTCCATTATGTTCCTTGTGAAGGTCACTGGACAAAGTCCATTTAGTTGAATCCCGACGGTTACGGTATTAGTGCATTGAGATAGGATTAATGCCTATCTAACTACCGCCCTCGATCAAATCATCATCATCCTCGATCAGTTGCAATGCAAATATGTAATAGTCAGGTGACCTCTTTACTTGTTAGTTGGATCTTTAAATAAAACACAAAAAATGTTTGTACGGATGTATGGATGTACTTTATAGACTCTGAAACCATCCAACCGATATGCCTCAAAATGATTTCATTTGAAAGGCAATAATCCGAAGGTTTTTTGTTTGAGACTACTAAAACAATACATTTGGCCCATGATAAAGTAGATTTTCCACTTTTCCCACACAACAATTTGAAGATATGTAAAGATGGCGCATCAACGTCAACGTCAACATTCAAACACTAATCTGTCATTCTCATCAGAGATTTTTTATCGTAGTGGAACTCGCTGGGTATCCACTATTATTTACATGAAAAAGATTAATCCGAACGGTATGTCACCGTTGCGAAAATGTGAATCAACTCGCTTCACGACAGATTTAACAGTTCCACTTTGCCGCTATGTGAATTTAATGAAAATTCGTTCAGAAAAATTTGCGTGAAAGACACACAAACATCCTCAAACTTTTACATTTATGATATTAGGAGGACGTAGGATTACAGAAAATTGCATCAATATTAATTTATCATGCGCAAGTACTAATAGGAACAGACAGGCCGAACAGTTACATTTACTATTGTACAGAAAGAAGAGGTAAGAAACGAGGTAAGAGGTAATAATGCGCTGATTACGGAGAATCTGATGTTTATTGTTGCGGCTTAACCGGGTTCGGTATAACTTGTCTTACCTTAAGAAGATGCACGATAACCGAATAATTTTACAAGCTTGAACACGACAGCATTTGGCATGAACATATTTGTGTAAAGCAGACGCGTTAGGCCGGAAAAAAAAGCATTTGAACTGCCAAACAAACGGCCACATGATAGTTATCGCTCAATGTTTAATGGCATTAACAAGCCCGCGCCCTTTTTAGCGTGGTACCTAAGTGTAATAATATTCTTAACGCATAATTATAGCGTAATCTTAGGACGCAGGTATGGCAATTGGCAAGGTCATGTCACAACTGAAATTGTTTATCGCCAATGAACTAATATTTGTTCACTGTTTATCGCTATCAGCTGGCAGTTTAACAATACTCATTCGGTTCCCAGGGATCAGATCACAAGCACAGATAAAGTATGTGTGAAAGACGTAAGTACAATAAAAAGTAATCAGTCTATCCTCTTAAACGAGATTTTATCGACCTCGGACTCCGGTAGATTAGCTCTTGTGATTGATGGGAATAATGGCGCCAAAATAATTAGGTATAGGATTAAGTACTGTGTGATGGGATCTTTATAGTAACAATAGAAACGTTGAAATATTGATGCTGAGAATAAAATAATTTTGAGTATTTTGAGAATAAAAAATTAATACAGATTCCTTTCTCAACGTAGATACCTATGATCATGGTAAGGTTTATTTCGCCTGTAGAAGTTATTGCTGTTTTTCATTGAAGTATAATGACATAGAACAGACATCTCAACCAAAATGTGTGTCCCGCCCGGGAGGTTCGATTTTCAAAATTGAGCCTACGTTCTCCTTTCAAAATCGAACGAATCCAATCCATTGAACATTGAAGCCACGTGGCGCCAATGCATTGGGACATACATGGTGTTCGCGGTGTCGGTTCTATACGCTAGTAATAATATTTCAATGCTGTTTTTAGGGTTATTGGCTTATTCGCACGAATTAAATTTACGGTAATGAGCGAATCCACCTTTATTTAATTTTTAGTTTTTCGGTTCGATTGTTAATTTCTCACGGCCCGCTGATATTTACGTGCGAAATAAAACAATTTTAGAAGTCTATGAAAACTTAACAGGCGACAAGCTATTCTATAGATATAAATTCAGAAAGGGAACGTCATTGAAATTTGAAGTATAATGTCATAGAACAGACATCTCGAACAAAATGTGTGTCCCGCCCGGGAGGTTCGATTTCCAAAATTGAGCCCCCGTTCTCCTTTCAAAATCGAACAAATCCATTGAAGATTGAAGCCACGTGGCGCCAATGCATTGGAACATACATGGTGTTCGCGGTGTCGGTTCTATACGCTAGTAATAATACTTCAATGCTCTACGTAACGATACTAACGTCTCAAAGATTCCAATACAATAACATATAAAATATTTGAACCTGACTGTACTTCAAAATATGAAACTATATAATATATGAAACAAAATATGGAACTACAATAGGCTCATAGACTCGACTTAAAGGGACTCGACGAAAAGAGACTCGACGTAAAGGGAACCAACCGTCTGAACTAAGTTAAAACTTAACTACCTACATATTTAACAGAATGTGACCAGACGGAACGTCGAGTAATGCATGCTTATTATGTTCATGCAAATATCTATGTAATCCGTTGCATTGTAAATGCATGACTCAAACAGCTGACTAGCGCCTTATTGCTATTTAACATTATAGGTACTAGTTACATAATATATCGCACCCTCAGTGGAAAAAAAGCATAAGTCCTCTTGCGTTAAATTTTAGTTATTGTTATTTTAGTTATAGTTGGAAAGAGGGACAAAAGCTGCATATGATAATTTTTTTTCAAATTTTTATCATTAATCTTGACGGTTTTGTGCAAGAAATCTTAATGTAAATTCCGTTGACTACTTACTGATATTTTAACAGTTTTTTTGCTCTCCTGTAAAAGTGCAATTTTCATCTTATGCCTTTTTTCACCTGTCTATCTCTGCTTATTAAATGCGTTTACTGATGTACTGCAATTTGCAAGTGACAATTGATATATCCAGTGAAGCGGTCTTGCTCTGCTGATTATTACATACCGACATTGCGTAATACGAGTAGAACCAACGATTATAAAACGTGTTTTAATATATAATAATAACATTGCGATGTAGGTACACATGTCAGCTGTAAACTAAGCATGTTTTATGTCGTCAGTCGTCATTGATAGATGTACCATGTTTTTTGTTTCAACTAATTGTAAGTAGTAGTACGTAATTTTACGTGATCGACAAAGTTAAGCAACAGCGGGCGCGGTCGGTAGTTGGATGGGTAACCGCTAGTGGCAAAAAATTCATGAGCGTTTCCGTGCTTCGGAGGGCACGTAAAGCCGTCGGTCCCTGTTGTTATCATATGATGACAGTCGTTATGCCATGTCGGAGGCCCTCGGGCGGTTTGAAAACTTCTGACACTCGGGTAGGCCACTAACCCGTCCACCAATCTACACTGGAGCAGCGTGGTGGAGTATGCTCTAGGCCTCCTCAAGAGGAGAGACCCGTGCCCAGTAGTGGGCCATTAATGGGTTGAAGCCAGCCAGCCAGTACGTACTAAATAACTCTTTTGCCTTCGTTATAATATCGTACCCTCAGTGGAAAAAAAACAAGTTGTCTTACGTTGAATTTTAGTTATTAATATGATTGGAAAGAGGGACAAAAGCTGCATAATTATGCTCAATTTTTTTAAAATTTTTATCATTAATCTTGACGGTTTTGTGCAAGAAATCTTAATGTAAATTCCTTTGACTACTTACTGATATTTTAAAAGTTTTTTTGCTCTCCTGTAAAATTGCAATAGTCATCTTATGTCTTTTTTCCATTGAAGGTGCGATATTACTAGTAGTAGGTAGGCACCATAATGGTATATGTAATTATTATCAAAGACCATCGTGATAGCGTTATCTTTGCCCGAAAACATATCTGACGAACCCTCCACCTTTATAGCTCACAAGGCGTAAGCAGCAGAACTACTTTCGCTTTCATGAACTGCCTCTGAAGCAAATAAATGATTTCGCGCGAGGGGATTGTGCCATAAAATATTCAGGGATGAGAAGACCTTGTCAGGATGAAGTGAACTATTCAGATTCTTATCTTACCTACACAGCATACACAGTCATTTACACTAAGTTATCTGTACTATTTCATGGTCTATGAATTGCTAATATTATCGTTTTTCTGTGGTCGATTTTCCCTCCAAAACTTCGTAGATATAGTATTACAGTTTTATCCTATTATAGATTGGCTGTAACTTGCGGTGTTACCAGAGAGAATAAAAAAATAAAAACGTTTCTTTTTTAATATTAAGTAAATAATATAGGTACCTACTACTCTTAACGTTTTACGTTCTTCCTGGGCAATTCCTACAATATTTCTGTTAACCTTTCTTTGATTTACTTCAATGGACTATATCCATGGTTTTTTATTATAAAATACGTACACAGCAAAATTACTTGCTCCCTTTAATTTAAATCAGCAGCGTCGTATTTCGCAGGCAATCTCACGGCAGCATTGTGATGCGCCAAACGAATTCCCTCCTATCGGATATCCCATCCTATCTTCAGTATCGAGTATCGTAATCGAGGTGCCGTGAAGCGAATACCACAACATCCGCCATCGCACTATCCATCTAACGATACTCATTATCTTGTTTTTCTTAATATCTACATAATAAAAGCAAAAAAGCAAAAGCAAAGCAACAACCCATAATTGTCCCACTGCTTGGCTCGGGGTCTCCTCTCACAATGTGAGGGGTACAGGCCATAGTCTACCACGCTGGCCAAGTGCGGATTGGTAGACTTCACACACCTTTGAGAACTTTATGGAGAACTCTCCGGTGTGCAGGTTTCCTCACGATGTTTTCCTTCACCGAAGCAAGTGATAATTAACTTGTAATACGCACATAATATTTGAAAATTAGAGGTGCGTGCCAGGATTTGAACCCGGGCCCCCGCGTTCGGAAGACCAACGTTCTAACCACTAGGCTATCACTGCTTACATAATAAACATTATTCTAATGCGCTTATTGCATTATCCTAAAAGTCGCCTATCCATCCATCCATCAGCCTTTATGGGTCCACTGCTGGACTCATGTCCTCTGACTGGTTCTAAACCTCTTGAATCCAGCGAATACAGGACCTCCATTCGAGAACCTTTCTTCCCTAGATTAATTCATATAATTCATTATACACATTGCGGTGTTACTTACTTTATTTTCGGGTCTATGTAGAAATGTATGACGAGTTAATCAGTATATTCAGGAAAATTGAATAAGACCTTAATTGAAATTGCACCAGGCTACAAAAGGGGATGATAAAAATAACGAGCTAACTTTCAGAAATTACCATGCTTGTATTTGTTATGTTAACGTATGAACGTTTTCCGCATTCCCAAAATATTCCAATTAAAATACATTTAAAACCGTCAAAGCCCACATGGTTTGATTAACATGTTTCCAGTTTCAATCCGTAGTCAGAGTCACACAGCAAACAGAGTAATTCGTAATGTAACAGAGGCAACAGAGCACACCTGAAAGGTCATCAAACTTTGCGTACGCGCGTATGAGATAACAAGCCGCGATGAATAAACAAACAGAACGAATGCTTTTTAATAGTGCATGTAATTGAAACTCATGTTCGGTTTTTGCTAACAGCATTTTATTTAAAATAATGGAAATAGCAGCGATCGGAGCAATAATCCGTGACCACAGCGTAGCAAACTCTTTAATACGCCATTGTCACAGACTAAATCGACGCTTGGAAGGAAAAATTGATTAAAGGACATTGAGCTAACTTTACAGGAATGCAGTTTAAACTTTAAAGTTGTATTTTTAGAAAAGTTGTTGTATATGCCACAATATATATGATAAAATAAGGATTCCGAAACAGAAAGAATAACGTTGGTAGGAGGATTATAAAAAATATTATATATAGGTATGATTTTTTCTTAAGAATTCCAACTTTAAACTGCTCTCCTGTAAAGTTAGCTCAATGTCGCTTAGTCAATTTTTCCTTTCAAGCGTCGAAATAATATTTTCGTGCGACGATGAATTATTTGAACCTCGTGTCTTCGTGTAATTGATGTTATTTAAAATAACCACCGACCGTATAGAAAACACTTGTCTTGATAATAATAATAAAAGCAAAGCAACAACCCATAATTGTCCCACTGCTGGGCTCGGGGTCTCCTCTAACAATGTGAGGGGTACTGGCCATAGTCTACCACGCTGGCCAAGTGCGGATTGGTAGACTTCACACACCTTTGAGAACATTATGGAGAACTCTCAGGTATGCAGGTTTCCTCACGATGTTTTCCTTCACCGAAGCAAGTGATAATTAACTTGTAATACGCACATAATATTTGAAAATTAGAGGTGCGTGCCAGGATTTGAACCCGGGCTCCCGCGTTCGGGAGACCAACGTTCTAACCACTAGGCTATCAATGCTATATAATAATAATATGCTCGTGTCAATTTACAAGCTATTTACAACTTTACTATGCTCCGTATGATACAAAGAAGGGTACCAAGACTGTGACTAACCTCTTACAACGAAGAGTGTGAATAGCCCTTGTTCTAGTAATTATAGGGAGGCAGTGTAATTACATTTACGAGTGCAATTACTCTGCTCTGTTGCACTTAGCAAGAACATAGCTGCTTTGTTTCAAAGCAAGCGAAATTCGAAAACGTTACTTCATGTTATATGGTAAGCCGACATGGCTTTTGATTCACCAATTAGTAAAAATGTCTTTTCTTATCAGACCTGCACTGTAACGAAACTAAGACTTACATATTTCTTATATTTATGTCTTAGTTATATATATTACTAGCGCTCTCCCAGCGGATTAATTAGAAAGGAAAATAAGTATCCTTTGTTTAGTCTACCTGTTTGCTTTTCATGAAAATCCGGTGAGTAGTTTTTGCCTGAAAGAGTAACAAACATACATCTATCCTCACAAACTTTCGCATTTATAAATATTAGTAGGATATTCGCACATCTCTACACAATTATTTTATTTAAAATACCAATGTAAAAGAATAAAAAAAAAGTATTCAAACCCGCGTGCACAGTCGCAACTCGCAACCAATTTAACAAGACCTCAAACAAGACTTCAAAAGATCTGAAGTAACAGTAGAAGAACAAGAACTGCCACCAATATTAATTAGCTTTAAATATAATAAATGAGTTTTTTTATATCTTATAAGTTAATGCTTGACTACAATCCCACCTGATGATAAGTAAGTGAGTTCTTCCGTGCTTCGGAGGGGACTTTCAGATAACAGTCGATAAGCAATATCAGAGGCCTTCTGTGTTCAGATTCGGACCATTAATGGCTTGAACCCTGTTAGTTTTCTAATTGTGACATTATTATACTACTCATATACACTAAACCAAACCGATAGTTCAATACAAAGAATGTGGACCTAATATGTTCCTTTGCGATGTTATAAAAGTTATAGAACTGAAAGCAAGTTAGTGAAATGGACACTTTTCAATGCACATAACAAAAAACCCAAATATAAACACCATAAAATTAAGTGTCACGTAAGATTCTAATTTAAGTTCGTTGGCTTATAAGCTAAATCTATTCACGTCAAAAGGAAAGAGTTATGGCCGCATATCAAGTCTCGAACAATAAACTATACAACTGCTTAAAAGATCTTCTGTGACTGTGTGATATTCTGTGACATTGATGATACGACAGCCCGTTGGCTTGAGTCAAATTAAATGTCCTGAATTTTGTTTTAGGTTGGATAATCTAATACCTTTAAACGGGTTATTCCCATTTGTCCCCACCTCGTTTGTCACCACTGGTGACAAATGGGAATTTTTTTCCCATTTGTCCCCACTGGTGACAAATGGGAATAAAATCCTTCCCATTTGTCCCCACTGGTGACAAATGGGAATAAAATCCTTCCCATTTGTCCCCACTGGTGACAAATGGGAACAAAATCCTTCCCATTTGTCCCACTACATAGACCACCAATAAATTGATACGCCCTCAGTAGTGGCGATGCTAGAGCTGAATATATAGTAATGCTTATGTTTTTTTCGCGAATTATGATAAACAGATGATATATTGATTATTTAATGCAATTTTCACTTGCAAAACATATATTTTTAACCGACTACAAAAAAGGAGGAGGTTATCAATGTCGCGTATGTTTTTTTTCTCTGTATGTTCACCGATTACTCTAAGACGGTTCTACCGATTTGGATGTTTTAAACGGTATTGAATAGAAAATTGCTTCAAGGAATGGGACCAATTACACGTTACTTAAAACTATATTTTTATTTATTATATTATTTTTATCAAATATTAGTGCCTTAAAGTCTATAAGCAATGAAACAAAGTCATATTTTTCAAACAATTTTTACACATTACTCAACGATTAATTAACAATAATTTACTTATTCTCTATGAAAAATCAACAATCAAGTTACAACAAACTTACAAATACACAATATTCATATATATAAAATTCTCGTATCACAATGTTACTTACCATACTCCTCCGAAACGTCTTGATCGATTTTTATGAAATTTTATATGCATATTCAGTAGGTCTGAGAATCTGCTCTATCTATTTTTCATACCCCTAAGTCATAAGGGTTGTCCACCCCTATTTTTTTTATAATGTGGCACTAAAAATATACACAACTCTAAATTTTCACCCTTCTAACACCAACCCCTAATTTTTAATATGATTTTTAGGCGATACGAAATTCACCCGGTCAGCTAGTCTTATATATAAAATTCTCGTGTCACAATGTTAGTTACTATACTCCTCCGAAACGGCTTGGCCAATTTTTATGAAATTTTATATGCATATTCAGTAGATCTGAGAATCAGCTTCTATCTATTTTTTATACCCCTTGAAGATTATATTTACTACACAGTTTGTTACAAGGCGCGCATTGTACTTGCACCTCAATTACGACATGTATGTTTCGCCGAGTTAAACATGTTTATGTATAGAATTTATGTGGGTGGAGTATCTATATTAAAAAAAAATCTTTATTTTAGGATGACAATGTCCAAATTGGTCGTACCATCTTAGAGTAATCGGTGAACATACAGAGAAAAAAAACATACGCGACATTGATAACCTCCTCCTTTTTTGTAGTCGATTAAAAATATATGTTTTGCAAGTGAAAATTGCATTAAATAATCAATATATCATCTGTTTATCATAATTCGCGAAAAAAACATAAGCATTACTATATATTCAGCTCTAGCATCGCCACTACTGAGGGCGTATCAATTTATTGGTGGTCTATGTAGTGGGACAAATGGGAAGGATTTTGTTCCCATTTGTCACCAGTGGGGACAAATGGGAAGGATTTTATTCCCATTTGTCACCAGTGGGGACAAATGGAAGGATTTTATTCCCATTTGTCACCAGTGGGGACAAATGGGAAAAAAATCCTTCCCATTTGTCCCCACTGGTGACAAATGGGAACAAAATCCTTCCCATTTGTCCCACTACATAGACCACCAATAAATTGATACGCCCTCAGTAGTGGCGATGCTAGAGCTGAATATATAGTAATGCTTATGTTTTTTTCGCGAATTATGATAAACAGATGATATATTGATTATTTAATGCAATTTTCACTTGCAAAACATATATTTTAATCGACTACAAAAAAGGAGGAGGTTATCAATGTCGCGTATGTTTTTTTTCTCTGTATGTTCACCGATTACTCTAAGATGGTACGACCAATTTGGACATTGTCATCCTAAAATAAAGATTTTTTTTAATATAGATACTCCACCCACATAAATTCTATACATAAACATGTTAACTCGGCGAAACATACATGTCGTAATTGAGGTGCAAGTACAATGCGCGCCTTGTAAACAAACTGTGTAGTAAATATAATCTTCAAGGGGTATAAAAAATAGATAGAAGCTGATTCTCAGATCTACTGAATATGCATATAAAATTTCATAAAAATTGGTCAAGCCGTTTCGGAGGAGTATAGTAACTAACATTGTGACACGAGAATTTTATATATAAGACTAGCTGACCGGGTGAATTTC